>JAJHZJ010000537.1:6772731-7160231 GCA_023548195.1 Bettongia penicillata ogilbyi | reverse complement strand
TATCAATCACCCATGCTCATGTCCCTCTGTCCTAGGAGACTGTGAGCCAGCACCATGACAGCAGGGACCTTGTCCCCACCTCCTCTCACACCTGGAACACAATAAGTGCCTCCTAATTATTGAATGAATGGAAAACAAAGTGGTAGAAGTTCATGAACATTTCACTGATTCAGATTCTTGCCTAGCAATCCTTCAAACAATTATTCAACATGCATCTATTAAGGGCCCACTGTGTGCTGACCACTACATCACGTCATCAGTCACTGCCACCTCAGGAAACTTCTGAAAGTTTATCCAAGTTGGGTTATTTGAACTCAGAACACATTTTCCCATGGAAACAATGTTAGAATGGTGACTGATTCCCAGACTAACCCATCAGAACATCTATGGGTCACAATGTCCCTTGGTTAGGTTATTAATATTAGTAGCCTGAGTTCTGAGTCTGAGTTCTGGGTCTGAGAAAAGTGGGGAGGAGGAACAAGTTTTCCCTTCCCATTTCCTGAGTGAAAAGCCAGCCCTAAGCAACATGTTGAAATAGGCCATGTGCCTTTGGAATCCTCTATATGCCTCATTTTCCATACTTCTTTCCCGACACTCTTAGTTCTCTTTCTCCAGACTCCCTAAGACCTCACATGGAAAAACAACTGGGGTTGGAGTCACTGAGATACACTGAGACCATAGCACCATGTCAATGTGCCATGAAATATGATGATTTCTTCAAACATCTTAGTCACTCTGATCAAATCCCATGAATCTAGTTATTAGTTGGTGAAGAAGTATCTTGTTTTAGTCAATAAGGAATGGGGCTAAGAATCAGGAAGACCTTGGTTCAAATCCTGCATTTGATCCTTTACTAATAGTGTGACCATGAGTAAGTAACAACCTTTCTGAGTCCCTTGTCACTCCTCAAGGCTTATCTAACATGTCACAGAAAGGTGTGATTTGTATGTATAGAGAGAGCTCCCATGCCAGGATCTTCCCAACCTGGAGAAATCACTGTCTTCTGACACTCACATCATCAGGAAAGCCACAGACACCAATGAGTCCACCTGGAAATGCTTTTCAAAGGAGCTCAAACAAGTTTTTATATAGTTGATATACAATAGGTTAAATCTAAAGCTATTGGAATCATTTAAAAAGCTAGTTTTTCTTTAACTGGAAAGTAGAGGCAATAGGTGTATGTCACTAAAAGGGTATTTTTTTCCCTAAAAATTAAAACCAAGTGATATTCCCTTTTTCACAAAGAAGACAAAGCTATGGATGACCAATTAAAAGAGTTAATAAACATGTCTGGATAATCAAATATAATTAGTTCCTTATTTTTTTCATAGACTCATAGATTTACAGACAGAAGAGAAAGATGAGAAAATTGAGATCCTGAGTGGTGTAATGATTTGTGAAGGCCACATGGCTAGAAAGGAGCATTGGCTAATATGGGACCTGGGTCTGTGACTTGGCAGCCAGAATTTTTTTTCCTTCTATGCTATACTTATTTTCCTCTTAGTGAATTTCACATTTTGACACTAAAAATTGACACTAAAAAAACACTTTTTCCACTTCAAGACAAAGAAGCAAAGCCTAAGTGAGGGGAGAAAGAAAGAAGGAAAGAAAAAAGAGAGGGAAAGGAAGGAAGGAGGGGAAAAGAAAGAAGAAAAAGAAGGAAGGAAGGAGGGAGGGAGAGAGGGAGGGACAAAGAGAAGGAAAGAAGGAAAAAGAAAGGTAAGAAGAAAAACAGGAAGAGAAAAAAGGGAGAGCCAGAGAGAGAGGGAGAGGGAGAGAGAGAAGGAGGGAGACAGAGAGACAGAGAGACAGACAGAGAGAGAGAGAGAGAATCAGACTAAGGCATGAGATCTGTTCAAAAATATACACTTGTTAATCTGCAATACATCCTTGGGCTCCATGTCTGTCTTGTCTCTAAGAACTTTTTACCTCAAATATTTTGCATTGATTTCAAAGAGAATTAATCTTCACCAGTAAAAAGGTCATTAATTCTTCAGAATCACTTGGAAGTAAAGGCCCCTAGAACAGAATACATAGCAGCAGCAGCCTAATCATATTACACCCAACATGGTATGTAGGAAGATGAAGTTATTGGGGCAAAAACATTTTCCATATTGTAGAAGGTAAAGAGAGAAAGAGCCCCATGAGACAAATAAAAATTCAGCATTATAATACTTTTCATAAACAACAAGACCTGCATTTCAATTGGAAATACATTATTCTTAATAATTGAAAAAGAAGACCTTTAAAAATCTTATTACAACATTTAGGGCAAGGCTTGTACCTCAAGAATTTGGGTGGATTTTCTCATCACCTTAATACAAGTCTTTTTTAGTGTCCTTTAAAAACCTAACTCTCCAACGTGATGATCAACAATCACAGAAGTGAAAAATTCAAAGTGTCTACACATTGCCCATCCATCAGTGGGTGCACAATTTATGAAGCATCTGTTTTGTCAGATGCTCTTCTAGAGATAGAAGGAAAAAACAGAATCACCCCTGTGCTCAGCGAGGTAACAGTAGATCAGGGAAAACAGAAAGTGCACATTTAAGTACATAAAAAATAAATCCAAGGTATATGTTCAAGCAAAGCCACTAACAGTGAAGATAACCTGGAAAGGTTTTATGTCTCATTTAAATATTTGTGAGTGCCAAAATGGAATTTTTGACAAATTTGGTAACTGAATTCTGCATTTAATGTTGGCGTAGTCCTCTTCTGTTCATAAAATTGGAATAAAATCTGTACACCCAATAGCTAATCAGATATTGCAAATGAGCTTGGAGAAGAAGCAGGTGATCACCAAGATTCAGCATGGGGTCATTAATACCAAAGAAAGGAAGGAAACAACATTTATGAAGCAGCTGCTCTGTGCCAGGCCCTGTGCAAAGCCCTTTACAATTATTACCTCATCTAATCCCCACAACAACCCTGGGAGGGAGGTGCTATTATGGCCTCCATTTTAAAGATGAGGAAACTGAGGCAAACCAAGGTTAAGTGGCTTGTTTAGGGTCACACAGTAATAACTGTTAGAGGCTAGATTTGAACTCAGGTCTCCCTGTCTCCAGGCCCAGCACTCAGTGCACTGTGGTTCCACGCAACTGAAGAATGTTATTTTTCAATAAACCTCACTTCCTTATTTTAGTCATTATGAATGAATGAAACACTTATTAATCTGTATATGCAAAGCACTGCTATTAGACCAGTACATTGGGAAAATGCCATAGTATTGTTTAATTTTAGCAAATCATAATTAAGTATTTTATTACATCTTTATAGATGAAGTAGCAAAATGTGTAATTTATTCACTGCTAGTTGAATGACTATAACCCAAAAGTTCTGTTTAGTGAATGAAGGTGAACCTGAAAGCCTGATCCATCTGGGTCATTTACTTGCATCGAGATGAGGAAGGTCTGATCCTCAAATTGTCAGACAATAAGCTTTGTGTAGCAAATATAGTCGTTGAAAGCATCACGATTCAAAATGGCCTTGCCAAACTTAGGAATCAGAAATATAATACCTCCTATATTGTGGCATTCCCCCCACTGGTGGAAATAGCAGCCCCATCCATACATACCCTCTCCTCTTTTGTATTCTTGTCCATGCCTTTCTATATATCCTCTATGGAAGATAAACCAACAAACTGGTCAGTCTTCCTTCCAGGCCATGCACTCTATCCCTGAGCCATCTTGCTGCATGAGAATATTTCTGGACTAATTCAGAGGATGAAGGGTGATTTATTTCCATGCAATGTTTTACTTATGGAGCACTTTCTCTGTCCAAGTAACTTTGCTAGGTCCTGTAGACATGAAGAAATCATGGTC
This sequence comes from Bettongia penicillata ogilbyi, assembly GCA_023548195.1. NCBI lineage: Eukaryota > Metazoa > Chordata > Mammalia > Diprotodontia > Potoroidae > Bettongia > Bettongia penicillata. The sequence continues at coordinate 7,156,410 of JAJHZJ010000537.1, read as the reverse complement.
AACCTTGGAAGAAACCATTTCAGTGGCAGATAAGTCAGAAGCCAGATCACAAGAAGCTGAAAAGGAGCTGGGAAGGGGGAAATAGAAGCAACAAGTGTGGCAGATAAGTCTAAGGGTTTGTGAGAGGAAGGAAAGGTACAATGGGATGGGCTGAGGGGATAACAGACTCAAATAAAAGCTAACAATGGACAACGTCATGGGTACAAGCCCTTTGGCTGCCCCCACCTAACTGGGATCTTGGTAGTGAAGGAAGCCTTTACCATCTGGGCTTGTCAGCATGGGTTAGGGCTGGAAAGGCCATCCACAGAGGAGATCTCTCCCTCCAAGCCCAGGGTACAGGGGCCTCCCAGGTAGCTTCTTGGCAGAAGCAGCTGAGACCCCATTCTTCCAGATGGGAAGGCAGGGACCCATGCAGAGAAGTCTAGGTCTGATTCAGGTGCCCTGGTTCTCTCCTTATCAATATCAGGTGCATGTCAAGTCCTCCACTGAGGTTCCAAAAATTCAAATGGACAACTCAGATGGAGGTGAGTCTGGGCAGCTGGTCAGGTGAAAGGTGCAGGCTGGGGTTTGGGGAGACTTTACTGATTGAATATGAACTCCATTTGAAGCTAAAGTATCATGGCAGCCACTAGAAAGGAATATTTAGTGCATTCTGGGACTGAGCTATGAGAAATACAGTGTCCATCTCATAGAAGGAGCCCCTCCAGTGGTACTCAGTACAGGTCAGACAAGAAGCAGAGTGCTGTGTTCAATCCTAGAAGCCCCATTTTAAGGAGGGATTGAACTGGGGACTCTCAGATGAAGAAACTCCCTCCTCCAACTCAGACCATCGCCTTCTCTGGGGGCCTTGATGATTTCAATGACTTACCCAGGGTCACACAGCCAGGTTGTGTGAGGAGGAACTTAAATCCACATCTCCCTGGCTCCAATTTCCCCTCTTCCCCATCACCACCCCTGACACTGCAGTGGCTTGTTAGAAGATCTCAGGGGAGAAAAACTCTCCCACAATAAACAGAGATATTAGAAACACATGCAAAGGCACCCAATGCTTGACCTGGTAATGAATAGACTTCATTAAAGAAGAAGACCATTAAACACCAAGTGGGTCCAGCCATCCCAGTCAGGAGATCATGGCCTCCTCAGGGAATTCCAATGAACACAAATTCTCTACAGCAGCCATGGTGCCCCTCCTTCTGAGAAGGCAATGATGACCCCCCCAGCCAGGGAAGAGGCCCTAGGAGCCCCTGAGTTGACCCTTCTCTGGCACTTTCCCACCTCTTTAATTAACAAGAGAGTTGAGGCACCTGTGCCAGATCAAAATTGAGCTGGAGAAGACTGAATCTCCTATTCTCTTTGCTCAGACTGTCAACCATGATCATCTGTTTTACCTAGCTGAAATGGACCCTTCTGTCCACATCATCTGCATATTTGAGGTCAGATTTCCCATTAAAGCTTCCTACCCTGAAGTGTGGCAATTAGTGAATTTCAGGATACTTTTTTTGAGAGAAAGTCTTAACTATATATTTTTTCTTTCCTGAGAGGAAAAAAAAATAAGACTGGACACATTGCTTCCTTCCTCACTCTCATCTGTTAGGCACTCTGCTAAAAATAAACACAAATAGGGGCTCACAGTAGGACTCTCTGGAATAAAAAGCAAGTCTTCCAAGTCTTTCTTCAGTCAATAATGCCTAATGTCCTGAATTCTCAGTGGAATGAGTGGATGGGCTCGCTTGGCTTCTGAACCTTTTCTACATCTGGGTTTGGGTCCGTGAGCTACCTCAATGGAGAGAAAGAGGCAACCACACCCCAAATGACCTTGTGGTGACCTTCATTTCCCCAAAAGGCGACAGAAAGATATTAATAGGTGATTCAAATGCTCTGCAAAGATGCTCTCTCTCTCTCTGGTTTTCAAAAGCCAGAGTCTTCCTCACACAGAAACAATAGGGCTGCCTCAGCATTTTATATATCTGAACAATAATAAGAAAGTTTTAGATGAAACACATATGATAACACCCCTGTTATTATTTCCAGAAGGGGAGAGTTGATTTCCCAGGAACTAAGAAAGATGTCGGGGTCTCTTGCCCTATGTCTTGGGATTTTACCCCCCTCACCCCTCCTCCCTCATCCTCATTCATCTTCATCTGAATGACAAATTCTCTAATAAAACACAGATTCTCAGGTATTTGCAGCTCCTGGGCTGTTCTCATCAATAAATATCACACCTTTGCCTCTGTGTTTTATAAAGGCCCCAAAATGTTTGACTAAGAAGCAAAGCTAGCCCCTCAGAGAGCCCTGGTGAGAAATCAGCATACTGGCATTATTTACAGAGGGGAGAAATGATTTTAACTGAGATCTTGCCTTTATCCCAAAGAGGCCTCCTATGACTTTCTACCTGCTCACGTTTTTATCAGAGGCCCTAATAAGATGCTAGCAAAGGAGGAAGCAAAGTTAGCTATTAGCTCCCCAACCAACTGCCAAGAGCCATAATCGGACACAGATTGAGGCGGGTACAGTAGTCAATTAATGGGGCGCCGCTCCCAGCGTAATGACCTACTCACCTGACGGCGTGTTGCTCTCACATTTTGCCGTCCCCAGGGAGGCGACTGTCACCACATTATCTATTGCCTGCTTCCCTATCAAAGAAAATAAGGCGAGCCGGGATGTATGGACGCATCGTCTGTACTTCATTGCACACCGGCCCCAGCAACTGGAGGAACAATGGATTTATAAGTTTATCCTACATTAAACCAAACATGGCTGGCTGCACCGTAAATTACTAAATAATAAACCAGGTGGTGTAAGATGCAGGCTTGGACAGAATATAAAAATCTATCAACCTGTAAAATACAATAACCATAAATGTGGTCAGGTAAACCATCTCCCACCAGCATCCTGGGCCTTCAGGGAAGGGAATGCAACAAAGACAGTCTCAGTTTTAAAACTGACTCCCTTTTCTTCCTGTGTCCCCAGCATTCATTGTCAAGTTAGGACGAGAGCATTTGTCTTGTTTGCTTTGGTTCTTTGGCTGGGATTTGGACTATTTTCCTTGTTTGGAGGCCCTGAATTCCCAGGTGTCCCAGATACATCCCTTCAGAGACTGATGAGCCATCCACCAAGGAGAGGTGAGTATAACATTCAGGCCCCCCCCCCCATTCAAATGAGGAGATAGCTCAACCAGCTGGAGAAGCAGTCATGTGAAGACAAATGAATGATAATAATAGGTAACATCTAGCACTTGATGGTTTTCAAAGCACTTTACAAACATTCTCTCATTTGATCCTCTCAATTCTGGAAAGCAAATGCTACTATTATACCTATTCTACAGGTAAGAAAATGGAGGTAGACAGAAATTAAACGATTTGCCTGGGCATTTGAGCCTAGATTTGGACTCAGATCTTCCAGATTTCAGGGTCAGCGCTCTATCTACTGTGCCACTTAATGAATCAACCCTAAAAATGCAAGGACTGAGTTATGCTTTTCACCAGGTCCCATAACTTGGAGTCTTTTCAGAACCACTGATAGAGAAAACATTTCCCCTAATGCTCCAGCCCCCAGTCAGATTCTACCAGTCAAAGGTCAGGAAATCTACCCTCAACATTTATCATGTGAGCATTCCAAAAGGGTGCAGCAAACTTGAGAGTCCAAAACCCACAATGCTAATTAATTCCTTTTGAGGAGATTTTCAATAAGCAAGCCAGGTTAAATTTATATGATTTACAAACACTGTTTACATTCATAGAGGGGCAACTAATTGCTACCCGGCTTGCCATCATTATCAGAAAATGCTGGGGGATGCAGACAGTTTAATTAGGGTGGTTGTGAGTTCACAATATGATTACCATCGGCATGCACTGTTAATATGCGTCTACAGAACACTAGTGCTGGAAAGTGATTACATCCCTCCTTCTGTCTGCCTTAGTTTGAAATGAAAAATGATCATTTTCACACACAGGTTCAGGCTAACGCTGTGTATATTTCTTGTGAATTGCCTGCCCTGATTGTACTCCTGAGATAGGAACCTCCTCACCCTATTCAGGGCCAGGTCTCTACAATGACAACATGTAGATGTTGCTGCTGTATATGGATCCTCTATGGAACTCTTGGGCCAAGAGAACTGGGTATCCTCAAATGTCTCACCAAATTCCACTGGAACATTTCCCAACACCTCTAAAAATCCTTGGAAGCAGACTTCCTTGTCTAAGTAAATCAGCTCATTTGGAAATAATGTTCTGAATATTAACCTGGTTTCCCTTTTGGTCAATGACAATTGCTTGGGCTGATTCTAATCCTGGGAGCTCCTTCCAGGGGCTGGACTACCCTTGGCAAAGTTCCACCATCTTTAGCTACTGTACCCCCAACACTTTAAAACTCTGAGAACTACTCTGGAAATGGAACTACAGGTATACTACTAAGAACTCGGGATGACTGGGATCCCACTTAGCAATGGAAGGACAGAGACTTTCAATACCCAGAACTCAGTAAATCCACCAGCAGCCTATCACAATAGTCCAGGAATTGTGGGGTGAAGACTGTACCAAGATGGTGCTAGTGTCAGAGAAGACAAAATGTAAGTATTTGGGAAATGTTACAAAAGCAACCTTGACAGATTTTGTGAGGGTGGAAGGAGGGGGTCAGGGAGGGGGAAACAAAGAGTGAGGAGTCAAGAATAACTCGTAGGACATGAGCCTGAGTGACTAGAGGATAAGGGCATACCACCTGCTATGTGCTAACTGCTTAACAAATATTATCTCATTTGAAGCTCATAATATAGTCTTGAGAGGTAGGAGCTATTATCATGCCAATTTTATAGTTGAAGAAACTGAGGCAAACAGAGGTTAAGTAACTCACCCAGAGTCACACAGTTTGTAAGTATCTGAGGCTAGATTTGAACTCATGTCTTCCTGACTCCAGGCCCAGAACTTTATGCACTTTACCACCCAGTTGCCTCTAATGGAGGTGTCTAATGTCATCCATGGATAATGGTATCCTCAATAGTTACAGGCAAATTAGGAAGAGAGGAGAATTTGGGGAGAAAGATAATGAGTTTAATTTGAGTTTGATGGCTTCAAAATATCCAGGTGGAGATAACTAACAGGGAGTCAAAGACATGAAACTGGAAGTCAGAAATCTGATAATGATCGGCACAGAAATCATTACTAAAACCAGGGAAGCTGATGAGATCACCCAGCAAAATGGCATCAAGAGAGAAGGAGACCCAGGACAAAACCTGGGAGGATCTCCATAGTTCATTGGCATAACTTTGAGGAAGAAGAATGTCACAAAAATTGAGGGAGTGTCAGGGAGAAGAGAGTGGCCTACACTGTCAAAGACTGCAGAGGTCAAAGATGAAGATCCAGAAAAGACCATTAGAATGGATGATTAAGAAACCATTGACTGTATTTAAGAGAGCAGATTCAGTGGGATGATGGGCTCCATGAAGCCAGACTGTGAAGAATCCGGTTCAGTATTGGTCTGAAATAGACTGTATGGTATATATATAAATACATATATAAATGGGTCTGAGGATACCATTGGCCAAACACAGCATAAAGTCCTTGACTAGAACTGGTAAGATCTGCGTACTAGAATAAAATAAAATCATATATAACTTTCCATATATGTATGTGTGTATATGCATGTATATATGCATGTGTACATGCATGAATGTGTATGTGAATTATATATACATATGTATATACATATGATTATATACATACGTAAAAAAAATTTGTTGACTGATCATCTGGACTTCAGACAAGTCAGAAACATCTGGTTTGAGGACATTTGGATATCAAAGGCATCTCAGAAATCGATGATCTCCCACTGTTGCGATCTTAAGTGGGCAATTGATGGTTTGGGAGAGTCTGAACCACCCCAAGGGGCAACAACATCTTCTTGTCTCCTCAGGAAGGAGGTAGCCAGCCATTCCAGGGGGCCATTGTTCCCAACCAATCCCTGGCTGCTAATTAACTCCAGCCTGAAATGGAGACAGCTAGCTGCCTCCCTGACCCTGACACCCACATAACCCTACACAGCTCCAGCAGCAATCTCTATCAGCATCTCAGGTCTGAAGATAAAAAAACCAGGAAAGCAGGAGTGTGGAAGCCCTTTTCTGAGAACCACATTCCTTGTCTTCGGTACATAAATATGGACTGGTGCATGACTTTGGTTGAATGGTCTATTTAGTTCTTCCTACCCTCTCTCCTTTTTAGTGCTTAAAACTCCCTTTTCTTCCTCTATAATAGACTTCCCCCATCCTGCTTTTCCTCCCCTCCCCCATAGCACCACACTCTATCCTTTCTCAGTCCTGTCCATGAAATGGATACTTGCAGCTACCTGACTAGCCTAGAGGGAAGTTGACAAATAAGTAGGTTATCCCCAATGCGGCTATTCCAGATCTTTCCCCTGGATTTCACCACTTATGCTCTACTTGAAGGCAGATGCTGCACTGACTGGATGTATCATTGCTTCTGTGGTCAAGACTAACTTAGAGAAACTCAGATTCAGCACCAGCCATGGTTTTGGGAAGAGTTCAGGACAATGTGAGAAATGGACAGTCTTTGTTTGGGTAACACTTCAGCAAAGCAAAAGTCAGTGGTAAGGAGTAGGGTGTGGGAATAGAATGATGCTCTGAAATACTTTGTCTCCATCCAATTTTCTGAATTTGACAATGATATATGTAGTTTGCATCTTTCTTCCCTGCATGATTTTATGAATCTACTAAACATTTCACAGGCACATCCAAAATTCAAGACCAGAGGAAGTGGGATCATGTGGCCAGCCTAGGAGCTCTGAATTCAGCTCCTTGAGAGGCCACTCTTGATAGGAAGCAATGTGTGGAAGTGGTGCACATCAGCAGAGAATCCTGTCAAATCCTCCTTCTTCACCATCATCTAGAAAAACCCTCATGATCAAATAAGTTAACATACATAAAGTGCTTTATAAACCTTAAATCCTTGTATCAATATGAGCTATTATTTGTAACTGTTGTTACTACTCCATTTTCAAGTTTTCATTTCTATGGAGGAATCCATGTTTGAAACCTCAGAGGATCCTGTGACTTGTTCCCCCAAACTTCCATCCACCCAGCTGGTTGTTGTCTTCTAATTCTACCTCAACAGCATCTCCTGCATCTCTCACCTCCTCTCCACTCCCAGAGTCACCATCTTACTCCAAGAGCTCATCTCTTCTAATCTCAGTTATAGTACTGGCCTCCCATTTGGTCACCCTTCCTTCACCCTCCCCAATCTCCTAACCAAAGTACTCTTTGTATTACTGTACTTCCACATTAAGTGCTTCTACTATGTGTAGGATAAAAGACCAACTTGCTAGCCTGGCATAAAGCATCCATGCCCACTCCAAGGACAGGAATGGTTCCTTGCCCTTCTACTTGCTGAGATCTTTGCTATCCTTCTGGGCTTCATTCAGGGTCACCTCTATCTAACTCTAGTTCTCTCTCACCATAACTAATTTCTTTCTGACTCCCAATGTCACCTTGCCTAAACTGACAATGGTTTTCCCCTCCTCAGAATGTCCTTGAGCCCATCACATTCTACTGTGGAGCCCTTTTATATGTGAAATTTCATCTTCACTTCCTCCCACCCCCATATAGATTATAAACTCCCTGAGAGCAGGGCTGAATTTTTTCTGTGTTTCCCTAGGTCAGCAAGCCCTCTCCCTTCTGCTCCCCTATGGGCTAACAAAACTCCACGTCTTTTGACTCAAATGGGAAAAATGAGATAACTCTCAAATAATTCTTACTGAAACTATACCTTTAGAACAGTCTAGGAAGTCCAAAGGAGTTCATTCCATCTTCTCAGGGACTTAATTAGCCAAGAACATTTACTGCATACCTTCAATCTGGGTTCTGTGGGGAGTCATGAAGGAATGAGAAACTAGAGAAGGGTAGGGGGAACACTTGGAGCCAAAGATCCAAGTTCTAATCCTGACTCTTCCACTTGCTATGTGTATGATATTCAGTCAGCCCTTTAGCCTTTGAGCAGCTCCAGGATGTTGTAGAATGAGCAGGAGGTTTGAGATTAAAGACCCAGTTTAAAGTCCCAGCTCTGAGACCTGTTCTCTCTCTCTTTCCCTATGACAGGCATACCATACTCTCCTCTGAGCTTCTGTCTCTGAATGTGTAGAATGGGAAGGCCAGACTTGATCATCTCTGACCTACCTTCTAGCTACAATCTGGGATCTCATGAACTTAATGAATCACAGCAAAATGGGCTGACAAAGATTAAAAATTTGAAATGAGGGTGTGAAAGACGTGACCTTCCCAATGTCAGTTTGGGATCTAATGATCCTCTGACCCCCAAGATCCCTTCAAGGTATAAATCTAGGATTCTATGACCAAGGAAGCCTCAGAGGCTGTCATCTATGGGCAGGTCAGGGTTAGGGTGGGGACCTAGCAAATCCCACAAGAAGGTCAAGGGGATGGAATGAGGGACTGAACCAAATGGCCTTGAAAGTCATTCCCAGTTGTGAATCTCTAGCCTTATGAACCTGTCATATGCTCTGGATCATCAGATGGGTGCTAAAAATTCCTGACCTTCCCCAGCCCCCATACCCTCTGTGAGTTGCTGGGGATAAACCTAGCAGGTTTAATGGAGATTTAGAGGGGAAGTGGTCTTCACCTGCCATCAGGAATGCTTCTCACACCTTTAGTGACCCTGCTTTGTGTCAGCTGGTCCTTGAGTCTCCTCTTCTCATTGGTCCAAGAAGGTAGACCCTTCCAACCACAAGACTCCAGAGACAGGCATGGGAGGGAGGGCCACCATCACCAAGCTGTCTTCTGTCACTGCACAGGCCTCCCTCCCAACCTGATGGAAGGAAATTCATATTTAGTGAACAAGGAAATTACTTTGGGTATGTATCATTCAAATCCTTAAGGATTATTGGCTAATTAGGAGCACGGTAATGTAAATTTGCCTTGTGTCAGGTTTTCAGGAACAGTACAATAACATAATTAAGCAGTGCACAGAGTAGATCACTTACGCACTCCTCACTGACAAATGTAGCTGATGTCTAAATAGCTACGGCTGGCCCAGGGACCCACAGGAACTGACCACAAGAAGATTTAACAGCCAGAGAGGAAAACGAAACACATTCATAGAGTGCAAAGCTCCAATACTGGCTCTTAGTAGTGTAGTAGAAACTCTGCCTGAAAATGTGGATTGACTCCCAGACAAGCCAGGAGAGTGGAGAGAACACTAGCTCTGGGGACCAGGAGGACTTGAGTTCAAGTCATTATCTGACTTGGAGTAGTTCTGTGACCATGGTGAGTTTCCCTCCTTTTGAGCCTTTGTCGGCAAAATGTGTATCTGACTATCTGGTGACCCTAAATCAGAGAGTTGTGTTGCACATGCTTTTAATGTAAATGTGTCTGTTAATAATAACAAAAATAATCAATCATTTGGCTTAACAAATATAGATTAAGGGCTTGCTATGTGCCAGGCATCTGGGATGAAGTGGGAATGTGAAATAGTCCTTGAAATCAAAGAGCTTTGTAAGGGAATGCAAAGTATGTACAAAGTGAACTTCAAGAGGAAGAATGTGTCAGCTAGTGACCTGGAGAATCAGAATCCATTCAGAAGAATACCAGGAATGAGAGGCAGAAGGACATAGGGTTTAGAGAGCTGACCTCCAGGGCAGGGAGCCCACCTCCATCACCCATGGGCCACATGACCCTGGAAAAGTGCCTTCCTTTCTCTGCTTCCCTAGGCAATTCCCTAAGACTCTAGGTGACTAATAAAGGGGTTCAGATGTGCACTACTAGGTGGACTTACTTCATTCAAAGTTGATTCCATTGATAAAGTCATAGGGCTGATTCAAACCCAACATCCTCATGATAGTTCACATCTCTGTTGTATTCCATCATAATTCTGAGAATATGGCAGATGTTTATGTTTGCTTATAAGCCACAAGGGACATAAACCCAAACATGAAGGGATGAAACAGGTGAGCATGGACTTGGAATGGAATACCTTCATTCCTTGGGCCTATCCATGCATCTGTAGGAACATGACAAATGGATGCTAGAATGGTTTGGACCCTGCCCATAGAATCTGCCATGTAAACTGTTACAAAATGGAGTCTCTCTTGACCTTCAACACTATAATGCAGAGGCATGTTACCTCCTTCCTCCTTGCTCTCTGACTCCAGACCTGGTAGAAGGTAGGTAAGCCTGTCCCTTCCCCCATCTCCCCTCAAGGGTGATGGAAGCTAGGAGCTGGAAGGGATGAAAAGAGAAGAAAGAAGCCTAAAGAGAAAGGAAAGGGAGGTGGAGAGAGTGTCAAGAACAGTGTATTAAGAGGAGTAGAAGTGATAATAACTCATTCTTATGGAACCCTTCAGATACATTGGCTGATTTAAGCCTTATCACATAAGGACAGTTGTACAAATATTTTAATTCTCATTTTGTAGGTGAGAGTGGTGACTGAAGGGGAGAGAAGCCAAGTGGCTTCCTCAAGTGCTAGAAAGTGCTAGAACTGAATGTTCTGCATTCAGATCAAGCGAGTGAGGTACAAAATATGATGGATTATTGTTTGACCTGGCACATTTAACAGTTAGTATGTATGACTGTAGGCAAGTCATATAATATCTCTCAGCCTCAGTTTCCTTACCTGTAAAATGGATTGGACTAGGTGACCTTTGGAGATTCCTTACAACTTAAAAATCTATAATCCTATGATCTGAAGTTGGATGGCCCAGTGACCTTGGATGAATTTCTTCTCCTACCTCAGCCTCAGTTTCTTCATCTGTAAAATGAAAGGACTAGAAGGCATCCAAGACTCCCCCGCAATTCTAGATTAGTGATCCTATGATCCACCTGCTCTCTTCATAACCACCATCAGTAAAGGAGGAAGAAGAAGCAGACGGCGAGATGAAAACTGGAAGTGCGTCAGAGCAACTGAAGGCAAGAAAGCGGGGAGAAAATGTGGAGAATGGGCCCAGTGACAGCAACCTGAACTAGAAATCAACTTCTCGTGAGTGCAAGCCTTTGAGACCCTAGCTCTGGGACTATCTAGAAGCCATCAGCCCTAAAACTCAAGAGCCATAACTTACACCTGAATGACCATTGGTTCAAATAATTAGAAACTCACCTATATGCCAGCCCCAAAAAGCACAAAAGAGGAAATACTGAAAATTAGAGGAAAAATAGCTATATTGAGAAAGGATTGACAAAAGTACATGCCCTTTGAAAACACTAACACAATTGCTAAACCTTTAGCCAACCTGATTCAAGAGGAGAGCAGAAAAATCAAATGGACAAAGTAGCAAGTGAAAAAGATAAACTCACAACAAAATCAGGACACAAAAGAAGTGAAAAATTGCCTCACAAAATAAAATACTAAATGGAAATCTTAAATGATCCAATCACAGAAAAGGAAACTGAACTAGCTACAAAAGAACAGCTAAAGGGAGAAAAAGAATTCCTTATCCTGATGGTCTTACAGGAGAATTCTATTAACTCATTAAAAAAACAATTAAATACCAATACTACAAAAATTTTCCTCAAAAATTGAGAAAGAAATCACTTTTCCAAACTCCTTTGATGGAATCAATGTAACACTACTATCCAAACCAGGGGAAGATAGAGTACACAGGGAGAATTATAGATGCCAATATCATTCATGAAAATAGATTCAAAATTTTAAATAAAATCTTGTCAAACAGACTACAGCAATTCACCCAAGATGTCATTCATTATGACCAAGTTGGGTTTGTATCAGGGGTGCTAGAATTAGACATTAAGAAAACAGTAGCTATGTTCTATCCTGTACTATCTGAAATGTGGCAATAATTGACCATGGTCATCCAAGCCCTTTCAAAGGAACAGGGGCTAGTTTTCTGTCCAAGCCGTACAATGTGGCCCAGTTTTAATTAGACTCACAAATTTGCAAGCAGAGGCGAGACTGAAGTATCATCACCTGAGTCAGGCGCAAATATCCTCATTGGGCTCCTGTCCCCATCAAGAATGGTCGTTTTCCTTGCCCTCTCAAGGGTTTTATATCCTCTTCCACAGAGGAGAAGGATGACCCACTGCTACCCTATATCGCTGAGATTTTTTCAAGCCCAATCCAAGCAGTAACTAAAAACAGGACATTATCTCCTCTAAGAACCAGGCTAGACCCACAGGGCCCAATTTCCACCCTGGAATACTTATAACCAAATCTTAACTGTCTTGAAAATGCCTTTTTTTCTCAACATTTTTCAGTGCCCCTTAGAAATCATCTCACCTTACCCTCTGTGCCCTCAGACGTTACATCTTTGGCTCAGAAAGGTATGGAATTAGTATCTTCCAATACCCAAATGCCATGTGCCACTTGTCTGGGCTGGTGATCCAGATGTACTGTGACAATCACTTTCTATTAGTCATTTGATCTTGAGTGACCATTAAGGGGGAAATGGAAATGAGTCCACTGCTCAAATCCCTGCCCCCCCAATCAGAGAAGCATCCTAGAAACCCCTTTGTATCTGTTTATTCTTCTTTCTAATTAATTATTTATTTTTAACATTCTTTTCTTTTTAAATTTTGAGTTCCAGATTCTCTTCCTCCTTCCCTCCTTCCCACTAATCCCTTACCCACTGAGAAGGTAAGCAAAATGACATTTTAAATATGAAATCATGCAAAACATACTTTTATATCGCAAAAAAAAAAAACAAAAGAAAAAGAAAAATAGAGAAAATTGTACTTCAACTTCACCCAGAATTTATCAGTTGTCTCGATGGAGGTAGAAAGCATCTTTTTTCAGCATGAAATCTTTGAAATTGACTTAGGTTTTATTGATCAGAGTAGCCAAGTCTTTCATAGTTGATTATCATTACATGTAACTATTATTGTGCATAAAGATCTTCTGGTTCTTCTTACTTTGCATCATTTCATGTAAATCTTTGCCAGGTTTTGTTCTGGTTTTTTTTTCCAAAACAATCGCCTTTATCATTTCTTGTGGCACAATAGGACTCCATCACGATCATATACTGTAACTCATTCAGTCATGCCCAAGTTGATGGGCACCCCCTCAATAGCCAAGTCTTTACCACCACATAAAGAATTGTTATAAATGTATTTTTTAATGTATGGCCCCTTTCCTTTGTTTTTGCTCTCTCTGGTAGTGGTCTTTGCTGGGTCAGCAGTTTTATAGCCATTGGTCATAGTTCCAAATTATTCTCCAGAATGGTCGGACCAGTTCACAACTCCACCAACAGTTTATTAGTGTACTTATTTCTCCTCATCCCCTCCAGCATTTGTCATTTCTGATAGGTATGAGGCAGTACCACAGATTTGTTTTAATTTGTTTTAATGTAAACTCTAATCAATAGTGATTTAGAACATTTCTCATGACTATAGTTAGTTTTGATTTCTTTAGAAAACTGTATGTTCATAACCTTTGACCATTTATCAATTGTGGAATGGTTCTTATTTTTATAAAATTGATTCAGTTCCCTATATATTTGAGAAATTAGGTCTTTATTAGAAAAACTTGCTGTAATTTTTAAAATATTACTTCATTGTCAATGGCACCATTTAGCAAAATGTAGTTTCCTTAATTATATTTTTTAATTAGGTCTATTTTTGCTTTTGCTTTGTCTGAGATCATGATTGCTACCCTTTCCTTTTTTTCAACTTCAGCTGAAGCTGATTAGATTCTGCTTTAGTCCTTATTTTAATTTTCTACATGTCTTTCTGTGGCAAATGTGTGTCTTGTAAAGAACATATTGTTGAGTTCTGGTCTCTAATCCATTTTTGTATCCATTGTGGTTTTATGTGTGATTTCCTCCCATTCACATTCGCAGCTATGATTACCATTAATTTCCCTCAGTTCTGTTTTCATCTGTTTGTCCTTCTCTCTCTTTTTATCTTGTCCCTCCTCTAAAGTCTGTTTTGCTGCTCAATACTGCCTCCCTTAATCCACTCTCCCTTTTATTATTACCTCCTCTCATATCTCTTATCCCTTTCCTTTCCTATTTCCCTTTTGGGTAAAACAGATTTCTATACCCAACTGCATGTGTGTGCATGTGTGTGTGTGGGGGGGGACATTTTCTTCCCTCTTTGAACCAGTTCTAATGTGAGGTTAAAGCAGTGCTCACTACCCCACACACACTTTTCCCTACTATAAAAGTTATTCTTTGTGCACCTCTTTTATATGAGAAAATGTTCCTCATTCTAACTCTCCTTTTCACCTTCTCCCAGTGCATCTTTCTTTCTCACTCCTTTTGGAGTTTTTGATTTTGTTTTTGTTTTGGAAATCATCCCAACATAATTGACTCATACTAATATCTTCTGTCTTTGTAGACTCCTAATAATGTTAAAATTCTTAGGAGTTATAAACTATATAGGAATATAGTTTAGACATATTAATTCCCTTATGATTTCTCTTTCATGTTTACTTTTTTTTTTTTTTTGCTTCTATTCAGTTTTGTATTGAATGTCAAACTTTCTATTCAGGTCTGATCTTTTCATCAAAAATATTTGAAAGTCCTCTGTTTCAGTAAATACCCATTCCCTGCCCTACAAAAGATTATATTCAGTTTCTCTGGGTAGGTGATTCATGACTGTAATCCTAACTCCTTTGTCTTCTACACTATTATATTCCAAGTAACTTGTATGATCCTGATTGTGGCTTAACACTTTTTGAATTGCTTCTTTCTGAATGTTTACAGTATTTTCTCCTTGACCTGGGAGCTCTGGAACTTGGATACAATATTCCTAGGAGTTTTCACTTTGGGATCTCTTTCAGGAGACAATTGGTAGATTCTTTCAATTTCTATTTTTCTCTCTGGATGTAAGATATCAAGGCAGTTTTCCTTTATAATTTCTTGAAATATGATGTCTAAGATTTCTGTTTCTTTTGTTATGGTTTTCAGTTAATCCAATAATTCTTAAATTCTCTGGCTTCAACCTATTTTCCAGGTTAGTTGTTTTACCAGTGAGATATTTCACATTTTCTTCTACTTTTTTCATTCTTTGACTTTGTTTCATTATTTCTTGTTGTTTCATGGAGTCATTAGCGTCCACTTGCCTGATTCTAATTTTTAAGGAATCTCTTCAGTGAGCTTTTGTATCTCTTTTTCTATTTAGTCAATCCTGCTTTTTAAGTGGTTCTTCCCTTCAGCATATTTTTGTGCCTCTTTTACAATTAAATAAATCCTTTTGGGTGATATTTTCTTCAGTATTTTTTGTGTCTCTTTTACCAACCTGTTAATTCTCTTTTCATAATTTTCTTGCATCACCCATTTCTTGTCCCACATTTTCCTTTATCACTTTTATCTCTTTAACTCTTCCTAGAATTCTCATTGAGTTTGCATTAAATTAGCATTTTTCTTTGAGACTTTGGTTGTAGATGTTTTCATATTGTTGTCTTCTGAGTTTATTTCGTGGTCTTCCCTGCCACCACAGTAGCTCTTTATGGGCACATTCTTTTTTATGGTTTGCTCATTTTTCCAGCCTGTTGCTTGACTTTGAATTTATTTTAAAGTTGGGTTCTGCTCACCTGGAGGTGGAGAAGCACTGTCTCAAGTTTTAGGCTATTTTTGTGCTGCTATTTTCAGAGCTACAAGCACTAGTGCTCCTTTCTGCCTTGAAACTGTGACCAAGGCACCTGCTCCTTTGTGACCAAATACAAGAACTCCTCCTTGCCCTGGAACTGTGACCAAGAACTACTTATGGGCAACAGGATTGCCAATCAACACCAGCTACTCTAAGTGCCACCCCTATAACTCCTGCTGAACAATTATTCAACTCCCTTACTGTCTCTGAGCTAAGAGTTCCTAAAGCTACATCTGCTACTGCTATCCCTATTGCAGCTGCCTTCAAAGCCTGCCACTGGTACTGGCACCAACTCTGAGCCAACACCCTAGTGTCACAGACCTTTCCTGCTTACCTCAGTTGTCTTAACCTGGAAGATGTCTCCATCTGACATTTTTTGGCTGCAGGGGAACAGGAGCTGTTTCTGGGTGAAGACCAGAGTGCAGACCAGGAAAGCAGTGACCACACTTCTCCCAGGATCATTTTTCAAGAGCAATGACATCATGGGATGACATCTTGACTTACAGGTGAACTGAGTTGAAGTGAAGCATTATTGTGCAAAGTCATCAGCTTCACTTCTAGAGTCATCAAAGTCTAGTGGCAAGACAAAAGTCAAGAAAATTGACAAAGGTCTAGATGCAATGGATGGCCATGGAATCTTCAATGTCTGATCAAGCTCTAAGCACTCCCTGGAACATGCTTCATCTGCCTTCATGAACCTGAAACAAATTGTTCTCATCTGTTCATTCTGCCAGGGGAAGTCTTCACATGCTTGGGGTAGACATCTTCCTAACTCACCAATGGGTTTGAGGCCTGTCAGTTCCCCTCAACTTGGTTTAGCCTGTCTGCTGAGACAGTTTTACTAGTGTGGCTGCTGTACATGTTACAATTTCTTGGAACCACAGGTGAGAGTTTGGGGAAAGGTAGATAGCAAAGACAGAAGTTGCTGAGAGAGAAGTAGATCCAGTGCCAGGAGCATGGCATAAAACTAATCTGCCAAGAGTTTCAAAAAAAAGTCTTGCTACAAAGACCTTAGACACCAACCTCCCTATCCTTTTTCCTGACTTCTCCCTCCCCTTTGAAAAGTGGACCACTATCTTCACTATTTGATGGTCAAAAAAAATGTCAAGCTCCGTCTCCACCCCAAAAATAATCATTTGACTAAATAATGTCCCTTTATAATCCAAGATTTAAAAAAATCATCCTCATGCCATCTCTTGACCTCTATCATAAATCTCCTTTCCCCCCCACTAAGGTAAGTTAACACATAACCAGGCTGGAGGTCATGTCAAAAAGAATGATTGATTTAGATGCATACTTTTCCACCTCCACCCTTAACCCGCTCCCAATGATTTTTACAAATACACCCACTAATAATCATCTTTTATATGCCTTCCCAGACATGACTGTGAGACCCAGGGAGCCATTTGGGGTCCTGGGCTTGGGGATTCAGTGGATCATGTTAATGAGGCTCCCACATCCATATTTATTAGAAAATTTATTTATTTAGAGTTGGAGGAATCCAGTTTACTGAGTCATTTGATACCACCAGAAAAGAGAGAGAGAGAGAGAGAGAGAGAGAGAGAGAGAGAGAGAGAGAGAGAGAGAGAGAGAGAGAGAGAGAGGAACTTGGCTAGAAATCTTCCATAAACAACCTCCAAAAGGACCATTTATGGCCACTCCTAGAGGGCCAGCATCCGTCTGCCCTCATATTGTCAGGTTGACAAGAGGAGAAAAAAAATTAACTAAAAGCCAAATCAAATAAATGTGCAACTCATAAATTCTGCAGCTAAAAATTTACCCCTGAGGGATGGTGGCAATGACACTACGGCTGTCTCCTCCCTGTTCCTTCCCTCATAAAGGGGGATGATAAGTGATGCCCGTGCTTCTAGAGTACCAAGAGGCCCTGAACAGAAGCACCGGACTGGGGTGGCTTCCTCCTACTGGCTTCATTAACTCTTTTATTTCCCCACACCAATGGCGGGGTGAATCTCCTCTCCTCTGATGATGATGTCAACATTGCCATGTCCCAGACAGGTTGCTTAGCAACGTGGACCAAGTCCTGAGTGCTGAGAGGCAGCTGAGCACTTATCCATCTTCCCTCATCTCTAAGTGCAGTGAACACTCACTCCATTTGTGAGGTGACTCTGGATTGAAGGGAAGAGGGAGGAGAGAGTGGGACTATTATAATGTCAAGGTTTTTGTTTGTGTTGGGCAAAAGGCTTACTTTTATTCATCCTTTTTATGGGGCAGGGGGAGGAAGAGGGATTGGAAGAGTGTTGAGAGCTGGTCCAAGGATTTAGTGTGTCATTCCTCTGGAAAAGCTCATTCTAAGGACTGCTATGCCAACTCCCTGTCTAGTGTGCCATGAGGGGAAAAAAAACAACAGAGGTAAGAGAGCCAGGTGGGCAGCCCATAGAAAGAGGTGGCCCCCTGTCATATTGTCCCAGGAAAAGGGTGGCCCCCTGTGCAGGTGATTTGCGGGGGGGCTTTTCCAGGTCCAGTCTTGGGGGCATTCCTCTCCTTGGCCAGTAACTCTGCCTGAATCCAATTCTCAAGAATACTCTCTATCAAATTGGGAATCTCTCACTGCCTTTTGTCCAAGTGTCCGCCATGCCCACTTAGAAACTCTAAAGTATTCTCTTCTTGGTGCCTCAAAGACCATGAAGGCTGAGAGCCAAAGAATCACTCTGCATCTGAGCCACATACTTAGGAACTGAGACGATTCCATTTGTACGTTTGTTTAATGCTGAAGAGAGAATGTTTGTTCACATTGAGACCAGAAATATGAAAAACGGAAACCACTGCTTCAATTCAAACAGGCCTAGAAATAACATAGAAGTAACCATGGGGCCATGACGTGGTTGAATGCCTGCCACTTGGGCAGGTGTCCCCATTCAAACATGATAGACAGGTTTGAGAATTCAGTGAGTTTCAGTATCAGCCAGCTAGTCTCGGGCAATGATTACAAAGACAAAAATAAAACAGCCCCTGTCCTCAAGGAACTTACAGTTGAGTGAGACAGAACAAGTGCATGGGTATTAAATAATGGCAATATATATCCCACAAAAATATAATTTAAAAGATGGACAGCATTATCATGTAGGATCAAATGGTAGGAACCTTGGGTAATAGAAGTCAAGGATAAGGAATGGGAAACAGACTTCACATGGAACAAGAACTCTCACCCAAAGGCCTAAAGTCCCCTCTGTTCCGTCAGAAGACACAGCCAAGGCCACATCTTCTGCATGGAGCATTCCTGGCACCCTAACTAATGCCCTCTCTCTCCAATGATCTTGTATATAATTTTATTGTAAATTCCTACATAATATATTACATAGTTGATAGGTATATGTAATTTATTTTGCATATATTTCAAACACATATATCCTATATAACATGATTTATAATTATATATGAATTACTTTGTATATATTTATATGTGCATATAATTTATAAGTATAAAAATTACTTTGAATATGTTTATATTATATATTGTATGTGATATATAATTCATAATTATGTATCAATTGTCTTGCATATTTATGACATACACTATATAATGAATATTATATAATGTATGTTTTATAATTTTTACATATATTCATTTGAATATATTTATATAAGATATATTACTCAATACATTATTCATAATTTATAAATATACATATATATAAATTATTCATATTTGTTTATATATAATATGCACCCTACATAAAATATATTTATTATTTATAATTACATATGTATTGCCTTGCATATATGTATATTCTATTTAACCTAAAGGATATATACATAATTTATAAATACATGTGTATACATAAATTACTTTGAATATATTTATATATTATATACCCTACATAACATACTCTATGTTATCATTTTATATGCATATACAACTTAATTTGAAAATAGTTATGCATGTGACTCTATATATTATGTTATAATTATATATATACACCTTTGAAAACCATATATAACATATGTGCCCTATATGACATATTTTATGATATATAATATATCCCCTATACAATAGACTTATTATATGTGTATAAATTATCTTCTATATATTTTATAATATATATCCAACATATATCCAAATATAATATATTAAAAATAGTTATATATACAAGTTATTTTATATACATTTATATATAACACATATAACATTATATACATTATATAATTTTAAAGAATATTACCTTGTAAGTTTATTTGACATCCATACACTATATAATATATATCACATATGCATCATTGCTCTGTGCATCTCTCAGTTCCATTGCATAAGAAGGACATTGTATAGGTTTCTGTCATTCCATCCACCTGCAGGCCATGCCTACCTCTCGCCAGCCTCATCTCCTACATTTGAATGGAAGATCCTTGTTTCATCCTTGGGATTTGGATCCTGTATCCTCACCACCATGCCTGGAACATTGCTGGTGCCTGATCAGTGTTTGTTGACTAACACGATGAGGGCACTGTGGATGCCATACTTTCCTGCTCAGTCAGGAAAAACGAAAAATGCAGATTTCCTTTCAATAAAACCCTGCTATGTCCCCAAACTGAAAAATGTTGCCTTATAACTTTGGGGGATTTTCAATAGATTTTTTTATTGAAAATTTTTTTTTCGCATCACCTACCTTTCTCCCTGTACAAAGAGTGTGCTGGAGCCAGCTAAAGAGGGACAATCATTAAAATTTTAGTGTACACATTAGAAATTGGCAAATGTTTAAAAAAATCAGAATTTGATTTATTATTTCATTGAGTGTCTACACTTTAAGAAATGATGGAAAAAATAATAATGCTAATGAAACTTAAAAGTATGTCCTGCCAAGGAGAGAGGCAGAGGATGTCTTCTTAGAGTTCTTCTTTGAGGCTAGTTTTGCTCTTCAAATATGTTTATTTATTTTGTGACTCTTGTTTTTTCATTTACATTCTTGTAATCATTGTACATCTTGGTTTTTTGGTTCTGTTTGCCTCACCCTGTGCCAGTTCATGTAAGTCTTCCCAGGCTTCTTCATATTCGTCACATACATTATTTCTTACAGCTTAATAATAATCCTTTACGCTGATGCACCACAATTGGTTGAGCCATTCCCCAATCGATGGGCATCAATTTTGTTTTCAATTCTTTGCCACCACAAAAAGAGCTGCTAAAATATTTTTGGGTTTTATGGGGACTTCTTCTTATTGATGGCTTCCTTGGGGTATAAGCCTAGGAGGAGGATCTTCAGGTCAAAGGATATCAGTGTTTTAGTCACTTTATCTTCATAATACCAGATTGGTTTCCAAAGAGTTGTACTGGTACAGCCCCATCAACAGCATATTAGTATGCTCATCTTCCCACAGTCCCTCCAACAATGATCATCTTTGCCAGTTTGGTTGATGTGAGATGAAACCTGAGTTGTTAGCATTTGAATTTCACTCAAGTTGATTTAGAGCATTCTTTCATATTGTTTCATATAAGACCTTACAATTTTTTTTCCTTGTGAGAACAGTCTATTTATATGTTTTGGCCACTTATCTATTGGGAAGTGACTTGGTCTTTCTGTTAGTTTTCTATATATCTTGACTGCCCAACACTGATCAGAGAGATCTGATACACAAAGGACCTCATTTTACCTACCTGCTTACCTCTCCCTCCTCCCTTCCTCCTCCCATGGGGCCAGTGGGCACCCCTAGGCTCTTTTTGTGGAGTAGCTCATCTGATGTTGCAAACAAAGATTTGCTGCCCTCCCTACAAACCCATAAAGCTGAACTCATCCAGGGAATTTTCTCCATCGGCCCCTTGTGAAGAGAAGAGTTAAGGAAATATTTTCACTGCCAGAACTCTGATTTCTATATGGATCAGGAAACTATTTTTTACACTAATACAAATTTTGGAAGGTAGTTCCTTCCCAGTGACTGCAGTGAAGGGCTTGGGAGTGATATCTGTCTTTTAGGAGAGAAAGAAGATGCCGTATGCCTGTTTCTCTGAGACCCACTGCTCTATCATGCTAATGAAGGGAATCAGCTAGTTATGGCTTTAAAAAATCCCTCATTAAGTTATTATAATAATTATTTGCTTAGTTATCAGAACCCCATTAAATCAGGCTTTTCTCCTTCTCCTCGAGTGATCAAAGAATTGATTACCTGTTACCCTTCAGGTACCAGTCTGTGGTACATGTGTGACTGACTTACAAGTGGCTCTTTCTATAGGGGTTTATTTTCCTAAATGTGGCTGTTCCAATCTGAATATTCATTTCACTGTGGTTAGTTTCAGGTTTCCAACCTTAAGCCTTCATCCTGGTCAAAGCAAGGGGAGATGTTCTCAGCACCTTGCAATCCTTGCCTCACATCACCAAAAGGGAGACTGAATAAATTAGCCTGGAGTCAAAGTGAAATTTTCCCCAACTTGATCCCATGGCTACATCCTCCCACCCCTTCACACATAAAACTTACTGTCAGAGGGATTTACACGGTGAGGATTAATCAGGCAATTCTCCAAACCCTCTAAGCACCTAGTTCTGGTGACTAATTTGCCTTTCCTATTGCAAACCCCTAATTTTTTATCCCAATCGATAGATCCAAATATGCCTCCCCATCCATCACCAACAGGGAGGGTGAATTTCCACTATTTATATAATTCCTATAAGATGAGACAAAAATGTCCAGCATCTGAGAGATATTTTAACATTATAGAGTACAGAGAGAGGGCGAGGGAAAAGGAGGAAAAGAGAGAGATATAAGGAGAGAGGTGGGAGAGAGAAAGAGAGTGCCAGCCCCTGGGAAACCTTAAAAATAGTCTTCTCAGAGAAGGTGGAATCTAAAAAGTATCAGAAGGCAATCCGCTGTGGAAAGAAAGCACCAGTAAGAAACTTGCCAAGAGCCTTGGATCAAATGGATCTGACTAAGGGAAGGAGAGAAGTGGGGGGCTAATCAAAAGAAACCCTCATTTGTTGGGGTAAAGATGCATGGACTTTGACTTACTCAAGATATTAAAGCAAAAAGACCAGAATAACAAAAGGAAACTTTGGCAGCATGGAGAAGCAAATAGTAACTCTGGTCTAAGTAGTGATAAATATGATTCATCTATAATATGAAGGGCTTTATTTGTACTTCTTATGCTATGAATATACAGTATTTTAAGTTTTGTACTTTTATCTTCACAACAGCCCTGGAAGTAGGTGCTATTAAGTCTATTTTGCAGAAAAGGAAATTGAGTCAAGAAGATAGTGAATGACTTGCCCAGGATCACATAGATAGTAAATGTGAGGTGGCGTCTGAACTTGGGTCTCCCCTGACTCTAGGCTCAGCACTTGATTTACTGCACCACCTGCCTGCCTTTCAGTACTTGAGATTTCAGGATCCAGGAAGAGTTAAGTCAATGGAGAATTTCCCTTCTTCAGACTCTGATCATGGGATTGTAGCTTGAGAATTGGAAGGAACCTTAGAAGTCACTAAATGCGACAACCTCATTTTATAGATGAGCAAACTGGGGCACAGAGACAATCCATGACTGGTCCATGGTCATATCGCAAAGGTCTGGATTCTCCAAGTCTAGTGTTCCATATGCTATCTCATGGATTCTCTTAGTGCAAGGGTCTCAAAAGGCTCTTTCCACATCTACGAAAAATATTCAAATTCCACAATTCCTCAACTGCAAGTCCTGAAGTCCATCCTCTGGGCAGGAGGCTGACCCCCAGGAGGTGTTAGAGCCTGAGGGAAAGCTCATGGCCCAGCAAGCTACTGTCTACCCACAGGGACATAGAGCAAGGGTCTCTTAGTTTCTTCATTGATAAAATGAGGGAGGGAAAAGAAAAATATAGATTCATATTAGCATAGCACATCAAAGTTTGCAGAATGCTTTCCTTAAGACAACCCTGTGAAGCAGGTATGGCAAGGACTTTTCCCACATTTTGTTGATTGGGAAGGTTTGTCTTAGTCATCAACCTGCTATGCCAACACCACCACCCCCATTCCTATTGCTGCTGTACCCTCCAGACTGGGCCTCCAGAGCCTGCTTCAAGAACCCTTCAAGCCTTTTCCCTTTCCCACACCAACATTCTTCACTCTAGTCATATTCTCATACCTCAGTGCTACTTCCCCCATCCCCATCCCTTTCCCCACCTTCCTCTGGGCACCACAATCAAAGTCCTGCCACTATTGGTTGTGGAAAGTATGGGAGAGTCAATGAACTCTGCTCTAGATATCTACTCACCCTTCCCATGATTCTCAGACCAAGTCTCCCCTCCCTGGTCCCCAGTCCCTGCTTTCCCTTGTTAGAATGTAGGCTGCCTGAGGGCAGAGGCTATCTCATTTTTGTATATGTAGCCCTAGAACCTAACCTAGTACTTGGAACAATTGCATATGTAAAACCTCTATCAATTGCTTGCCATCTTGGGGAGGGGAAAGGGGAAGGATGGAGGGAAAAAAATTTGGAATTCAAAATCTTTCAAAAAACAAATGTTGAAAATTGTGTTTACCATAATTAGAAAAAAGCAAAATATCATTAGATAAACAAACAAAAAAATCCCATGTTTATGCATTTGCCCTGTTGTCAAGTAGGGTTAATCTCTCCCAACCAAATCCCAGTTCATCCTTCCGTTTCTGTGAGCAATGCCAGTATCTTGAGGAGAGGTGCCCATGACCCTCAGCTCATTTATAAAAAACCAGTTTT
The DNA here is from genome assembly GCA_023548195.1 of Bettongia penicillata ogilbyi. Taxonomy (NCBI): domain Eukaryota; kingdom Metazoa; phylum Chordata; class Mammalia; order Diprotodontia; family Potoroidae; genus Bettongia; species Bettongia penicillata. Next base: position 7,132,213 of record JAJHZJ010000537.1, on the reverse strand, counting down.
CTATTATCACATTAATAATAATTTTAAAAATACCTGAGTTTCTTGCACTTCAAGGTATCAAAGCATGTTACATCTCTATCTCCTTTGATCCTCCCAACAGTCCAGGGGATTTCCTATGACTCATCTAGAAGACTCTCTTCTGCCCCAGCCCATCTGAAACCCTCTAGATCTGTGACTGCAAAGCATTCAACCTTTACTTCTTTGTCTCCTAAACGTATGAGGATAGTTACTGAATTTATTCAGCAGTGCTGATTTTCTGGACAATGTGGTTGACCCAATCTGGAAAATAGGTTGGGATTTTGGCCATTGGAAGGCAAGATGAAGAGAAGTAGCATGGGGGAAAACTGCTTTGATCGCCCCCAAAAAAAATTGTAATAGAAATAGCAAAGGGAAAAATAAGAGACCCAAGAAGCCATTATTCTCATTTCCCTGTGCCTGATATATTAATTTCTGCCACTAAAGCAATCTTCGTCTAGGGTCCACAACTGCTTAGAGTAGAATACTCCCTCTTTCAAAGGCTTATTTCCTTAAATGGAAAAACTAATGGGGACTGGGTATTCTTTTTTCCACACATAATTCATTTAAGAAACTTTTCTCAAATGACTTTTTTTTAGCTTTTTTTCCCCAAGTTTATGTGCATCCTGACCCAAGAAGATATAAATTACCACTGGGAAAAGGGGGCACACATCCACTATCCCATGACACAAACACAAAGATTTCATTTTCCTGATACTTTTATTTTGCTACTAATAAAACTGGGTGGTTAAACCTCCATGGTAGAATCTCAATATAACACTAGAGTTAAGCTTTAACACCAGCAAAAACTCTATTAAAATATTACCTCAGAGACTAAATTTGAATCCTTGCACTATTGGTCAGATTGGGCTACAAGATGAAGATGAGGCAGGGACTGGAAGTGGTCTGTTAAGATCACAGACACAAAAATGCATTTTTTCCATTAGATTAGTTCCCTCACAGGGAAGGAAAAAGACAGTGGGCAAGAACACTCACAGACTATGTTAACTTGGCTCATCTATTGAGAGGAGGTGAAAGAGATTTGTGAAAGGAGCTCCAGGCGTAAAGACTTTGATTTACTTCGTATCTTCTCTGGAAACTCACCTGAAAAGCTAGGAGCACATTAACGTTGGAGGAAGAAAGAGGCAGGATACCAACGGGACATCTTGGGGGAACAATGCCCTAATTCTTCAGAAGACTACTTTTTCTCTGAGAAAGTAGAGACTTTATGTTACCAGAGAGAGAGAGAGAGAGAGAGAGAGAGAGAGAGAGAGAGAGAGAGAGAGAGAGTGAGAGAGAGAGAAGAGAGAGATCAGTGGCAGATCCCATTTGGACATAGTGTTTTTATTGTTGGCCATGATCTTCAAAGAAAATTACAATAGTAATCACAGAGAATCATGGTGCCTTGAGCTGGAACTAACCTCTAAAAAATTATGTGTCCAACCTCCCTATTTTTTACAGAGGCATAGACACACTTTAGGATTATTAAGTAACTTGACCAAGGTCACAAAAGGTGCCAGAGGTATGCCTAGAAGTTCCTCTTACTATGGTCCAGGGAACCATTGAGAGATCTCCTGTAACCTTGAACTATATCTTGTAGGTGCTTCAGAAAATCTTTTCCTTTATGAAAACTATCCCTTTCACACCAGAGTTGAACTGCTAGAAATCTACTGATAGTCCCACGGCTGAACTTCTGGCCTTTAGATAAATACACAGAAGAATTTTAATTTCACACCATGCCTACAAAATGACTTCTGAATGTACATTGGACTAGTTCAATCAGTGAATTTAGCAGAGGTGAAAGATAGATTTAAGTAGGGAGTATTTAGGGATTAGGAGCTGGTTTTCACAGTGAAATGGGAGACAATCTAACAAATCTATCCGAAATAAGATCAACAACTTAAAATTTAAACCAATCTTGAGTATATATTTGAACTTGGATATGCAGATATGGCGCTCAAGTCCCCAAGGTTCAGCCGTTCACTCAAAGGATCAACAGCCCTATAGACAGCTAAATTACTAGGAAAGCCAGGGAATTTATCAAACATGAATTTCAAAGTGGATTCTAGCCTCCAGGAAAAATGGCCGCCCATTAATGTACATACACAACAAATATTGTCTGCAAGCTCCTGGTCTCTTTCTTTTTGACAATAAATGGACTGAAGTTCTCAATTTACATAAAGAGGGACAAAGAGCATTACCCCTTTGATGGAAGCTCATGAGTCCAAGCAGGTGAAGCTATTTACAAATATCAAATCTGCAGCAAGGCAGTGAGGGTACAGGTGTGCCACAAAGAAATCATTGACCCTGTTCCCTGCCTCATGGTGCATTATTTATAACAAACTCCAATTTGTGAATGTTAACATTAAACAGGTTTCACACACAGCAAGGGAAGTCATACAACCTCAGCATGTATTATGAATGAAAACAGGACAGCACCAATGAAATTAGTTAAAGGGGCCGCACTGGACAAGAAGGAGCATGGCAGTATCCCCATCCCCATTTGTGAGCTGTCCTTGGAAAACTTGGGTGATCTTTAGCCCCTAACCTCAATATTTACTTTATTGACCAAAAGAAATGTTAACTTCATCCATTGTTGACAGATCATTTATCAAAAAAAATTTTAAATAATGGAATATTTCATTGGTGAGATAGCTCAGGAAATTAGCTACCAGCCTCTTGGGTTCAGGACTTCAGACTGAAGTCACCCAGAGGAAAGTGGCTAGATATTTTTAATCAGATTATTGGACAGACTTCTCCAAGAAGTCACTGTGACAGGTTTTCTTCTACTTATGGTTGGTGCCAACCCATGTGAAAACACCACAATACCATTGACAATGTGCTAATTTGCAGACCCTCTGCTTCCCCAAAGAAATCTCGCAGCAGCATGATACAGGTGCCAGTCTCCTTTTGGAAGACCCTGGACCATGCCAAAGCCTTCAAAAAATCACTTTGGAAACCTCCTCTACTCTTAGATATTTTTTCTCTACCCAGATGAGAATAAAGACAGACTTACCTTTTTTCATTAGATTTCCATGACTTTTTCCAATACATCAAAATCTATTAAGCATCTACTATAAGTCAGGCATTGTGCTGGGCACTGGATTTGCAAAGACAAAATGAAAAATTATTCCTGCCCCCAAGAAGTTTATATTCTTCTTGGAAGAAATAATGTGTAAACTGATAGGTAAATGAAGGGGATTTGAAGAAGAAAGAGCTTGTAACAAGCAAAGGTATCAGGAAAATCTTCCTGTAGATACCTGAGCAGGGCCTAGAAAGGAGCCCTGAATTCTAAGGGCATAGATACTTTTGCTTTGCATAGTCATTGAATAGACAGCATCAGCAGAAAATGCCATCACTCCAAGTGTTTGAATCCCTTTCCACGCTGTCCTCACTTCAGGTTTTCTAGATTCTGGCTCCAAGAAGTACGTCTCCCAAGTCTTCAAATGGGTATTTTTCTACCTCATTCAGATTGCATGCTCTTTCTCATCATGGAACAGTGAAGCCAATGAATGGTTTGATGAAGAAAATGGATCATAAGATGATAGGAAAATAAATCTTCAAAAAACTTTCAAGACCACTAAGTCCAACTCCCTCATATTGCAGATAAGGAAACTGAGATAGAGAGATATTGACTTCCCCAGAGTCAACTGCCCAGTTTCATTAAATTGTTGGACTCCCTCCAACTGTTGAGGTCAGGAAACCATAATGTTGAGGTTTGGGGTGCTTGGGACCCCAAAACACTGGCACCCTAGGTCCTGCCTGAATGAAACTCATGCCTTCTTTCAGCCAAAGTGAAAACAAAGTTTGTTTAATAATCACCATGTTGGATAGACTCTTACAGAACCCAAGCATTTGTGACCCTTGTACTGACAAGTGGGCTAGATTGAATCTCAGCTAGACAGAATCTGAGCTAGATTGAATCTGAATGTGTTCATGAAGACAAGATGGAACTTATATATACAGAAAGACTGAGGGAGGGATCTGGGGGGTGGTCTAGTAGTCTGGGGTGATGGAAGGAGGAATTTAGGGAGGGTTTTGAGGAGGAGTCTAAGGAAGGTCTTGATGGGACTGGGGTGACTAGAGGTCAGAACCAAGAGAGTAGGATTTTGATATGATCAAGGGTGGGAAACAGCTGGAGGCAATCAGGAGGTAACAGACCATGGAAGGTGAGCGAGGGAAGTAGGTGGGGGCAATCCAGAAGTAGAATTAAGGATGGAAAGCAGCCAGAAGCAATTGGAAAAAGGGATAATGAAAGGCTTATGGCCTCAGGTGAACACCAGATCAAGTGGGAAGATGCATGGAGAGTTCAAGGGGGTTCTTACAGTCTGTACCCTATCACAGTCATGTTGATAATAATCAATCCACTTTTTTCCTTTGCATATTCCTGTACCTGTCTTTCCATGAATCTTCCACAGAGATCACATTCCATATGCCAGGAACATTTTTCTGATGTCTTTAGTATTTCATAAATGGTAGTGCCATATTTAGGCTGACCATCCATTAGCCTTTATTTGACTCCACCACCCCCTTTTCTAATCAACCATGTCTTTGACATTCCCCTTATTCCACTTCTCATTCCCAAACTATCACGAGTAACATGCTATGTATTATTCCACCATCTTTTACATAATTTGAAGTTTCCATGCTTCCAGGATTTAGGCATTCCATGATTGGCAGTTGTGTAGCATCTGTAACAGAATGATCATTTAAATATATGCCCATTTGTGGCCGGAAGAAACTCAGGATCTTGAAACCATTACATCATTTCTAAATTGTGATCCAGTCCAATTTTATTCTTCTATTCAATTCTGACCCAAACCATTGTATTTCTGCAAAGACCATCTGAGATTGAGACACACATGATTGCCCATCCCACTACATGCTCTCATCAGGGGTGGTACACATTCTTCATCCATGTAGTTCCCCCAGGGTGGATTGCCAGACTGATTATTTCTTGAAAGACCATGAGGTCTTCCTTGAGGAAGTCAGTTCATGTTCTTGGGCTCCTGGCAATCAATACGGTACTGTTCCATCTCTCAGCTAATTTTCTCTGGTTATCCTGCATGCTAAGAGAATTCTCTTCCTTTTCTTCAGACTTTCTGGCTTCCTTTAAGTCCCAACTAAAATCCCACCTTCAACAGGAAACTTTCCCTAACCCCTCTTCATTTCAGGGTTCTCCCTCTCTTAATTATTTCCTCTTTACCCTGCATATAGCTTGCTTTGTATATATTTGTTTGCATGCCTCCCCCCCACATTAGAATACAAGTACCTTGAGGGCAGGGGCTGTCTTTTGCCTCTCTTCTATATCTTGAACAATTAGCCTAGTGCTGGCACATAGTAGGTGCTTAATAAATGTATATTGATGGGTAGGTTAGACCACATTGAATACTCTGAGTCAGTAAAATGTAAACTCTTTGAGGTTAATACCTGCTTTGCCTGTCTCCATAAACTCAGTACCTTGTACAGAGCCACGCATTTGCTCAATGCTCAAAGGGCTGGCCTGAGTGGGATAGTTATGCCTCCCAGTTGCAAGGATCCCTAACAGGGTTTGTTCTAGGAATGTGCCCTAGGCAAGTTACTTTCCTTCTGCCTGCCTCAGTTTCCACATCAGTAAAATGGAGATAATAAAAGCCCTCACTTCCCAGAGTTATTGTAAGGATCAAATGAGATAATATTTGTGAGGCACTTGGCAAACCTTAAAGTACCACATAAATGTTAGCTTAATGTTAGCTAATTTATTATTATATTATTATTGTTGCTATTAACTCATAAAAAGCTTATTTTCTCTTCTATACATGGGATAATGAATGGTTGAGAATTTCAAATTACCTAGAAAAACAAAAATGGGGTGCCCTGTTTTCAAGAGCATCCTCAGAACCCCCACAGTTTTAACCAAGGAAGAGATGGGCCCTACACTGTACCCTACAGCCAAGCAATGCCCACAATATGATTGCCTAGAAGTTTCTTCAAGCCAAAATATATTTATCATCTTGCATAAGTTATAACCCTAGCTTTCCCACCAGAAGATCATATCACAATCAAAAACACACGCCATGCAGGTGGCTAACATGATTTATTAAATTTGCTCAATTGCAGGCTTTAGGAAGTGCCTCCATACAGGAGAATTTCCAAATATTGAAAACATATGTACATAGGACAAAGCTCAAGGAAAAAAAAAGACTTTATTATAATGCATCACACATAATAAATGTTTGTTTAACAAAGTCTTATGAACTTTCCACATTAATCAAAAGTGAATGCTACATGATTTTGTATAATTAACTAGGAAGTCATATTACAAGTGATAAATATCGCGGACAATAAAATGAAGCAAACTAATATTGACCTTCTGAGTTCATTAATAATGCAGGTTCTTGAGAGTCCACAGCACAATTATTACACAGTTAATTGAAGGGTCAAGTTTCCCAAAGATTAATAATGAGCATTGCGTCGGTCTGTTCATCAGAGATTTAAGAAGAGGCAAAAACAGTCCCCTTTTGGCCCGCTAAAAAGATGGAGCTTGGACTTGGGCTGTAGGGATAATGCTTTTTCTTGCAGAGGCACAGTACTGAAGTACTTGCAGAGGCATGTACTGAAAAGGAACAAACACACACACACACACACACACACACACCATTATACTGGTAACCCACAGAGAGGATTCCACAGAATCATTAGAGAAAGGGGTGCAATGGGTAATAGATGTGGGATCCTAGTCAAATAATCAACAAGCAATTACTGCTGTCCTACTATGTTGCAAATGCTAAAGGCATAAAGATAAAACAAAGAATCCCTGATCTAGGGAATCATACTCTACTGGGCGGGACAGCATGTACACCACTAAGTATTTAAGGACAACTTAAGCCATAGGTAGTTAGTGATGGAGGGCATGCAGTCAACCACCACATGTCTCTCCACTGCCCTTTGGGTGACCCTCCACTTTTAATCCTTTGGAGCCTGTCATATTCCAAAACTCACAATCTGGAGGTATGACTAGGAGAAAAATGGTGTTGAAAAACAGCTCTTTGTTTCCAGAGGAAGCCTGGGGTATCATTTCTCAAAGGCCACCCACCCTCTCTTCCACCTCCAGATCAATGCTTTGCCCAGCTCACTGCCCATTCTCAGTCTGGCCCAGCTTGAGAGAGCATCCATTCAGCTCTACCTCATCGTGGGGACAATGGAGAGTGTTCCTTCCCGACCTCCACTGAGAAGCAAGCTCTTTTAAGGGCTGATGGGTCTCATGCAGGAGGCTTGGCAATGAAACAAGGCCTACTGCATTCCAATGGTCATAGATCTATCAACAGACAACAGCACTCTCACTTCTTTCAAAGTGCTTTATATACATTATCTCATTTAAGCCTCACCACAACCTTGTGAGGGGAGGTGGGGAGGGTTCTGACTCTCCTTGTGCCCATTTTGTAGATGAGAAACTGAACCTTCAAGAGATTAGGAGACTTGCCAAGGATCCTGCAGCCAGTAAATGGCAAGATATGAACCTAGGTCTTCCCAACTCTATGGCCAGCAATGTATCCACCAGGCCATATCAAACGAATTAAGCACATGCTCCTAATTGAAAAGCTTCCATTGGATCTGGTCAGCTATTAGATTTCTGTGGGACTTTAATAAAACTCCACATTTCTCTGCATCTTGGGCTTTCCCTCCTCAAATTTTCTTTATTTATAGTCATTATTTATTTCATGAGTATAGCTTAGGGTAGCTTTTTATGGGTTCATGGACCCCTTTGGCCCTAGACCATAATTATATTCTCATAATTATATTCTTAAATGTATAAAATAAAATCCTAACAATTGCAAAGGATGTTGAAAAGCAGTTATCAAATAGTTTCTTTCTTCCTAAGTTCCTGGGTCCCAAGCTAAGAACCCCTGGCTGATGAATATCACTGTCTCCTGGAAGGGATTTGTAAATAAATAAGGAATTTGGATTGACCAAGTGGATGAAGACTGCATATTGCCCTGATTGCAACAGGTTCTGGACACCCTGTAGAGATTGTCAGCATGGATATTTGGAACTGACCAGGAGTCAGACATGAAGAGAAAAAAGGCTATATTACAGTGAGGAGATGCCCAAGTTCCTTTCATGACCCCAAGCCTCCTGAGAAAGCAAAGACCAGTTTGTTGATACCACCATTCTCCTGGAATTGTGTATGGCAGGAAAACACAGAATCCAACAGTCCCTAGAGAACTAACAATAGCCGTCCTATCAAGGACAGAGGAAAGGCAGGGAGGGTGTGAGCAGGTGACCACATCTACACAAAGAGTAGCTTGTAAGATGAACAGGAGTGGAAGATGAGTCAGTCATGGGGCAAGAGGAAGGGATGGCATGTGGACAGCCAGAGAGGTCCACTCATATACTTATGCTATCAGGAGAAATAGAGGAAGACATCCAGCATGTTGGGTAAACTGTCATTCAGTTGTTTCAGTCATATCCAGCTCTTCATGACCCTATTTGAGGTTTGCTTGGCAAAAAATATTGGGTTGCTTTGCCATTTCTTCTCCAGCTCACTTTACAGATGAGGAAAGTGAGGTACACAGGAGTATGTGATTTGTCCAGGGTCACACAGTTAGTAAGTGTCTGAGGCTGGAAGTGATTTGAATTTGCAAAGATGAGTCTTCCTGACTCTAGGTCCAGTGATCTACCTATCCACTGTGCCACCAAGCTGCCCTACTAGGTATCGCAAATTTATAGAAGGACACTGACATCAATAGCGCAGAATAGAGGGGACTTCCATATCAAAGAAATGACTGTGCCGTTGGAGAATTTGAGTGCAGAACATGGAGAGAAGAGCTGAGTGCAATTCCTACTCCCTGCAACTTCCTAGCTGTGTGACCCCATGTAACCCTTTAAGCTCTCTGAGTCTCAGTTCTCTCATTGGTAAACTGGAAACAATAATACCTGGGTTACCCCACTTGTGCATTATTGTGAGGGACAAAGGGCAGAAGGCATAGAAGGTGCCTCTCAGACTTAAGGCATGATATTATGGGGTGGCAATTATGATGATGTATCAGACACATGCCTGGAAGTAGATATGAGATAATCCCTACTCTCCAGAACATGGTAGCTGCCAAGGAAGAAAGGTGAGTATCCCAAAAAACAAGGATACAAGGGAAAGGGGGAAGATTTCAAAGGAAGAAGGGCTTGATCTTGGGTGGTTTCATGAAGGAAGGGGCACCTGAGATGGATCATGAAGGAAAGATGGGCCTTCAAGAGATGGAAGGAATGGAGGAGAGATGGACGACAGGGAAGCAAATGAGCAAAGACTCTTAAGACAGGAGAGCGTAGGGCGCAAATGAGAGTGGTCTGGTTTGGCTGCACTAGGCAGCCACAAAAGGTTGTTTTTTGGTTTTTTTCATTTTGTTTTGTGCTTGTGAATAGGAAGATGAGTACAGTTATTTTAAGGAGAATGGATTGGAGAGGGGAGAGACGACAGGCAGAAAGATCAGTTGAAATATTATTACAGTACCCTAGGCAGAGAAAACCCGAATGAGGGCAGTCATGGGGTGACTTAGCAGAGAACATAGATGCAACTTCCAGATGTCTGAATGTTAAGGAGACAGAGCAGGAAGAAGCAAAAATAGAGCCTGCCTGCCTTCCTTTTATCCCCTCAACCTTCCCCATAACCTGGAGCCCCGACCACCCACGTTAAGATCTGAAATGATCCTTGAAGGGAATGAAAAACATGGAGGTGTTGTGCTCATTAATTCAATAAGCATTTACTAAACCTTGGTACAAAGGGAAAACCCTGGGCACCAGGTTTCTTCCCTCAAGGAGTATCTGCTCTCTTGGAATGAGATAATGCAGATTCTTATAAACATAAACACAAAGTAACAAGAGTGGCGGGGGCACTAACCCCTGGAGGGATCGGGAAAGGACTTTGGTAGGTGGTGGCTCTCCAATTGAACCTTAAAGGAAGCAAGGGATTCTAGGTGGTGGAAGGGACAAGAAGAGAGGACATCATGGAGGCCTGTTCTCCTGCAAGCAATGGCAGAGTCAGAGGCTCTCTTCTTCTTGCTCTTTTGATAGCCCTAGACCCCACAACCAAATGTCTTCCCCCCAGGGCAGGTGGAAGAGGGAGGAAGATAGCAGTACATCCCCTCCCCATTGTTGCCACTTACTCCCTGATGTCTGAGAGAAGGGCTGACAACATGGAACCATGACTGTGCTACTGATGATGCAAATGTGATTCCATTAATAGCTGAACGGAGCTCACTACTTGGCACTGAATCTGTTGCCATTCCTGGTCTGGTCCAGACTGGTAGCAATGAGCCCAGATGCTAAGTTCCAAATTCCATTGCCCATCCCTTGGGCAGCTAGACCCCCTAACTTGTGACTTCTTGGGTTGCAGTGGGAGAGGGGTACAGATAAAGAGATTGCCATGAATGCTTCCTCTGCCTTTCCCAATCCCATTAATGAAGGTCTGTTTATTTAAGAGAATTTCTTTCCCCTTTAAGGGGACTTGCTATTGCACACTGACTTCATTTAAAATATGTGCATGTGTACATACATACATATGTACATACATGTATCAGGAGTTCTTTCACAATGCCTAGCACCACACTGGCTGTGTCTTTGTGCTCCCAATTAATCCCAAGCCTATCAGTCTCCTCACTTTCCAGCACAGTCCATCTCAGGTGGCATCCTTGATGACTGATGGTTTATCTGGTTGTCTTGCCTTACCTCACCTTTCTTCTCAGTACAAACAAGCCAACGAGTTCCAAGGGTCCACTTTTCTAGACTACATCATAGGCATACTACTATAGAGAGAGGAACATAGGAGGGGAGGAAAGAGGGAAGCAAAGAAAGAGACAAGAAGTAAAAGAGGAGAGGGAGGGAAAGAAAGTGGGAGGGCAGAAAGGAGAGAAGGGAGGGAGAAAAGAAGAGAAGGTGAAAGGGAAGGTGGGAGAGAAGAAGGAAAGGTAAGAAAGGAGAGAGGAAGGAAGGAAGGAAGGAAGGAAGGAAGGAAGGAAGGAAGGAAGGAAGGAAGGAAGGAAGGAAGGAAGGAAGGAAGGAAGGAAGGAATAAAGGAAGGAAAGAAGGAAGGAAGGAAGGAAGGAAGGAAGGAAGGAAGGAAGGAAGGAAGGAAGGAAGGAAGGAAGGAAGGAAGGAAGGAAGGAAGGAAAAGTAAGAATTTATTAAACAGTATTTGCCAAGCATTGCTTTAAGCTCTAGAGATAGGAGAGTGTCTCTGCCCTAGAGAAACTTATATTTTAATAAGGGGAGATAATACATAGAGGTGACCCAGAAAGAATATAGATGGAACCATAAGGGGTTAAATTATCATGCCCTTTCAACAAGCAATGGTAGTATTGATTTGATTACTGATCTAGTGCAAGAGTAGAGGGAGAGAAGATATAGACAGAGAGGCAAGGTAGGTGGTCAAAGAAGACTTGAGACATCATCTTCCCAGTGCATCCCAGTACATCGGACCTAGTGAGTTTGCCCTCCCTCACTCACCAATCAATCACCTCTGGCCTGTGGTGGGAGCTCCAAAGCTGAATGTACTAAGCCCCCAATATCACAGTCTCTGGAGGGCCTGGCATCCAGGCAGATGACAAAAATGGCCTGGGTGGATAAGTAGGTAGCATGTGTGTCATGACCTTGCTGACCATTAGGTTTCCAACAACAGACCTGTGTCAGAGCCACTGGTTCTGAGTGTAGGCAGCTCCTAACTCTGGGACTTTATGAGTCACATCCCCTACCTTCAAGAGTGCACTTGACAATGTGTTAAATAAACATGAAGCCCAAGCATCGTTTTCCTTTCAAAAGTGCAAACACTGTGTTACTCTAATGATTAAATATTGTTTGAATAGACAACCAAGTACCGGGTCGCTTTTGACTTTCACAGTTGACTCTTTCCCGGTGCTTCATTTTATGTATTAATTACTTTGTGTTCAGACAAAGGCTTTAATTAGGAGGCATAAAGGTTTCCTGAAGAGTGAAGAAATGGCTTCATCTGCACTGAACTGAGGATAAGCAGGAATTTCTAAGATAGGAACTTGCCAATAGAAATGCTTGAACTAAGCCTGTATCCAGTTGACATTAACTAAACACAACCTCATAAAATATTGTTTGGGGATGCTACCTGACAGTAAAAATGATTCAGACTGCTTTTAGGTCCTTATGGAGAGAATAAATTAACAGTAGGTTAGTGCCAACACAAAGGAGATATTTGCCTTTCAATGGGAAAAGAGTCAAAGAATCATAGACAAAGTTAGAAGGAACCTCAGAGGTCATCTAGTCTAAGCCCTTTGGCTAACAGGTGAGCAAACTGAGGCCCAGGGATGTCATACCAAAGTCAAACAGGTAGCCAATAGCATAACCTGTATTACAAGCCCAAGTCCTCCAACTCCAGATCCACTACTCTTTCACTTGACTTCCGCTGTCCCTCGTACTTCTTCAGATAGATGTCCAACCTATGCACCATTGTTGGTGGGACAACCAGGAAGTAAATTTAAAATGTAACTAATATTTTGTCTATTAAAGTACAAGAGATCAGATTCTTTCTTATAATGAATCTAGAGAAAAGAGGGGAAAAAATCAGCTTGGTTCCAGGAAAGTGAAACTTCACAGTGTTGTAGAAAGATGGGCACACTAATATATGTTGGTGGAGTGGCAAATTAGTTCAACTGTTCTAGAAAAGAATTGTGCTTAAGGAAGTGAATAAAAATTCTACATCCTTTGATCCATAGATGCCACTGTTAGGCACAGGCCCTTAAGAAGTCAAAGATAGAAGAAATATGCCATCTAAACAGAAGCATTTATAATGGCACTTTTTGAAGTAATATAGACCTGGAAACAAAGTAGACAACCATCAATTGGGAAAAGGGCTACAAAAACAGAGTGGCACATGGATATAATAGAAATTATTATGCTGAGAGAAATAATGAATATGAGGAACACAAAAAGGAAGGATGTCCCAGGGTGAGAAGGCAACTAGATTCTGCCACCAACTCCATTAGCCTGTGGAATCTCTGGTGGCTTTAAGGAATATCCTCATCACCAGGGCACTGGGCTCCTTTCAGAAAGTGTATTAACCTGAGATCAGGAGAGCAATATCTCAAAAGAAAAGACAACAAGTGTTCGTGGATACCCAACAATCAGGTGGGAGAAAGGCAGCTGGAATGCAAAATAATCTACTTTCTTGACACATGAACTCTGTCTGGTTCAGCACCTCTGGCATCCTTAGTCCTTTCCACTCCTTGAACAGGAAGGACATTTTTTGTCATCACACAGGATCTGCCTTTCAGTCGCACACAACTGCAACAAGGTTCCCCCAAATTCCACTTGATGGATTAGAACCTGGCAGGAAATATCTGCACAGGCTCCATTACCCCCTAGGAGGAAAAGTCTAAGTCTGCTCTAAAGATTGGCCCTCATTGGCTGTCCCACTATTACAATGAATTTCCATGTTTCCTTCAAAAGTCAGCTCAAGGAATGAAGTCCTTTCTAACCCACTCCCCCCATCTTTTCAGGTCCCTCCCCCATTCCCCAAATAACCTTGTATCTATTTTCTTTTATATATTTGGTATATACTTATCTGTGCATGTGTTGTATGTCTCATATATGTAAGATATATACATATATGATGTATAATGTGTGTATGTGTGTGTATATGACAGGCAGCTATGTGATATAGTGGATAGAGCATGTGGCCTACAGTCAGGAAGATCTGAGTCAAATCCAGTCTCAGACACTTCTTAGCTGTGTGACCCTGGGTAAATCACTTAACCTCTGCATGTATCCAGCTCCTCATCTGGAAAATGGGGATAATAACAGCACCTACTTCAAATAGTTCAAATGAGAAAATGAATATGAAGACAGTGTCTGGCATGCGGGAGGCTCCATAAAAATGCTTCTTCCCCTTCCCTTTCCCTTCTTAAGAATATGTTTGGGTGAATCACGGGGATTCAGCCTGAGATGGTGCAATGCAGAAGTGCCCCCAGCACTCCCCCTTGACTCAGCTTCCTGCTCTGTAAGGACCTACCCCAGGTGATATCACGTCTAACTAGCTGTGATCATTTCAGCATCCAGCTGAATGGATGTATGAATTGTTTCATCCTACAATATTCTAGTCCATTCCCTTATGTTTCATTGATTTCCTTTTGAGTGGATTTCATGGAACCAACATTTCTCTGGTCCTTATCATCCCAGGTCCAAATCTGTGCCTGTTCCAGTACATGGTCCTGCTATCAGAACCTTTAGACTTCCTGGAAGCATTGTGTAGTGAGGATAGGAGTGAAATGTCAGTGGACCTCGGGTTCAAATTCCGACTCTGCTACATGCTATCCACATGATCTTGGGCAAATCACTTCGTGTGTCTGGGCCTCAGTTTCCTCATACATAAAATGAAATGACTCTACTAGGTCCCAGACCTGGAGCCAGAAGAAAGCTCAGAAGCCACAGTCAGACCTCCTCATTTTATAGATGAATAGACTGATGTTCACGGAGGGGAGGGAAGGGGAGTCACCCAAGGTTGTGTCAACAGTAAGCATCCGTGACAGAATGGGAGGCTCAGTCTTTTGGATCCTGAGTTGCAGTTTTTTCTGCTTATCCACCTCTCCTTTGAGAATTCTTAAGTTTAAATACTATGAAAAATCAACATATACCTAATATGTGTATTAGATATCTCTATATGTCTACTTTACCAATATATGTGTTTATATGTGTGTATCTATATTAACTGCCTCCCCCCAACACTTCAAGTGTTCAAGGACAGACAATAGGACATACAGAATATACACTCCTTCAAACCTACTGAAAGTTTTAGGAAATCCTAACACATGGCCCCTTGCTGTATCCTTTCACTCAAATGAATTTTATTTATTAAGCTTATTATTTACTTACTGTGTGAAGTTGTAGTGCCAACAGGAATGCACAGAAAGCAAAAGTACAGTTCCTGCCTCAAGTACCTTACATTCTGAAGGGGGAGACAACATGGAAAGAACTAGCTACATGTAAGATATAGGCAGATAGATGGAAGGTCATCTCAGAGGGGAGGGCTCTAGGAGATGGGGGGATTTTTCCTTCACCACCTGTTCTCATGGCCCAAAACCTTGACCCACCAAACTCCTAGCATCCTGGTTCATTCCTTTTATCTGCATCTCTCAAGGGTCCTAAAAGTTCATCAGTGTGGAGGGAGGAACCCTTCAGAGTTTCCAGAGAGCAATGGTACTAAGAACTTTGCACCAATATTTCCAAATCTAATAGTCAGACTAAGCTGAAAATTTTATAATATAAATCACCAATTAAATAATACAGACCAAAATCAAAGGCACTTCTCATTTCTGTCTGAAGTTCATAGCTAAAATAAGCCTTGGATAAGCTCTGAGGGTGCAAAGGACCAAGAAGATACAATTAGAGGAAATAAAGACATTTTTAAGAATTTTACAGGTGGATATAGAGAGTGCAATAAGAAAACAACAAGATTTCAAACCAGCAGATATCTGGTTAAAACCTAGATCTAATACTTAATGACTGAGTCTCTCTTCTTTTATAGGCCATGGTTTCCTTCTCTATAAAATGAGGTACTTGGAGTGCCTGATCTGTAAGGCATCTTCACAGCACTAGACCCAATGACACTGACTTTTGTTCCGGGTTAAAATGTTAGCTAAAACAACCTCAGGTGAATGACACAGTCTTAAAATAGTATTATGGGGTGTTCAGGGAGAACTAGTACCCCCGGCTTGAGGGCTTGACAAGTCCTTCTCAGGGCTGCTCATCCACCTTTGGTGTCCACCTGTCACTCAATCCTCACCTGTGGCTCCAAGAAACTGTAGTAGGAGCAGTGGCCAAGCCTCAGTACCATCTCAGCAGATGGACTAAACCAGGTGAAGCATTACTGACAGGCTTCAAATCCACTGATGAATTAGGGGGATGTCTACCCCAAACATGTGAAGATTCTCCCAGTGGAATGAGCAGTTGAGAACAATTTGTTCCAATGGTCATGAAGGCTCCTGACCTTCACAGGCACTGTGAAGAGCTTAGAGCTTGGTTAGACATCAAAGATGCCAAGGTCATCCACTACATCCCAGGCCAATCATCATGACCTTGGTCCTGCCACTGGACAGTGATGACTCTGTAAAAGAGAGTGAGGGTGACAATTTTGTGCAACTCTGTTTCACTTAAATCCAATTCTTGAGCAAGTCAAGACATCACCCTATGATGTCACTGATACTCTTCAAAAACAAAGGATGAACAATATTTCCAAAAAAAGTGTTGTCTTGACTTTAATAAGTGGAGTTTCAATACAACAAATATATTTATCAACCCTCTGTATGATGCACTCATGTGAAACACCAAGAGGGGATTCAAAACTGAGTAATACCCTTGGATCAGCACCTGCCACCCAATAACAGAGGATGGTAGAATGTGGGAAAGCTAGATACCATGACAAAGAAAGAGTCACTGAGTGGTTGGAGTGAAGTCAAGAGTTCAGTCCATATGGAGAGTTAAGAATTATTATATTTCGTGTTTCATTTATCTTTGCATTAATTAAAATGCAACACAAAACTGTCACAAAGGCACAACAGTCAAAAAGAATAAGGAGTCCTGGGGAAGAATGAAGATTTCCAGGTGTTCCTGCCTGCAGATACCATAATCCTGTTTGCAGTAAGGCTCAGAAATACCCCAGGGTTTCCTCCATGAGATGAATCATCACCCATTCATCTCTCCACACACAAGTATTTAGGAAACACCTCTTGTACAAAACATGATGCTGGGCTTCAGAGGACATACGGATGAAAAACACAGTCACTGATTTCTATGACATATAAAACTGCCTCCAAGATGAGGCAGAGTCAATCAAAACGGTCAAGAAAAAAATGACTAAGGAAAAGATATGCAAACTCAACTTTGCATTCACATGTGACAAACCAAGTGGATGACGAATGCCTATCATCCATATAAACATAGCAAATAGCTGCATGGGCACCACATCATGAATGTAAGGAGTACAGGCAGATACCTAACCAGGCCCAGAACAGGTAGCAGATACAAAGCTAAATAGCATTTAGAAAATGGTACAGTGTATTCAGGGATGTCAAATTACTCTCTGTCAGTTCATCTCATTGACCTTAATATTCCCCAAGTGATATTTTGTGGCTACAATTCATGAAACATCATGATCTCAGGAAAATCAAATTTAAAGGTGACCCAAAGGAATGGAAGAGATGTATTGGGGTATATTGGGTATAGCATGTCGTCAACAATGACTTGTATGCAAAAAATGGCAGGAATGCTGTCACTATTAATATGTGGGACTGGAAACAGAAGTGGGCTTGTCATGTAACTTGAGTGAGGAGGAGCAGATGGGCAGCTTGAGCATGGCACTAAAAGCCATCAAATTTTAAAAGAACCACAGAAAGTCCTTCAGATATTGGGTAGGATATTGATGGAGAATTTGTGATAGGTTGTGGATACAAGCTGGGTAGGATATTGATGGAGAATTTGTGATAGGTTGTGGATACAAGCCACAAAAGACAGAAAATACATGGCTTACTGAGCTCTGATCTCCTCTAGTCTGGGAAGCAGCCACAACAATGTGACCAGAGACCTAACAATGTAATGAATCATGACTGTTACCTCCCCCTGCATTTCTCATACTTTCAGATTATAGCTAAGATAAAGTAGGACCTGATACGCACCAGGCCAATGGATGCCAACTGTGGCATGAGACCATGATCTTGACATTTATTCAGAGAATGTCAGCCTCCAAATGTTTGCACTCTCTGCATTTCATCTCAGGTTGGGTGGAAATGTCCACAGACAGATCCCCAGACACTGAAATAAAATTCCATGTGGTTCCATTCGTAGAGGCGAATCTGAAACCAGGTGGCTTTGAGAGGGAAGTTCCCACAGTCCTTGTCTCTCCCATGGTTTCTCTGGATGTTTGGAATGTTTTCTTAAGATAATTATGTGAACGAGATACATGTTTGTAATTTCAAACTTTCATACCAAGTGTACCAATTATAGGTTTGTCAGCTTCACTTTGCAAACCCCAATTTTTGGCCATAAAAATGTGCTTATGATACAACTATCTGAGGCCAAATGAAGTGCTTTCTTTGGGGGGAAATGCTTTAAAATGTCTCCTTCACCATTGGTAAAATCTTTGGAGTGCAAAATATTCACAAACAAACCAATAATTACTGGTTGTCTTGTATTTTAGTGGTTCTATGCCCTAAAAGTCCTTTGACATTTTTTTCAATCAGTCAGCTCATGAACATGCTAGTCTCTTGTGTTATTTATGGAACATCCCTAGGGAAAGAATTTTGCAAATAACCCAAATAACCAAGTTGTCTGGGTTTCAAAAGAGAAAAATGGACAACTTCCTGGGCCCAGAACAGGTGGAGGAGCCCACCTGGATCACATTTGGGGAATTGGGCAGGGCTGTCAGAGATCCCAAGCTGCTAGTCTCCAATATCTTAATTCCATCAAAACAACTTAATTTTCCTATAAAAACATGCATTTACAGTCTTTGTGAGGGTGATGGACTGAACCTCTCCCATATGAGGACCAGCTTCCCTCAGCCTGGAGAAGGTCATCAGAGAGTTGGGCAGAGTGGGATGGATTGTTAAGTCATGGGGATGCTCAAAGACTGTCTCCTAAATTCTAGGGGGTGAAGGGCTACAATATGTATGATGGAGAGAGTAAAATGACTAATGATGATGATGATGAAGATGGTGATGATAACAATAGTATTTTCATAACTATCTAGGATTTGCAAGGACAAAAATCAGGCTGTTGAGCCAACCAATAATATTCTCCAATATTTCTTGTAACCGAGGACTCCTTGGATGCCAGGACTTGACACCATGTGTGCTGAAATGCCTAGGCACAGCATCATCAGAAACAGATGGGTTTCCATTAGGACGAAAAGGTTCATATTTTCCCAGGTCTTAAATTGCATTCTCATCATTATTTCCATACAGGTTTTTTTTATGTGTGTGGTTTAATATAGCTGTACCTTTCTCTAACAACCACATGCTCTTTCTTTGACACATCTGAAGATAGAGTATCTTCAGGGAAATGTAGAACCAAGAGCCATAAGACGCTGGGTTACAGTTCAGAAGAATTTGCAATTTAAGTATATGAGGACTGAGAAAGAGATGGTGATGCATTGTGAAACGTATCTTTCAGCTGCTCCATCTACAAGTAGGTTAATTAAGTCACCGAGGTCTGCCGAGAAAAGTGTAAAACACAGCTATCGAGTGAACCCTTCTCCAGGGTTACTCAATTTATACCCCACACCATCCTCCACCTGAGAGAGAGGCTGAGCCCTCCTTCAAGCCTCCCAAAGAGACAGGCCTTCAGAGGATCTGTCCTCACAATACAAATGGTTGGGAAAGTTACTGTTCTCTTGGAAAAATCAGCCCCCGACCTGCTTTGTGTCTGAGGCTTCGGGAGTGAGTGCCACGGGATAGAGCACCCAGAGAGGAGAAGAGCACAGCTGGGGCTATGGGTGTGAGGAGCACATGAGGTGAGGGAGCCGGAAGAAGAAACTGTGGGGAACATGATATGACTCGGGATGGGGGGGTCTCTGAAGGACCATCGTGGGCAGGAGGGCATAGCCCTGTTTTGGTTGGTCCCTGACAGCAGAACCAACAGTGATGGGGGAATGTGTAAAGTGACAGATTAAGGATTGGGTAAGAAATGGCATTCTAAGGCAGATGCTTTCAAGGGAGAAGAAAACCATATACTGCTATAAGGACCAACTTGCTCATTCAAAAACTAAGAGCCTGGTCTGTTAGCTCTTAAATGCACAGGGAGGCTATGGTATCACAGTCAGTCAATAAGCATTGATGAAGTGCTTTCTGTGTGTCACACACTGCGCTAAGTACTCAGGATACAAAGAAAGGTGAGACAGTCTCTGACCTCAAGGATCTCACAGTCTAAAGCCAGGAGACAACATTCAAATAGCTTTGGACAAACAAGCCCTATACAGGATGAACTGAGATAATCAATAGCAGGGAGGCACTAGCATTGAGATGAATCAAGGAAGGCTTCCTGGAGGAGGTGAGATTGGCAGAAGCAGAAGGAAACCCCCAGCAACCCTTGGACTGGGGATATGGGAGCATCTAAGCAGGACAAGAAAACACCAGATGGAAGGAGACTGCCCCTATTGAAATGGGAATTTAAACATGGCCCCACTCAGCCTCCTTTTGTGGACTCAGAGGTGCTGAAGCGACAGAGACAGACTCTCATTCCATAAGATTTCACATGTGTGCCTCTTTCAATGTGTTTGTTCTGGACCCTACTGACTAGACCCATTGCTGATGATGTGCTCACCTTTGCTTCTAATTCAACTCAGTCAACACAGTTGTTCATCCAGCACAAGGCAAGGTGCTGTACTGGCTCCTTTATCACTGGCTTTAGAACTGAAGAGTGGCCCCTTCTGCCTCCAGGCCCTTCCCAGGCAAGACTGGGGGAGGGGAATGTATGGGGAGGGGTTTGTCTTGGATATCAATATCATCAATACCCATCTCCACAGTCCTCTCTCACTCACTTTTCAACCTGCTCCAATCTGGTTTCCAGACTCATCACTCAACTGAAAGTGCTCTCTCCAAGGTTACCACCAATCTCTTATCTGTTCAATGACTCTTTATCATTCCTCATGCTTTTTTTTAATCTCTCTTCTGTATTTGACACTCTTAATCACCTCCTCTCCCAGGACTTTCTTTCCTCCCTAGGTGCTCACAGCATTGCTCTCCTATTCCCCATCAGGATTCTCCTTTCAGTTTCTTTTGCCAGACAACCCCCAACTAACCAAGAATATCCCCCAAGAATCTGTCCTGGGTCTCTCTCTATAAAGAGAATGTATATTAAATGTATATGTATATACTCATGCACACCAAACATATATGTATGTGTGCATGTATGCACAACGAGCTTCACTGCAACCAAACTGGCCTATATGTGACATCTCATCTCCCATCGCCATAACTTTGCCCAGGCTATCCTCCCTGCCTGGTATGTCTTCCCCTCTCACATTTACTTCCTCGAAGCCCAAATGTCCTTCAGGTCTCAATGACTCGTGCAGCATTTCCCAGGCTCTAACAGATCCTACTCCAGGTAAGGGGCTGTCAGTAAGGTCCCCATGATGAATGCTATGCCTCTCATGTGAGGACCTTTGAGGCAAGCTCAGACAGGTTCAGTCCCTCTGAATTCCCTTCTGAGCCCAAAGTTCTGTGCTCCCAGGACTCCTCAGAGGAGTAGAAGATGGATATGGGGGGACAAGAAGCTCTTCATCATCAGCTCCTTCACCAGGGAGGAGTGACGACCAGGGACAGTGAAGGAAACACCCATAGTGATGGCATCATGGACTTCTGAAGTCAAGAAGTCAATGTCCACCACTAGACAGCCCTCTCCTAACAGCTTGGGACCTAATTCACTGAGCATGGACATTTCAGATGCTGCTTCTCTCAAAGTCCACATTCCTGTAATGACCAAATGGAGCAACTTCACCCTAAATGATCCCTCAGAGATGCAAAGGAGGAAGCAGTAAGTGCCCCATGATTTTTTTCCATCTCGTTTGCTGGTTGGAAATAAAGCTTACTCTGGTTTGTCCAGAAAAATACCCAGTTTCCTCCTAGATTCCAGCACGGAAACAGCTTTGCTAAATAATCGACCCTCACGTTCTGTAGGTCATCCTTATAGTCCCCCAAGCTGGAGTGAATCAAGTCAGCACTTAGGTACCTGCAGCAGCAGAATCTTTTCAGATTCAAAAATAAATGCATAACCAAGTTAGGAGGCAAGACAAAAACCTCTATTCATAGCCTTCAGAGGGCAATGGCTGGGGAGGCCCCAGCCAACACACTTAAATTGTTCAAGGACAGTGAAATTTCCACAATGCTGTCCAGTTTATGTCCTGCTTTCCTCACAACAATCCTGGTAGGTAAGCAGTCTTGGCCTCATTTTCCCATTTTACAAATGAAAGCACAGGGTCTTAGAGGTTGTTACACATTTATGGGAGCAACAGTCAATCAAAGTACCCAATATGTACATATACATACAGATATTTATATGCATATATATGTACAGAGAGACAGAACAGAGGAATGAGAAGGGTCTGAAAGAAGGAATGAAGTGGAGAGAGAACGAGGGAGATAGAGAGGGAGGAAAGAAATTAAGAGAGGGAGAAGGAAGGCAGCAAGGAGGCCCTTCCTTGAGCTCCACCAATGGTCCATGACTGTCAAGTCACAAATCCATAGAGCATCCCTCAGTTTTCCTTCATTCCACCCGGATGACTAGTCAACTATGTTTACTATCTCTCTAATGAGATCTCTTATGCATACAGATATACTCAGGTTAGACCAGAGATGGGACTCTACAGGGAAGCCTGCTCCTACCCAGGAAAACTGGCACCTGCTCTGCCACCTGTAGACTGAGCAAGGCACCTTGGACAGGGAAAGATGAAGTGACTTTCTTAATTTCATAGAGCCAGTATATGTAACATGCTGATACCTGTGTGTCTATATAAGCACAAAATATACATCTATAACAGATAGATGATAGATAGATAGACAGATAGATAGATACATAGATGGATGGATGGATGGATGGATGGATGGGGAGAGAAAGAGAAAGAGAGAGAGAGAGATAAACAGAGGCAAAGACAACACCAAAAGAGACAGTAATAGCCATACCTAGACAGATAAGGGCCTAGCCCTAGGCTGGGGGTCATGAAAAATGAACTTCAAACATTCCCTTTCATAATGATTAGCTACATGACCCTGTGCTGATTACTTCACCTCTCTTTGCCTCAGTTTCCTTATCTGCAAAATAAGGGTGACAATACCTTATCACCAGGTTGGTGTGAGCATTGAATTAGCCTTGATATATTTAATGCTTTTCCAACCTTAAAGTGCTACATATACATCAGTTATTGTTAGGATTATTATTATGGTCATTATTATTAGCAGCTAAATGGCACAGTAGATAGAGTATCAGGTTTGGAGTTAGAAAGGCCTGAGTTCAAATCTGTTGTGTGACCCTAGATAAGTTGTGTGACCCTAGATAAGTCATTGAAACTTATTTGCCCCAGTTTCCTCATCTGTAAAATGAGCTCAAGAAAGAGATGGCAAACTCCTCTAGGATCTCTGCCAAGAAAGCCCCAGTGGGGTCAGGAAGAGTTGGGCACAGCTGAAAAAAGATTCAGCCACAACCACACAAAATTATTATCATGCATGTTTATAAGGAGGTAGTGCAATGTAGTGTACCGTACCCATGAAAACATACATATATACAAACATTAAGTCATCTGAAGACATACAAAGAAAATTTTTACCAGGAGAGTCAGATGCTATGTTTCTGTATCCCCTACAGAGGGAATAGGGTGCCACATGCCAGAGATTAGGGCAAGCATCAAGCCTGAGAGGCACCACACCCTTTCCAGGGAAAGAAATCCAGAACCAAGAGGTCATAAATCAGGTCAGGTCAGGTTTTGTAAGAACTGCCACAGTCCAAATGCATAGGACAGAGGCAGGACATGGGACTAGAGGCAAAGGACTGGAAGCTGGGAACTAGGGTCAGGAATTAGGAGTTGGGAGTTGGGGGGGAGGGTCAGGGCTCAGGGTCAGGCATTGGAGTCTGGGGATAAAGGTTGGAAGCTGGGGGCTGGGGGCTGGCCATACTGAAGCATCAAACCAGGGGGTCCTGCTTGGGATCAGGACTCATGCTTTTGAGTGTGTTGGTCGAATGACTATCTGCCAATATAATCCAGCAAGCATTTATTTATTGAGATCTTACTGACCATCAGGTACCCCCCATGTTAAAGGCCCAAAGACAGCATGCCCGTTTTCTGATGGGGTGTGTGGGATCAGAGGGCATGAGGAGCTGAGGATGACCTGAAGGCCCGGGAAGGACTGTGATGTCCTGGACAGATGGGAGGAGACTCGTCCTTCATTTCCTAGCCTCTTTCCACAGCTCGGGCATCTTTACACAACATATATTGCAAGGTTTGATAAGCCCATCTGTCGCTCAGCCTAGTCACTCATACAAGCACCTTACCCTCGCTATGTCAGACAACAATTGTTCTTAGTGACAACAGCACGTAATTCTTGATTGATATCTGAAAAGAACCAAGGCAAGCCATTTGCCCTCTCTTTGCCTCAGTTTCCTCATCTGTCAAAGGAGGACATCAAATTAGATGGCCTTTAGCTCTCCACCTATTTCCTCAGTGCTGCTGCCTCAGTTAATTAATTGACTTTCCCAAGGGCACCCAATCAGTAAGTGACTGACCTGGAATTTGAACTTAGCTCCTTGGACTTCACTCCTAGTATTCCTTCCACCTCACCACTGCCGATTTTGCTCCACATTTAGGAGTTGGAATATTTCAGATGTACAAAACAACAAACTCCCCTTATTTTTTTTAAAGATTCTCTTGCTTGCCGAATGATCCCAAAATCACTATAAATATTTATAAGTGACAAAAGCTAAACAGGCAAAGCCGTCTGATTAATAATAAAGTGAGCGAACTAAATGCTCTTAACCTTTTATGATGAATTAGAGGCTGGATCGAAGTGGTCCAGGTGGCTGATGGGGTGTGAATCACCTCCCCTTGCTCTTTGCTTTGAAGGAAGGTTTAATGTCATCACTAGCCCAGGCAGCATGCCGCCAGAAGGCACCAGCAGTTGGCCACAAATGTCTTCCATCCTGACTGAGGCACAAATCCTGAGAGCCCAAATTGCAGCCCCATCATTATCCTCTGAAAAAGCAGCCATCATGGCCCACTGAGATACAAGGAACCAATCGAGAGGGCATTAGGGAACAGTTTTTCCCACATGACTCCTCTTAGCGTTAGGGCTTGGGTCTTGGTGGGATAAATGCCTCTCCCTGCCCCTAGGGGTGATGTCAGAGCCAGGGGCCCAGAGACCTGGCAATGAGCGCCTGGGTGCTTCCCCTCCAGTCAAAGTCCAGGGGAGTTTTCTGTCCGTATTGATCACCCAAAGGATGGCAAGTTTACCGCACTCATTCTGCATTCCAAGGGGCTTGTCAGCTCATTCCACATCCTTCCTATTTATCAACTCTAGGAAGTTCAATTCTTTTTCTCTCCATATTTTAAAAGGATACCCTTGGGGCTGCATGTAATCTAGCTCTGGGTCTCTCAAATCTAAGTATTTTCATGGACACATCTCCGTACATCTGTCTTTAGACAGTTGTGCCCAGAGGCACACATGGTACTATACATTTCAAAAGACTGCAGTGCTGCTATCAGGCATGGGATAATTCACAAGGAGGGACTGACTTTGGCCATCACCATTTTATCTTCACCCCAAGGATGGGAAAAGAGGCATTGACAAGCATTCCCAAAGTGGGAACTGATTGGCCCAGGGTCACCTTGTAAAATGCCTGCTCCTTTCCAGGGCAAGTCCTCCCCTGGCAAGGGGAGATTTGGCCATTTGTGCTGACAGCCCAAAGGCACAATCCACTAGAATCTCCCCTAGTCCCCATCCTCAGTGTTTCCACTGAGCAGTGAATGGATCTCCCCAAATCCTTGCACTTAAAAGAGTTCTCATTACTCTGGCCCACAGGAGGACCCAAGAAAGGGTAAGAAGTGTGGACAGAATTAACAAATGCTCATTGTGGGAGCCATATGAAGTCACCTAGGGCACGAGGAGCTGGAGGTTACTGTTTACAGGACAACTGCTGGAGAGTATTTGTGAGGACAAGTTAGGAGACACCCTAAAGAAAATCAATTCCAACTAGTCTTTCAAATGTTTTTAAAAGCTGGAGGTTGATTGAGTGGTTCATTTATTCAATTCCTTTTTTGAACTCCTGCACTGAGCATTTTACATGGAGCCAATTAGCATAAAGGACCAAGGAATCTTCCCACTTCCAGGGTCAGATTAAATAAGATCCAAAAGTGTTACTTCTGCTGGGTCTGGGTAAAACAGGGGAACCAGTGAAGCCAGGGTCACAGGTTCAATCCCCATAAAGACCACTTTGTTTTGCAGAGAAAACAAAACCCTTCATTTTCTAGCCACAAATTTTGCTCTTAACACAAAGCAGTCTCTCATGAACAGGACCCCCAAATGAGATCAACTCCTCCCAAGAACTGGATCCATGAGAAACATGGCTGACTTTCCTCCTGACAGGGGAGAAGTGCCATCCTTCTCGGTTCCCAGAGGACAGAACTAAGACACAAGAGGCTTTGTAGGGTGGGGAGTGCCAGAGATGAAGATTTAGCTTTACATGAGGAAAAATCTGTTCTATGTGGGAAAGGCTGCGCTAGGAGGCATGAAATGAGTTCTTCCTCAGTGGAGGTGAACAAGAAAATCTTCGATGATGACTTGTTGGAATACTGTTTGGGGATTAGTGGGGCTACACGATCTCTCAAGTCTCTTTCAGCCCCAACGATCTATGATTCTGTCAAGAATAGCTTCCTGGCTCTTCTGCTAGCCTGAATTAATTTGAGGAGGATCTCGCCATGTCACCAGTAACCCCAAAGTGAGAGATGAGCAGGATTGGGCTTCATGAGCAGCATGGAAAACCAAGGGCACAGTCAAGATAATTCCAAACCACAGAGTAAAGGTCTTGGGGAGATGCCCATCAAAGCTGACCTTGGGGAAAACTACCCTCTTCAACAGACACCTCAGTGTTCCCTTCTCCTCTACTGCTCCTCCCTCCCAAATGTCCAAGATGCTTTAGACTTCATCCTGGTGGATCAAGGCCCTGCTCCAGAATTCCACCTGGACCTGCCTTCCCCGGCAGCTTCCTGACCTGCTAAATGTTCTTCTTCCTCCCATACTAACAAATACTTACCTACTGCCTCTTCCTTTAGGTCCCTGAATTCTGCTGAGATAATTTTACACATTTCCAGAGCACGTCACAGGTTCCAAAGCACTTTGGACACATCACCTCATTTGATCCTTGCATGTAAGATACTGTGGATAGTACACTTTTATTATCTCCATTTTACAGATGAGGCAATTGAGGCCAAAGAGGTTAAGTGAATTAATAAATGGGAAAAGGAGGCCTTCTGCTTCCAAGTCCAGCTATCTGAATGATAATTATTCCTACGGACTCCAATCTTCTTTTAACATATTTGCATTTTATGGGATGTTGGGATTATAACCATTAGTTCCCTAATGACAAGTCTTTTAGAGGCTGAAGCAGGTGAAATATTCAGGGACACACAGGTGCCTTCTGGTGCCCCTCAAATTCATCAATGTGATTTAACAAGCATTTATTAAATGCTTCCTATGAGCCAGAACCTAAGTGAAGCATTCAAATTGCCTGCCAGGTCACCCAGGTCCCTGATTCTAGCTGAACCAGTCCTGACACAGCTCAAGAAGAGCTAGCACACCACTGTCACTTTCATTGGTGAGTCTCCTTCCCAGACAAATGTTCATATTTCTGTCTTTGATAAGGAAACCAGCAGGCAACGTGGCAGGGAGGGGTGGGGGGAGGTGAGTTTTGTTATACATTTGTGTTTGTGAGGGAATTGGGAGAGGACAAAGTTCCATCTCCTGGTGAACAAAAATTTCTGAACTTAATAATTACTTGGAACCCAATTAATATGAGAAAGGCTGCCCTGACTCTCCAAGGACAGTCATTTAATCTACTGTACAGGTGGATCGTACCTGCCATGGCAGACTGTGATTAGCAAACGCCAGGAGGGGCTTCTCAATGGCACCTTGAGGGGTTTAAGGAAAAAAACACAATTGGAGTCTAGGATCATGGGATTGTCCAAGTGGCCCCAAAGCCACACACATTTTCATACAACAATTCAACCCTTCTTTGTGGAAGACTGAGCTGGAAAGAAATGAGATTGTTTTTCTGGCCAAAAAATACTTTAGTGATAAAATTAAACTTCAATTCATGTGTATTTTTTTAGTAGAAAAATGAACTTTTCCAGGCAGAATTATTGACTGGCCAAACCATGTTATTGTTCTAGAGGGTGCCCTTATGCTCGGATGAAGCTTCTGTCTTCTCCACCCCTTTTGATGTTGCATGATTCCCATTAGCATCTCTTTATACCCTATGCACAAGAGTTCTTGAACATTATGGGAGGCCAATAGGCACCTCAGGCCCTCCAACAGAGAATTCTTATTTTTTTCCTTACCAGACCACCTCCTTTCCTAAACATATGCATATATATCCATTTTGATCTTTCAGAGATTCCTTTATTTGAAGCTATTAAGAATCACTAGTACACAGGGATTAAAGATATAGGCTTTTGGATCATCAAAAAGCAGAGAATCATTGAGAACAACTCACCTCTTCCCAGGGACAATCCATTCAATTTTTCTTCCTCCTTCAAAGTTTGGGGCCCAGCTTACTTTCATCAGAGAAAAGTTCCCATAACTCATCATGAGCATTTCACCCAGTTTGTTTTTCTAGTGTAGATGACTAGACCATTTTCTTTTGCATTACTGTACATTTCACTGAGATTATGATTTCTCCTGTGACATTGTCAATGAAAATCAAATACTACAAATATACTGGCATCTCTGGTCCATTTCATGCCTATTTGTTGTGACTTCAATTTAATCAACAAATGTCTGTAAGATGACTGGATGTAACATTGAATTTCATGCCAATCTCTCTATGGTGTTCTCTTCTCAACTAATTTTTTTCCCTTTCATGAAGCAACACTATCATAGTCTTTCATCATCCTCTACCAAAAGATTTTGGAAGGAAACATATTCTTTATACTTATGAACAACCTCTTTTTCCAATTCTAGACATGATTATACCCCAACAGTTTTTAATGGGGTTTAAACAGGGGAATTTCTAGGTCACAGAAGCATGTTTATCTCTATCTTTGGATCAACATCTTAACATTTCAAGAGGTTGAGAATTTTAATTCTGTGGTTTGGTGCAAGGTAGTGTTTCCATACTCCATCCCCATTGGGGAAAGTCACTTAACCTCAGTTTTCTCATCTATAAAATAAGGATAATAACAGCAACTCTCTCCCAGGGATGCTGTGAGAATCCAGTGAGATGTGTATGTAAAGCCCTCTGTGAGTCTCTAAAAGCTTATAAATGCAAGTTGCGACTGTTAGAGACACAGATGCAGAAACAAGATTAGGTCCTTCCCTAAAGTATAGGAAGTGCCAAGAGGATTCCTGTTCTTTCAGGGTAAGTCTCCACTCATCCCAAGGAGAGGCCGGCCCTTAGAATATGAACCTTAAGAGACAAGGCCAAAGTCTGTGTCCCTTGTCGCCTCCATAGCACAAGGCTTGGCACTGTTAGAATGCACTTTCATAGAGCCCTTCAAGGGCTTTCCAAATATTGTCTAATCTGAGCCTCAAAATGCTCTAGGAGGCCAATGATGTTTTTATCCCCATTTTACAGATGATAAAATTGTGACCTGCCTCAGATTCCCCCAGCTAATAAGTATATAAGTATACATAATAAAGATAACTATATAAAAATAAATATCTAAGGCAGTCCTTCCTGGCTCCAGACCTGGTGTTCTGTGCACTATACCAATCAGTCAACCAGAAAACAAGTACTCCTTATGCAGCTACTATGTGCCAAGGACTGTGCTAAGCACTAGAGAAACAAAGAAAGGCAAATTGTCCTTGTGTTCAAGAAGCTCACATTCAAATGGGGGAAACAATGTGCAAGTAACCCCATGCATACAAGATAAAGGTAGAGGAGAGTCAGGTTATCTGAGGAGTGTGCCGATGAGTGGTTTAACAACAGGCTCTCTAGAAAGGAAAATGTATGCAGGACATACTTTTAGGCTTAATTTGCATTATTAACATTTTCTTAAGCCTTTGCTGATTTCTGAAGTAAAAGTGTTCACACTGAAAATTTAACGATCGCTCTGAGATAGCCAAGAAGAACTGGTTGTACCTGCCCTTGTGTGAGATGGAAGATGCTGAAAGGGATCAGGATGGGGCTCAGCATAGAAATGGCTCCTTCAAGAGAGAGGGGGACTTTAGCTGAGTCTTGAAGTAAGCCAGAGAATTTTATATATGTGTGTGTATGTTTGTATCTATATATGTATGTATATGTATGTATGTACACATACACACACACACATATATATATATATATATACCCCTACCCCAGTGTCTCAATACAAAAAAGGATGAACAATGTCGATAAGTATTTCCTAAGGACCTAGTAGGTCTCCCACATTGCACTAGACTGGGAGGCTGGGATTTCATCTTGGATACACCTGCTGTGTCCATGCTCCCTACCCTCATCTAAGGGGGTGCAGAATATAGAGGGGTCTGCCACCAATGAATCTCTAGCCAGAAGGAAATTGTCCTCCGTTTCTAAAAATTGAGGAGACAAAAGAAGAAGACACCTCAGTAACAAATCAGTGACAGCCACAGGATTAGGACACAGAAGTTTCTCCCTCCAGCAGCTGGCCAAGCCCCCAGCCCCTACAGTGTCTGTAAATTCAGGTGTAAATCTCTGAAGGGCTCATGACAAGTGCAGTGACAGCCAGGCCATTACTGGTGATGGGAGACCTTCCAAAGAGGTACCTTTGAATTATAGGAATCTTATTAGAAGCCTCTGACCTCTTGAATTTGCCATGGGTAAGCCGCCAGAAAACCTCAGGCTCCTACTTATGCCAGCTCCCCCAGCCCCACCCCCACTGAAAGAGAGCTGCTGAGATGTACAGACAGAACCACAGCTAGCTGGGTGGGGTGGTGGAGAGGGCAGGAGGAGGGAGGAGGAGACAGACAGAAAAAGACAGGGAGAGAAAAGAGAGGAGAGAGGGGAACAGAGACAGCAAAACAGATAGGAGAGGGGAGAGACAAATAGAGACATGGAAAGAAAAGAGAGGAGAGAGAAAGAGACAGGAGGACAGAGACAGACAAGGAGACAGAAACAGAGAGAAGTGGGGAGAGAGAGAGAAATGGGCAGAGAGAGACAGAAAGAAAAGAGTAGTGAAAGTGGAGGGAGAAAAATAAAGGAGAGAGAAGAAAGAAACAGAAGAGGTAGAACAAACTTAATAATACATTTAGTCATAGAATAGGTAGGTAGATAGATGATGACAGAGAGAGAGAGAGAGAGAGAGAGAGAGAGAGAGAGAGAGAGAGAGAGAGAGAGAGATGGATAGATAGGAAAGTTAAAGGATTATGCATTTAAACAGTATCTACTTGTGCTAAGGCATTGTGCTAAGTACTTTACAAATATCTCATTAGAAAGAACAGGAGGGTAATACACATCACTTAATAAGAATAGAATATAATTATTCTATATAATATATCTATGGCACTTTATCATCAAGGCATTATATAAATGTTACTATTATTATCTCTGTATATAGAATTGCAATCTTTTTTTCATCTCTTTTCTGGTGCAATGTCAGCTGTCCTCCCTGGAAAGACTCCCAAGACTTGAAGAAAAGAGGTCCGCACTGCTCTGTACCCCAAGTAGGTCTCACCTGTTGAAGGGGTCATCTTGTCTCATTTGAGCTAATGAATCTATCCTGTTCCTCCACCCTAACCTCTACCATGGCGTTTGTAGGGAGAGGAAGCAGAGGATTCATTTACACCAGAGAATTACTTCCATGGGTCACAGGGGTAGACAGGAAGGCCTACTCTTCAGGAGAGCCTTGGAGACCTTAGCCAGGACTGCCATCTTGGACTCTACATACACATGACCACAAAGGAAATAGGCCAGGGAGGTGTCCTCTGGGAGTTGGTGACATGGGCGGAAGGAAGCCTAGACAGATCAGCGTGGAAGGGGGCCCAGCCCAGGCTGGCCCACATGCTTTGAATGTCCTGGGCCCCCTTCCCATTACCACAGAACATTTTGGAGCCTCTTGCTTTCCTCCAGGCTCAGTCTCAACATTCTCACCTAAAGGAATCCAGTCCTTCCAGTGCCCCAGAAAGAAATGACTTGGGATCTGCCTCTATACACTTTACTACCTGGTAGATCTTCATTCTGCAGCCAAGGTCTGTGGTTGATGCTCCTGTGTCAATCTCCCTACTAGAATATCAGGTCATTTTCAGTCATGACTGTTTCTTTCCAGTCTGTTTGTCCTCTGCTTAGCATGGTGCCATATATATAGTAAGAGCCGAATAAATGCTTGATGCATGCCTGCATTGTACAGAATGGCAAGGACCATAGGATCTGCGAGCTTGGTCAGATGGGATATTAGCAGTAATTTAGTCCAATTTTACAGATGAGGAAATTGAGGCCCAAAATGTTAGTTAATGGCAGAGTTGGAATTTGAACCCAAGTCCTCAGACTCCAGGTGATCCTACTTTCTATCTGCAAAGGCAGAGTGTGCTGAGAGGGAAGGGGGGATGCCTTCAAATGCAAAATGTTGGGACTGAGCTGGGTTTGGAGGAGCTGCCTTCCTGCCATCACGTAGCTCTCCTCTGGCCCAACTTGGAATTTTCTTTTCAAGGCCAAGATATGGCTCCCCATTCATTTCCAAGAGCAGATACTGAGGCCTCTATGTGTCTCTCTCTTCCCCAGCTCTTTTGCCTCTACAGGGACGATGCCCGGACATTTTGCACTGCTAGGGACCAGGCTAGGACCAAGGATGTCCCAAGTTCCTACCACGTTGGCTGGTTAATCTGCATCCACGGGGTTTGTGTGACGTAAGCTGCTGAGGTTCAAGGGTGTTTCCTGAGCCCAGCTTACTGGGGACTGCCTTTCCTCTGGGGCCCAAGCCAAGCTCTACATCAAAGGCTGATTGAGCAGAAAATACGTGCTCGTGCTCACAGCGGTGCTCCATTATAGCATAAGTATGCTTGTAAATATTCACTACATGTTATTACGCCATTTGAACCAAGAATATTGCAAGGTGAAAGGTCGGCCCTAATACTCTCTCAGGAGGCAGCAGTTTTGAATATAACCAAATGGGATAATGGTCAGGAATGCCCAGAGGGGGCAATGCCGCACATCGGGTGGAATTGTGCCGTGAGTTTTAAGTTTTCCGGACAACAAAGATGCCAGCGAGATGTCTCCTAAGCAGTCATTATTAATGGAATGACAAGGCTAATGTTAAGCAGGATGTCTTGCCTATAATAAATCTTGTCCCTGTGCCATTAGTAGTCCTTACAACTGCAAATCGCAGTTAGGTTATAACCTAACATGGCAGAATTTTATCCTCTCAATCTCTAATGTATTTTATAATGCTGTTAAAGGCAGGAATCGCAACTGTTTAAGCTCACTTAATCTAGGAGAAGTTTAAACACGAATTTTAAATGCAAAAAACTGCTTTGATATTAGTTTTTCTTAATTAAATAGATCTGTCTAAGAAGAAGGTCTTTTTAAACATGCATCACGCTGTATTAGATGAGCAATCTGGAATTTAAAATGCGACACTTCACTGGGATGCAACTTAGAATGCCTGATGCGGGCGGATAATTGACGATAGGAAGGGATGTCGCTCATTTGCTTGTTAAAGTACAAATGTACTCTTCACTCAGCTCTTTCGAAGGAATCATTTATTTCATCCTGAAAACCCATGGCTTTTGTAAAGATTATCTTCCCACTTAAAGACAGAAGAACTGGATTGTTTGCCAATTCTGTCTTCAGCTTGGACTTCCTGAGGAGGACAACAAACGCTCTCCAGACAAATGAGGAGAATCCATATTACAACCGGAGGAAAGAAAACATGAAATCTTTAAGCCAGGTTACAGTACTCACTACACTCATGCATTGTGTTGGTCTGAGCTGAAAATTGTCAAGGCAGCAACTGCTGCAGGGGAGGGCAGTGAGATCTACCTTCCAAAAGCTATTGCTAATCAATCAGGTGTTTGTCATTGGCTCAGGGATCATGAGAGAAGAAAGAGGACCAAAGCCTGTTCAACCAAACCACACCAGTAAATTCATGCTTCTCCTTGGATCTAAAATATGTTGAGCATGTATTATCCACTGAGATAGCACAAACCTGGGTTGGCAAACCTTAAAGCATCATACAAATGTGGCCAAACCTTCAATTATATTGATTTGAGGTGCTCCCAATTGGAAAAAATTCTTCTCCTGATGATCTGCAACTCCTTGCTTCTCATGTTAGAGCATTGTCTAGGGATCTAAGAGGCTAAATGACTTGGTCCCGGAAGCAGAGCATAGTTTAAACCCAGGTGTTCCTGGCTTGAGAGCTACCCTCTGTCTACTATGACCATGAAGTGTCTTATATCACAATGACACTGAATAAAAATGGTACTCAAGGTGGAAATGTTTTCAGTTCTATTGAACTTAAATCCTAAAAGATATCTGCCATGTTACCCACCAGAAAAAAAAATCTAGATAAGAAGAAAAAGATAGAGATAGGAAGGGATCTGGGAGATCATCTCACTGCCCTAAGAGAGCTGAGGCAGGCAAGGTCCAGGGAGCACACTCATGCAAAGGTCACTAGGGAGAGTATTTGAACTCAGGTCTTCTGGTACCAATGTCAATGTATTTCCCACTGTATCAATTCTAATTATTTCTACCTATGGAGCTGGAACTTGAGGAGACTGGAGATAGTATGTCTGTCAACTCTCCCACCTGACACGTGGAAGCCATGACCCAAGGGCATTAAAGATCACAAATGCAGGTGATGAGCAGAAACACAGACACACACACACACACACTCACTCACTCACAGAATAACAGAGTCTAAGTTGGAAGAACCTCTGAAACCTCCAGACTGACCCCTAGCTGAACACAACGTGCCACAACGCAGCAAGATGCAGTCATTCAGCCCTGGCTCCAGGGAGGAGTCCACTATCCTTCAGCATCCATCCATGCCGGGACAGATTTGTTAGAAAGTTGTTTTGTTTTTCTGACGTGGAGCCTAAACTTGCCTCTTTGTCCTATTGCTCCCAGTTCTGGCTCTGCAGCCAAGACAAGTATTTCTGATGTCCTTCTATTTGACAAGCCCTTCAAATACCTAAATGTGCCATCTTGCTCTCCTGGGGTCTTCACTTCTTCAGGTAAACAGGCTCCTTCTTTTAACTGATGCTCACATGGCATCCTGATAGGGGGAAGGTGTCTGTTTGGGCCTCTAATGCTCAAGAGTGGAATTAGTCTGTGTAGATTAATTTGTTCACTGTAGCAATTCCCTCCAAATAGAAATGCTTCTTTGAACTGAAAAAAGGAAATGTTCTAAGGTTTAGACTGAAATGACAGAATCTGAAACTTGAGGAGGACCACAGGGGCCCCAGATGATAAGCCTTGCAAAGCTAAGAATTTTCTCTTTATTTGCTCCCCTAGTTTTTAGCACAGTGCCTAGCACATAGTAGGCACTTAATAAGAGTTTATTGGATTGAATTGAAAATCGAGTTTAAGTGGATGAAAGTGAATTCTCTATAATGTCCCCAACAAGTAAAGATCTCCCAGGATGATGGGACAGCCCTTTCATGTCAGGATGGCTCTCATTCCTGGATAGAGACCAAAGAGATCTCTTAGTCACTTTCTCCTATTTGTCCTTAACCTTTTGGATAATTTCTTAAATTATATTTTTAATTTATGGAATAAAATAAACATTTCTATAACATAATACAATAAAAATGATTGAACATGAAACTGCAAATCTACTATAGACATCATATCATTCATCACACAAGGTCACAAGACCAACTGGCAGATTCAGAACCAGGGTGTGGGCATGACATCATTAGGGCTGAAGCTTGAGATTGCTGAGGGGCCCAATGGAAGATGGGTTGGAGAGCGGAGAGACCTAATTCAGACAGAGCCCCTGCTCCTGTCCAGAAGCTACTGCAATGGTCTGGGGGTGAGAGGAGGAGGGTCTGCACCAGGGGTGGGGCAGGGCAGAGGAGAGAGATGGTACAGGGGCAGAAAATGTCAGTACTTTGCAACTTATGGGGGGAGTAGGGGGGAGAGAGTGAGGAATCAAAGAAGCCTCCCAGACAGTCAGCCCAAGGGGCTTAGAGAATCCCAAGAAAGGGCAAACTCAATCCCTGCCCTCAAGGAGTTTAATTGTAAAGGGGGACATGTTTATAAATAGAAAAGGCACCATGGAAAACTCTGAGCCCTAGGCCTCTAGTCTGGAAGGCTCAAGTTCAAATCCAACCTCATTCACTCCCTAGCTAGTTGGTGACGCTGAATGAGTCACTTCCCCTCTGTCTGCCTCAATTTCCTCATATGTAAAATGAGGATAATAGCTCCTCCCTCCCAGGGTTGTTGGGAGGATGTAAGATAGTATTTGTAAAGCCCTTAAAGCACAACCAGCTGTTGTCATTGTCAGGTATGTTGTGGGGGGGGGAATCATTCCTCAGGTATGAGTGGGGCTACATGGACCCTTTGATTAGCATTATCAAAAGTTAACGTAGACAACCTCGGGACCATATTGGGAAACCAGCTTCTTCTGCTTGGCTGCTGGCTAGTTCCAGGGTAAAGGAAAGGAGAATGGGCTGGCAGACAGAAGTGGGCTGTCCTTGGACTTCCTCTGTTAACTAGGCAAATGAACGGAATCATTCTTTCATTTCTTCACTTTTTTAACCTGTAAAATGAGGACTTTGGACCACAGGGTCCTCCAAGCCCCTCTTATTCCAACCTCCTTTTGAAAAATGAGTGCAAGGCAACCATTTTAGTGGTTCCTCGCCCTAAATTACTTACTGACATAAAGATAAATTAGAAATACTGTTACATAGTCAATTCATTACTTTGTCCTTCTTTCACTTAGTAAAACATTTAATTAGTATTTACTAGAAAATTACTATCAATTACTAAACATTGCCACAAATCACTGGCCAAATGGATAAATTCCCTCTCTCTCTCTCCCTCTCTCTCCCACTGAAAAGAAATTCAATTACTAACTTTAAGTAATTGGGGGTAATTTATTTCTTTGAGGGCAGAGAGCTTGAGACAAACGGGAAGGAGTTTAGCAAAGAGCAGGGGAGATGATTAAGACACTCAGAGGATCTGATTTATGAGGAAAACTGAAGTAGTAAAACCCACATGGTTGAGACAAGCAAGTTCACCCATAGAAGAGTGAAGCCACCTACAAATGTGCAGCCTAATAGAAGCATCCAGTGAATGGTTTAACAAGAAGATGGCCGTACCCAGAGGGAAGGAAGGGGGAGGGGGAAGAAGTTGACATCATCTCAGAGCTTAGCTTCCCTGACCATCAAACTGGAGAATGGATAATGGACTACTCTAGGAAGATGATGGGGGCACAGTCATTGGGGATAATTACTACCTGACAGGGCAATCCAATCAATCAGTAAGCATTTATCATATACCTACTATATGCCAGGTTCTGTGTCAGGGACTAGGAATGTAAGGATGAAAATAAACAGAATCTGTCCTCAAGAAGCTTACAGTTCTGGCATACCAAAAGGTCTATGGAAATAAACCACCATTTCAATCATTCTAAGAACTCATTTTGGAAACACTTTGCACATTGTTCTTTGTTTGTAAGAGGACCGTGACATCAGGAAGGTGATATGACTTACAAGTGAACCAGATTGAAGTGAGGGAGGACTGGGCCAAGTCAGCAGCCTAGGTGTCTCCTCCAGATATGAAGATAAGTTAGAGTGAATGAAATGGAGCAATTCTTCATTGCTATAGAATGTAAACTGCTTGAGGGTAGATCTGTTTTGTGGTGGTGACTATCATCTGCTAGTTTGATGAGCATACAACATCTGCGCATTTATCCAGTTTATTGATGAAAATATCAAACATCACAGAGCTACCCTGGAGTACTCCGCTGGAGACCTCCTGCCACATGGACACTGAGCCAGTTTGAGTGTGGCCATTCAACCACTTATAAAACTATATGATTGTGTGATTGTCAAATTCATCTCCATCTTCTCTACAGATTAACATGAGCTACTTTTTCATAACTTGGCAAAAATCTTGGTAGACTACTTCCTCAGCATTCCACTCATTTCTTAGTTTAGTAAGACTAAGCTGACCAAAAGGAAAAGTTTGTATTTAATATAAAGACTTTTATCTATGTTTCGGTTCCCTTATAAGGGGAATTGCTGTTAAAGTTACATCAATGACATATGATCAGAACACAATGATGATGTAATAAGCCCTCATCCAGAGTGCTGTCTCTTCTGTCACCTGGTCCACAAGGATACCTTCATATCACTCACTATAAACCAGAACATACCCTTAGATCCTTAAAGGTAATATTTCTGCCTCCAAGTCAGACCAATAAACTCATCTCAGAAAAAGTTGACATTTCCCAAGCCCAAACCAAGCAAGAGGTGTCTTTTTGAAATAAAGAAATTGATTCAAGTTTGTCCTCAACTACCAGAACATCTCATTAAGCATGAGTTCTGTGAAAGTTTGGACACATCTTATTTAATCTTCTCTTCTCCTTCTCCTTATGTACTGTTGCAGTTCATTTAATAGTCTGTCTTAAAAATAATAATGAGAGTAGCTAACATCCATATGGTGCTTGAAGGTTTACAAAGCACTTCTACATATTTGATCCTCCTAATTCCCCTGTGATATAGGTTCTAGGATGGTCCCCTACTTTACATACAAGAAATTTAGAGGTTAAGGAACTTCCCTAGACTCCAAGAGTGACTGAGGCAAGATTCAAGTTCAGCCTTTCCTGGCTCTAGGTCCAACTACTAATTGAACAAGACAGTGGAGTTAAAAAGACAAAAGTTGTATACTGTCTACCTGGACAGAGCTTACATTCTAGCAAAAGAATTCAACATGTACATACAAAGATCCACAAAAGCTAGATACAAAATAAATGCAAGGTAATTTTGCAAGGAAGACCACTAGTTGGTGGGGAGATCAAAAAGGCTTTAGAAGAAAGGGAGCTCTTGAGCTAGGTCTTGAAAGAAACAAGGATTCCCAGAGTCAAAGATGAGGAGGCAAAGCATTCTAGGCACAGGGAACAGTCATTACAAATGCATTGAGTCTGGAGATGGAACGTTATGCAGGAGGAAGAATGCAAAGACTAGACTGAGTAGCAAGCATGAAAATGGAGTAATGTGCAGTAAAGCTTGAGTGGCAGGTTGGAGTCTGTGAATGAGTTTAAATACTAAGTTTTTATTTGATCCTGTAGATAATAGGAAGCCATATGGAGCTTGTCAATCAGAAAACTGGTGACATGGTCAAACTTACACCTTCAGAACAGTCTTTCTTTTACTGTTTTATGGAGAACTCACACAGGACAAGCATTCACATGGTGGTCAGAAGTGATACAAGGACCCTTTCAAGGTCTCTCTTAAGAACTTTGGAATTGATTGTGTAACATGGGAGACACTGGCACAGGACTACTCAACATAGCGTGTCCACATTGCAGAAGATTCTGTGCTCTATGAGCAAAGCAAAATTGAAACAGCTCAAAGGAGACACAGGATGCACAAATTTAGAGTAGCCACCCCAAATGTTCACACAAACTGTGCTCAACCTATAGTGGAACATTCCAGGCTCATATTGGTCTGATCAGTCACAATGAGACACACTGAAACTTCACTCTAGCGTAATGATGTCATTTTGGTTGTCTTCAAGAGCAACAGACAACAACCTTTGGAAAGCAGCTGGTTAGATAGCTTTTTCAAAGAGCTTGGTTAAGAAAAGGAAGACATATAAATATAAATGTGTATATATGCATGTGTGTACTGAGTGGTTTTTTCAGGATAGGGAACTTGGGCATGAAGGAACCCATAAATAGGGAGAGACTGAGGAAGAGAGATGATGATGGAGGTGATTTGAAGAAGAAGACTGGAGAGAGGAAGTCATAGAAATGTGTAGAGATCAAATTGATAAGTAAAAGGGCCACCTCTTCATTAGAGAACAGAAGAGAGGAGAATAGAATGGAGGATGATATTACAGGTTTGGAACATGTAGATAAGTGCTGAAGAGAGAGTTCAAGGAGAATGGTTATAATTTTCTAAATGTAGTAAGTCCTTAGCTAGGAGGAAGAGGAGGAGATGAACAGGGAGGTCTGAAGAAGGAAGAGGTTTAAAACAGCCACTGTGGGGGATGTATTGACATTCAAGTAA
Organism: Bettongia penicillata ogilbyi; assembly: GCA_023548195.1. Classification (NCBI taxonomy): domain Eukaryota; kingdom Metazoa; phylum Chordata; class Mammalia; order Diprotodontia; family Potoroidae; genus Bettongia; species Bettongia penicillata. The sequence goes on along the minus strand of JAJHZJ010000537.1, from coordinate 7,092,326 downwards.
GGAGGAGTTAGAGGATTCAGGGAAGGTCTATTGGATACTAGAGAAAAACATTTCTAAGAAACATTGTCAAATGGCACCCTGGCTATGTGTCACATAATATTTTGAACACTTTGTGAATGGTACACAATGTTTAATTGATGTAAAATAAATTTGAAACTTAGGATATAGATTTTGAAACATCATATATCATCTCTAAATCCTGATGTTCCTTTTTTTAGAATTCTTTTGTCCTTTAACAAAAGGGCAAAATCCTTTCATATTAAATTAAATATATTATATTTTTATGGGTTGTATGATAGAAGAACTTCAGTCTCACCTCTTTTCCATCTCTAGTACTATAAATTCCTTGAAGAAAAAGACAATGTCTGGTATTTTAAGCTCACTCAGGACCTTGAGCATCACATTGCACATAGTAGGCACTTGATAAATAGTTGTTTTATTTAATGATCATAAAAAATCATTTGTTTAATGATGAATGCATGACCTTGTCATCAATGAAGAAAATGTACCATGCAAAGTAAATTATCTTGTGTGTGGGAAGGGGTGTATGTGTGTGTGTTTAATGAAATAACCTGCCTTGAGGGAAAAGATCTCATATCCTATTAGTTTTAAGAATGTCTCACTGCCACCATATACATGAAAAAAAAATGATATAAATGAAAAAGTACTTATCAAGTGCTAATTATGCCCACAGGGAATGATCTCTGGGTCAGGAGGCAAGGCTGCTGGTGAGAAGATGGCCAAAGAATAAAGTACAAGATGAGAGGACTCAAAAGCTCTTGGGCCTGAAGGTAAAGCCCAACTATAAAATATACCTGAAAATCCATGTAAGAACCCTAAAAATGTGGCTTCTAAGAATGTTACATATAGGAGAACATGTCCGTAAAAGAGATGGAAAAAATTCAGCTTTGATGTCATGCTATGGCACTAGAGACATTGTATGCTTCTACCCCTGTCCGTGGTACTGATCTCTGGCAGCCATAGTACTAACCATAGTGTACGTGCTGCACCTTTTTGCTACAAGTAAGGCTCCTCTTTTGGAATGGCTCTACTACAGCCAAAATTTCAAAGCATAGAAGCATCTAACATCCAGGGCTTCTCTTTCTAACTGTATGACATGATTATTTCCTTTGCCACATATTCCAACTTTTCACCATATGCAGTACAGTATTGGATTACATATTATCCTGGAGTTTTCTCTGTTTATCTGCAGACCATCCATCAACGAGCATTTATTAAGGGCTCCCAATGCTCTAGACCTCAGTCCTGTCCATTCAACATGGTGTTCTTGAGTTGTTGCATCCAAATAGAAGAGCTCTCTGGCTGAGTAAGGACTGAGAGAGGGAAGAGAGCTTTGACTTTCAAACTTTGGCAGAGTCTGCTATTCCAATGGAGCTAGTGCTCTAATAGATGGACTGTCCATCAGATTCCAGGCTGACTCAGCTGTACTTTCCCTCTTCTGTACCCTTCCCAGTAGAAAAGTAGATCTCTATGCCCTGCCCCCTTGGCTCCCACTCAGCTGGGTCACATACGGACTAGGTACCTATGTTCCAAAAAATCATCCTGGAGGGCTCATTAGGAACCTGAATGGTTGGTAATATCTAATTTTTCCCTAGTATTTTAAAGTTTACAGAACATATGCCTCCTAACAACCATGATGCAAGTGGTCTAATCCAAGTTTAGAGATGAGGAAGCAAACTTAGAAAAGTTAAGTATCTGGCCCAAGATCACACAGGTAGAAAGTACCAGAAACAAGTCTTGAAGGCAGGTCCTCTGACTCCAGAGCTGGGAGTGTCTCTCCAAAATATCACACTGATAGACTTCATCAGTATTATAACAAAGGAAGCAGTAGAAGCAAGAGCACTGGGCAGGGACTGGGTTCTAATTTTGTCTCTGATACCAACTTCCTGTGTGTCTTTAAGCAAATCCTTTCCCCATTCTGGGCCTCGGTTTTCTAATCTTGTAATCATAAAATGCGATGATTCTACTGAGGTTTCATGGCCATTCCATCTAAAAATCTCAAGTCACAGTGGCCATTAATGATCCATCTGAAGGGTATAGCAAGGAGAGCTTTGTATGAGGCACCTCCTTTAGGTCTGAGTCATATACTCATCTATATTAAATTCATCTGCAGTCTTCTTTTATCATCATCATCATAGTTAACACTTCTAGTGATCTTTAAGGTTTACAAAGTACTCTATGTATATCACTTCATTTGAGCCTCACAATAACCCTATGAAGTAGATGTTATTGACATGGCTATTGTACAGATGAGGAAACTTGGGCTTATAGAGGCTAAGTGACTTGCCTAGGGTCACATAGCCAGTAACTGTCTGAGGCAGGATTTGAATCTAGGTCTTCCCAATTTCCAGTCCTGACTGCTATCCTCATTGTCTGCCTCTTGAGGGGAGATATGTCATCTTAAACAGTGTGGTAGAGTAAATAGTGTCTTGCATGTAGAGTTAGGAAGACCTGGGTTTAAATCCCAACTTTGACTCACCTTGTCCCTTGCTATTGAACCATCAGTGGCTCCCTAACCCCTCTAGAATGAAATCTAAAGTCCTCTGTTTGGCATTCAAGGTCCTCACAACTTTGCTCCTTCCTCCATTTCCAGTGATTTTCCATATTACTTCTCTTTACAAACTCTGCAGTCTAAGTATCCTGGTCTAGCTGCTCTTCCTCACCCATCATGTTCTACCTATAGTCTCCATGCCTTTGCATGGGAATATTCTCCCTCCTTCCTTCTGCCTCTAAAAATACCTGGTTTCCTTCCAGCCTCAGCCATCATCCTCCCCAAAAAGGTTTTCCTGGTCTTCCCAGATGCAGGGCATCCCCCTCCCAATAATTTTGATATGCCTATCTATGTACCTGTTGTCTCTCCAATGAGAATAGAAGCTCTTTGGTGGCAAGGACTGTTTCTCCTTTATCGTTTTAGCCTCAACATCTGGCTTAGGGGAACATGTAGGTATGTAATAAATTATTGTTGTCTATTTGATTGACTGATTGATATTGGGACAGTGACCAAGTCACTTAACCACTCAATGTCTCTTTTCCTCATCTGTGAAATGGGGATGATCCTAATACTTAAAGGACCTATATCACAAAGCTGTGACTCTTAAATGAGACACTACAAGTAAAAGATTTGGAAAATTTTAAAGGTCTCTAGAAATGTGCATTCTCCATGTTTCCAGCACCTAGGACAATGCATTTCCCAGAGCAGAAGATCTTTTCTACAAGTAACTCAGAATCATTTGCTCCATAAAGCCATAGTACAGGAGGTGACCTCAAGAAATAATGGAGTAATTCTCCTGCCCTCTCTGAGAACTGAGAATTTATCCCATTTTAAAAGGCCTCACTACTCTCACACTTTCCAGAAGCCAGGACAGCTGAGTTGTGAGGCCAGCAAGCAGCAGCTGCAGGCAATAGCCCTGAGGACTGCATCAGCCTCTCTCCCACTCAGAGGCTGCCTGCAGGCAGTAGATAAAATCAGGCAGAAGGAGACCCTCTGGGCTGGTATTTTTTGGCTGGCCCATTATTTTGCTGCTTGCAGAGGTGTTTGTTGTGGAGGGAGAGAGAGAGAGGTAGTGAGCCAGGTGAGACCTCTTTGTGGTAGAGCTGTGTGCCTCTGGGGAGTCTGGTTATCTGGGTGGCTTTCCTTGTCTCTGTATTCCTCTGCATTTGTATGAGTCCCTAGGGAAATCCTGTATGCTGGGCTATGATGCACACTGCTTTAGGTCTTTGATGCCTTGTCAAGAGAACCAAAGGGCATGCGCCCCAATGGCAGTGACCATTGGAACGTGAAAAATTTGGGTCCAGTGTACTCTCTGCATGCTCCAGGAGATGTCTGTCAAGGACAGCTGAATGCCTTCTGATCTTTTCCCTAGTTTCTCAGAGGCATGCCCTATATTAGAAGACCCTGACAATAAGGAGAATGTTCTGTGGTGCTTCTCCCACTCTCTAGGAGGAAGGTAAATGACTGAAGGAAGTTATGGAGTTTCCTTCTGAAAGTCTAGAGAGCCCATCCCCCCATCAGCTGAAAGGAGAGAACCAGGGATTTAGGGCTGGAAGGCACCTTAGAATTCATCTGGTTCAATCCTCTCACTACATGGATTAGAAAATTAAGGCTCAATAAGGTTAAAAGACTTACTAAAGATCACAAAAGTAGCAAATCCTGGTCACCTGATGCCCAATACAGTGATCTTTTCACTGACCTAACTTGGCCTGATCATACTTCACAAGGACTTTGAGGTGAAAGCTGTGTTCATTTGAGCAAGAATTCCAACAAAGACGATACTCCAAGTTTTCATCAACTAGATCTGGGAAATTTCTATTGTGTCTCAGCAGCATCTGATATGGTACCAAGGGTAAAGGAGGAATCCAGGGAGAGGGTCCTATGGAAGATGAAAATCAGGAGCAGTCCTAAGGAATCTGTTTCTCAAATCTTGAGAGGAATCCTTATTCGGTGGAGAAGGAAATAAGTATTCATATAGAACCTACTATATGCCAGCCACTGAGTTAAACACATTCTGTAGTTATCTCATTTTATCCTCATAGGTTGCTATGGAAAGCAATCCTATCATTATCACCATTTTACAATGGAGGAAACTGAGGTATCAAGAGTCAAGTGACTTGCCCAGGGTCACACAACAAGTATATATATGTGTGTGTGTACATATGGTGTATATATGCGTGTAGATGTATATGTGTATATATGTGTGTATATGTATATACATACATATATACACATACATATACGTATATGTGTATATATACGTATATGTATGTGTTTATATAGCTAGATTTGAATTCAAGTTTTCCTGACTCCAGCATTCTATGCACTGTACCACCCGGCTGTTTCATAAGCTTTGAGTCATCTTTGAGTCTGTCATCCCTCTCATATTACCTTCAATTGGCACCAAGTGCTATCCCTTTCATCTCAATGGTATCACTTGGATCCTTCCTGCCCTATGGCTACCGTTCTAATTCCTTAGCTCTCACCCAGGCAATGGCAACACCAGACTGATTAGACCATGATCCTCCTTGGAAACCTTCAGTGCCTCCCTGTTACCACATCAGGCAGTAATTTATTAAGCCTCTACTGACTGTGCTGACAAAGAGGATACAGATACATAAAATAAAATAATTCCCACTTATGCTCTAGAGTACAGAGGAGGTAAATCCAAGGTGGTTTGCGAGGGGAGTACTAGCAGCTGGGAAATCAGGAAGGGCTTCCTAAGAAAGCAGGGTCTGAGTCAGGGCTCCCTGGCAAACAAGGACTCAGTGAAGAAGAAGTACATTTCACCCATGTGGAATGGTCAGTGCAGAGGCAGAAAGGTGGCAGAGAGAATTCCAAGGGAAGAGGATCAGAGAAAAGCCCTGTTTGGTTGGACTACAGAATATGGGAGGGGAAAATATGAGTAATGAGCCTGAAAAGATGGGTTGGAGTTGGACTGTGAAGGGTTTAAAGAGCTGAACAGAGGAGTATTTTATTCTAGAAACAGTAGGAAGCCACTGGACTTTATTGAGTAAGAGGTTGATATAATCAGATCTAAGTTTAAGGAAAATCACTTTGGCAGCTCTGTGGAAGATGGATTGGAGTGGAGACAGACTTGAGGCATAGGCCAATTAGAAGGTTGTTGCAATAAGGGTGATGAGAACATGAAATGGGGCGGGGTCTGTATGAGTGGGGAGAAGGGGATTTATATGAGAGACGTGACAAAATCTGGCAACTGATTGTGTCTGTGGATGAGGGAGAGTGAGGAAAGCAGGATGACACCAAGGTTCTGAACCCAAGAGAGATCAAACAAAATGATGATGCCTCTGAGAGAAGTAAGGGAGTCTGGAATATGCAAGTGCCCTCATAGTTTAGTGGCAGCCCACTTTTACTATGACATTTGTCACTATTCTCTTCAGATAATATGATTTCCATTCATCTAGTCAATAAACGAACACATACTAGGTGGTAGTCCATCACCTCAAGGGGCTTCTACTTTATCAGGAGAGATAATGTGTGTGAACAAATGCCCAAGGGAAGCATTTTGGCACAAAGGATAGAGAGCTGGCCTCAGGGCTGTGACAATCTGGATTCAGATCCTGCCTCTGACTCATATTGATATCCTGTCTGCGTGACCTGGGCTAAGTGACTTAGCAGCACTTAGCACTATACCTGTCTCACAGTAAGCACTTAATAAATACTTGCTATTTGACCAATTGACTCTCACTGGAACCTGAATAACCCATAGCAGGAGGATGATATTCATCCCCTGGAGCCACCATGATCATAGTCACTTGCTTCCTTTAGAGACAAGACCCCCTTGTTGGTGGTCTTTTTAAATTACTTGAGCCATGGGATGGTGGATTTTTTTTCATTCCTTCCACCAATTTCCAAACATTATGATTTTTAATGCACAGTAATAGTTTGATGAATCTCCAATGGAAAATGGTGGCTGCACCATTGATGTGTTAATGAAACATACCACTGTCTTTCAAACTCACTAGCATATCATTAAATGTTTGGATGCTCCTAACACACATACATGCATACACATACATGCACATGCAGCACTGCACATCAGATAGTTTTTTCATTCTCTATTAAAGTATGCCTAGGGGAGGGATCTCTATCACTTGGGCTGGCAAAAGATCTGCGATACTGCAAACATTTTGGAAATTGGCTTCAATATCTCTACTATGTCAGTTTCCCACTTCATCCATTTTATTACTCTACATGTGGTTTTAAGAATTGTTCTATTTCCTAACACTTTGAATCCCTTTATATGATCAGCAAAGACCATAGTGATAATTACACTGAGGTTATCACTGTACTAGATAAAGGTCAAACATTCTAGGAAATGAAAGGTCCCATTCTAGGAAATGAATCAACATTCAGCTTGCTCCCTTCTGCTTGTCTCATGTCATGGGGTCCCTCACCTGCTCCATACAGCCTTATCCCAACAATCCACATACTTCATGTCAGTGTTACTCTCAGCATCATGCTAGAGAGTGGCTCAGAACTGCTAAAAGGAGGAGTCTAGTGATTCTTGACCGGTCTTACCCTGAGAGGGCCATGGATCCACAGGAGCAGGGCAGGATCTTTCTTCAAAATCCCCTTGGACAGAGGACCTAGAATCACACAATCTCCTTTAGGACCAGAATTCAGTCCCTTATAATTCTCAGGTTCTGCAACAATTTGCATTTGTTTCTACATCCAAAAAAAAAAAATAATGTCCTTGTTAGCAGCCTTAAGTCCTCAAGACTTATGTGAAATTTCTTCACCAATTGTGTCTCCTTTTATGGACAAAAGAAATCACTAAAAAGCCAGTGGCTATAAGAGCTGCAAACAAAATGAACCTTTAAAAAGCTAATGACTTCAGGGTGATTGTAGAGACACATAAAGTATGTTCGGGGCTTACACTATTTGTCATTAACACATATTGTGAAAGCTTGGCTAATATAATGTGACACAAAATTAGTCAAACACAATTCATGCAATATTGTTTAATTTTACTCTTCATTTAACTTGGTTTTAAGCAAAATCATTATGTCACATGATAACACTGACTTGAGCAAGAAATATTTTCTAATGGGTTCTGCACGTAGAAATGAGTTATTACTGGCTCCATGCTGAACACATTCTTAACTATGGAAACTCGAAAGCTAATAGCTTCATCATGTTTTGACAACATCTACATACTTTATGCATTATTTACAAGAAAGATATAAAAATGAAACCACTGAATATCTCACACAATACTTCACAGTCATAGTTAACTGGTTAAAAATATAACACATTCATCTTCCAGAGACTGACTATTTGCATACAGATATTTGCATACCGTGTTGTGCAGTGCCGTTAATGGACAATGTAACCTTTGTACTTTCCCTCTGATGTGTACAGGATACTCATTAAGTATAAAATAATGGTAAAAATAAGGCTTCGGGTGATATACATTGCAGAAATTATTCCCTGGAGCAGGAAGGAAAGGTAAAATGTGGGTGGGAAAATGTTTAATTGAATTAATTCCTCATTTCCTATATTTTTATTTTGCAATTCATAGGCAAAGCAATTTGACAAGTATATGTCAATGACACGAATTGAGAAAGATTTCATCTCCATTATTCAAAGTGTCAGCCTCCTCCCAGTCCAATAGTAAAACAATGCTTCTGCTGGAGATGGAGATAAATGTGGGGTGTGGAGCACACACACCTGTTAAGCGGGCAGTGCTTTTCTGGCTGGAAGAATGCATCACCGCCACCCACAAGGCATGCTGCCCTCCCATCAAGCATCAGGGCAATGTGGACAACTCTCTCATTGACATCAAAAGCTAATAATGAGCTGCTCATTAAACCTGACCCTAGATTTCAGACAAGTAGCTCCCAATAATGCAAAAGATTCTGTTACTTAAGTGCTTAATTACCAAAATCTCCCCTTTTCTCTGCTGGTAATTTCTAATCTAATAACTGAGGAACAAGGAAATTGTTGATCTCTAAAACCAAAAGGGGGGCATGCCCAACTTTCTATCTGAAGAAAAAAAACACAAAATTCTAATATTTAATTCAATGAGGATTTGTTATTTAGTATGTGTCTATTGGGTGCCAAGCACCATGCTAGACACTGAGGATTCAAAGATGAAAAGAAGAAAAAGAAAAAAAAAAATGAACACTTCCTGCCCTCAAAGACCTCATACTTTATGGGCAGGGCCAGGGGAGAAGAGGGGAGGGACAACACTAAGTGCAAAAGTGAGTCAAGACAAAAACCCATGTCAAATCGTTCCATTGAGTATGGGGAGTACTACCAGCAGGGTGATCTGAAAGCAGCCTGGAAAGAGTTTGGTGGCCCCATTGGCAGGAGGAAGAGAGAGGAACGTTCTCAGGATGATCCAGAGCTGAAAGAACATGGAGTAAGAAGAGCCAGTAGGCACACAGTCTCACAGGAAGGGAGTAGTGATGTGTTAGCAATTTGGAAAGAAAAGTTGGAGACATTGTGAAGGATTTTCAGTCCTTCTTGTCCAAGCTTCCCAAAGCTTTTGGAGGTCAAGTCACTGACAGTCCTCTCACAGAAATCACTGCAACTTTAGCATCCTATGTAGAATCTTAGCAATCCCAAGGGACACCACTCCAGATCTCTTTTGGCAGAATTCCAGTTGTTTTGGCTCAGAGAGATCTTTTGAAATCTTGTAGGAAGATGTTTTTTTATTTGAAATATATGGTAAATACTAAGATGCTGTCCCCCTAAAAAAGCAAAGATAACAAAGTCTCATTTCCTCCAGTGGCAGTGATGCCAGTCACTCAGAAGCAACCATCAGGAACAGAGCTGGGATAGGCAGAGGATTCCACTGGGCAGGGAATCTCACCAGGGTTCAGACACTGTAATCTTGCCCCAGTGTGAGAAATGACAGTCATTACTAGGCATTCTAGTGAGTGTTTTGTTGCCAACTAAAATGTGCAGAGGTTAACATAAGGCCTATATTCTTATTCATACTCTACCTCTTATAATATACCAATATGGCAGCCCCTTGAAGACTCAGTAAAATATCTTCTTGGGTTTCTATGGGCCCTCCAAAATCATCCTGCTTTAATCAACCTAGTAATGAACTTATCTCAATATAACAAGGCAAGTCCTTAGAGAATGCTTTCATTCTGCCCCTGAGTCAAGCCTCAAAGTCCTTTTCACTTGATAGTAACCAGCAGAGCTTGGACTCTCCTGATTTAGCCCATGATGTCCCGAGGCCCTGAAAAGACTTTCGGTACCCTGAAAAGACTTTGGAGGAAGAATTTATTGGCAGGCCTTAATGCATAATTTAATGTATTGTCCATGTTTTTGATAAGGCATGCAAACAATAAATTTTTATAATATAAATAATATTGAAATAACTTAATGGGATGGCATTGAGGAAGAGGTGTTATTTGTACAATTTTTTAGTTTTTGTCTGGAAGACCTGCTTTTATTCCATTCCTAGGGTGTCATACAGTTTGCCAAGACCTACTCATCCCTAACAACTATTGCAAAGTGTCAACAAACATTAGAGAAATTAAAGAGATTTTAGATATCACTATTAACAATCTCTTCATTTTATAGATGGGGAAACAAGCCCATGGAGTCAAAGTGATTTTCTAAGGACACAATTATAGAAAAGGTAGTCATCTGGGTAGAATTTCATGAATACAGCATGAAGGATGTCAGTGACAACTCTACCTCTCCCAAGAAGTTCCAGTAGCCTTTGAGTTAAACCAACAGCTTCACCCAGTCAGCACAGCAAGGTCCACTGACCAAGTCTGTCTTGTAAATACTTTTTCTCCTGCTTCAATGGTGACTCTGTCAGGTGTAATGTTAGAGTTAAAGATCTTCCTCACTATTAATAGGCCTTACCTCTAGCCCATTAAGAGAAGCTTGATTAGGGAGGCTTGTTTTCTAGGAAGGCCCACATCATTTGTTAATTAATGAGGTACTGGGCCATGAGGGTTATGCCCTCTGGCTCTGAAAAGTGTGTATATATACTCTGAGTTGAGGTTTTGTTTTGGGGCCTTGGAAAAAATTTCATGGGCCAGGTAAGACTCTAGGTAACCATCCTTCTCCCTTTGAAAACCTGGATGTTGATGCTTCTCTCTCTGGTAACTATGTATGTTAACTATGGTCAGACAGTTGGATCTGTCCATTGACCTGTGGTGTATGTATTGCTTATGGTTAGACAGTTAGAAGCCCTGTCTGTTGGTCTTTATTTCTCTGCTTGTATTTTCTCTGTTGCTGAATGTAATTAAAGTAGATTGTTGACCCCTAAAAAGTTGCTTTCTTTAGGAAAAAAGATCTAAGAACCTGTGCATCGGGCCCTCCTGTGTATGCCGGGATGCTTGCTGCTACACCAGGACACTGATATCCGAGTTAGGGTGAATGATTTCCTTTCAACACTTATATGCCTCTGGTCACAGGCAGTAGGTGATGTAGTTTAACTTAGAATTTCAGTTTAGCCAGAATAGAAATGGGCAGAGTGTTTCTGGTGACGTTTTTCCTGTATTATTACTCTAACCATACTTAAACTTATGCTTTTCCTACACATTGTTACTCAGTCATTTTGATCATGTCTGACTCTTTTTGATCCATTTGAGGTTTTCTTGGCAAAGATACTAGAGTGGTTTGCCACTTCCTTTTCCCAGCTCATTTTACAGATGAGGAAACTGAGGGGAAAGGGTGAAGTGACTTGCCCAGGGTCGCACAGGGTCAGTAAGTATCTGAGTCCAGGTTTGAACTCATTATGATGAGTCTTCCTGACTCTAGGTCAGGAGCTCTATCCACTGTCTTCTTCCTGCACACAACAGGCCATTGAAGAGCGAGAACTAAATCCCAGTTCCCTGACTCTCAATTTAGGGCTCTTTTCATTACACCCAATGAACCATTCCTAAATTTAAGAAACTCAGATTTTGTGACATTGGCACAACTGACTTCTTTCTTTTCTGGAAATATTACTTAAATATGCTTCTAAAATACTCCTTTGTTTCTCTCTCCGCCCCCCCCCCCCACCATTCTCCTTCTCCTCTACCTTTTTCTCCATCTCTTTCCATATCCTTATCTGTCTCTCTGTCTCTTTCTATCTCTGTTTCTCTTTGTGAGTCTTTGTCTCTGTCTCTATCTCTATTTCTCTCACACGCACACACGCATACACGAACTCTTTAGAGCTGATTACCAGTAACTTCCATGTTGACCTTACAGGACTGCCTTCTGTTTGGAGAGAGATGGAGCAGTTCGTCACAGTGGGCCTCCTGGGTGCAGTCAAAATTCCTCCTGATGCTTGCATGATGTAGCTGACCAGTTATTCAGAGGGACCTGCTGTGACTCAGTCTCACTCACTTCATTCCCCCTCCAAATGACCTGCACCACAGTCCCAGATGGTGAACGTCTCCTTCCACTAAGCCCCTCATCTCCCAATGGACCTTCCCTCTTTAATAAACATGCTATTTGTAAGTCAACGTAAAACATACCTAAACACATTTCCTTTGATCAAGGCAGTCTAATATTCCAGTCATTTGCTTTTTTGCTTTTGGCCCCTTGGATGTATATTGCTCTTCTTTTACTGTAGAAATGGCAGTGCTTCGGAAAAGGAAAGGTGGGCTTTAAAGGAGCAGGGAGGGGCCTTGGCTCTTTTATGGAAAGGCTAGATTGACTTCAGAATCAGGCAGCTGTCTGCAGCAGAAATGCAGGACTGAACTTTCCCTCACTGCTGAAGTCTTTGGACTCGCATGCATGTGTGTGTGTGCACACTCTTGTAAAGGTTCTTTCTTCTCAAGGTAAATAAAATTGCCGAACCTCAAAAACATGCTATTATTACAGTCGAGTGCTAAGGTGTGCCGAAGAGGAAATAACTCTCCGAGGGATAAATTACATGTGATGAGGGTGAAAAGAATACAGTTCCTATTTCAGGAAGTGTTCCAGGCAAAACCTGAGATTTGGCAGTTTTAGCGTTCCTTTCAAGACAATCCGCGTGCACCAAAAACATTATTCTTCCCTGGGCCCCCCAGAGGCCGTGGCGATCATCTGGATGTTCAGTTATTCCATTCCCTCAAATTCCTCCCAGATCTTCTTTATTAATTTTAATTTGTCATCAATAACCTGACAGGCCCTCTTTCGGTGGGACTGCAGGATTAACCATTTCACTTGCGGTGGCAGCTATTAAAACTGCGCTCACGATTAGCAGTAATGAGGTCAAAGCGACTAATGCGGGCCTGCGCCGTCGCTACCAGCGAAATGTACAACACAAGAGGATTTATTATGCTCACTTGCTGAAATGTAATTTAAAAACAGGATATTGCCACCTGCCAGGCGGGCGCAGAGGGTAATCCAGACCATTTAAACATTTCCTCCTAATATGTTTGTTTGCTCCTGGCAGACACTCCCTTCTACTCCAACAACTATCGGGAAAATCGAGTTAATCATTGCTATCTCCTTAATATAAGCATGAGCAGGTAAATAAATCACCAGGTGATTAGACAAGACAACTGCAAATTATGGTGACTTAATCATCAATATTACCAACTAGAAAAAAAAAATGAGTATCTCAGATGTTTTCCCACACTCCATTTCCTTTTGTGACTTGGGAGCCTATTGGCTGATGGAGAAAAATCCTGGGTGCTGTGGGTGACCTTCAGTCCTGGTAGGCTTTCTCATGGCAGGATTCCCTTTAAAGAAGGGGAAGGTGAGCCTCTTTGGAGGTGTGACTGGCCATCTGCCACCAGGGCAAGAGCAGGAGTCAGGAGTCACAGTGAAGATGAACCCATCATCTTATATCACCTACAAAACTCTTCTCTGAATTAAGGGACCCTTGTAAGTTTAAGAGGTGCCAAACTGTGCTGAAACTCATAATAAGGGCTTCAAATTTGCCACATACACCAAAGCAGAGATGCTGGCATGATGTCAATCCCTGTGTCACATGTCATGATGACCTTCTGCATGTTTATATTATCCACCCCACAACCTTGAAAATATACCTTTGAGCCTGTTACAAAGACCTCATTAACAGCAAGCACATGAACCCGCAGAAAGAGACTGTCCACCAGTTCTGGAACACCTCCACGCAGCCAGGTTTGGGAATGGTCAGAGGGCCAGGGAGATTCACCCACACAAGGATGGAGATGATTAGATAGCCCTCTATTCAACTAAAGCACAGGACAGCCCTTGCTTGCCTCCCGGAGTGTCCCTGCTAGGGACTTGGCTCATGCTGTCTGAGTTCAACAAAGCTTTTAAATTTCCCATTTGGGGAAATGTGATGTTAATAATTATGCTTTCTTAGTCTATTTTCATCAGGATTACCTCAAATAAAAATTTTTCAGGCTAATTTTAGGGTGTGGGTAAGAGTATGCCTCTTAATGTCCAATAGCTCACTGCCAACCATGATCAAACCCTCACACCAAGAGGTCTGGGAGTCACTCCTGGCTGGGTTTTTTGAGACATCTCAGCAGGGCCATCTTGGGCTCTTTCAAAGAGCAAATGAACAAATCCCTCATTTCTTCAGTGCAAAAACGCAGAGGGCAAAAGTATGCTGGCACATGTCAGGGTGTGCTTTGGGACTCCAGAAAGCAGCCTCGCTCCTGAATTCCACAGCCCTGAAGGAGGCCATTTTAACTCCCTTCTCCTCAGGCCAGAGCCTGTCACACAACTTTTATCTGGAAATCCATGAATATTTAGAATTGGCTGCACTATTTGAGCAATAGGAAAGAAGCCAGAGCATCCTGCCCCAGCCTTTGGAAAGTGCGTGGATCCCTGTCTGAGGAGGCAGATGCCTGCCACAGTTTCCCCTCCCCAGCCAGGCAGCCAGCTCCCTGCAAGGCACCCTGCCCTCTCCACACACACACACACACACACACACACACACACACACGTATACACATCTTCCTATATCAGCGCCACTGGAGTCGATGATGGGTACAGTGTTTGTAATTCCACATCAAGCTCTCCCCGCTCATGACGTTTACTGGGGCTGCTGCTTTGGCAGGTTATCCCAGGGCCTCTACTCATCTGACATGTCAGGTCTACAATCAAACAAAGAGAAAGAGAGAATTCCCTTTTACAGGGAGGCAAGCTGAATGCTATTACCCGTGTATTTGTCACCAACCTGCACATCCCAGCCTCTAATGTGCCATCAGACTGGGTGCTACAAAGTGCTGAGCCGGGGACATGCATTTCTCCGTAACTACCTGCTGTCAACCATTATTTTAAGGATCCTGTGATTTTCTTTTATTTTGAGTAGAAAAAAACAAGGCAGCTGCAGTAATAAAAAAGGCATATCAATGAGTCCTTTCCTAGCAGATTTGTCCTGGGTGTAGAGACAGGGAGGGCATTTGTTTGGCTGAGAGACAGGGAGGTAGAATGTTGGGAAGGTATTCTTTGAATGAAGCCCCCTTAAGAGCCGGACAGAGTGGGAAACAAGATAAAAATACCCAAAGAGAGAATCCCAAAGCCTCAGATCAGGGAGGAAACAGCTATCCATGTGTGAGGTAGTATCTGGATAAATATGAAAATACAGACATGTTGTGTGGAAATCGTGAGGTAACAAAGGTGTTCTGGGGTGTGCAGGGACAAAAGGGTCCGGGAGAGATTTGTTTTTCAGACCAGCTTCATGCCCTGATGACAGTTCTCAAGCCTGTCAACCACATCCAGTGTTGGGAGTTCTAATGATCCAAAAGGAGATTTAGCCATGACTTCTATTGGGGGATAACCAAGACCTGATGTTTAATGACGTTCAAAGTCACAAGTGAAAACACTGGTTTATCTAACTAGGTAATGCTTACCTCTTAGCTAGTGATATTTGCAACATGATGTTTTCTTGTTCCCTGAATGACACAGTTTTAGCCAGGGTTAATGCCAGAAGTTGCTTTGCTTGAATACCTGAATTAATTAGAAGGATTTTGTTTTTCTTTTCTTAATGAGAGTGTGTGGAGAAGAGAGAAAGAAAACAAATGCTTGATAGTAAATGAAGTCTTTTTTTAACAGCTCCTATATACTACTGTCTACTCCTTGGAGGGAAGTGAAAAAGGACCAAGAGTGAGAGAGACAGAGAGAGAGAGAGAGATGGCATTATGTATTGTGAGTTTAATTCTGATTCAGAACAACCCCAGCACAATTCCATATGTGATGCTGCCTCCAACCAAGCCTCTTCTAAAAAAAAGAGAAAAAGATGTACATTTTCATTTTTGACCTTGACTTTTGAATGTTACATACACTGATTTGGAATCTGACTTGAGCATGTGAAAATGAAAACAAGGAGCCTTGTTACACAGTGTTCTACATAGACTCAGGTTTGTGACCAGGGCGTCGGGTGGCAAACAAAGGACCAAATGCCTCAATGCTCTTCCATGGAAAGTGGGAGTAGCCAGACAGTCCCAAACAATGAAATATGACCCCAACAAAGAGTGATTAATGACTTTCGAAGCTGGGATACCATGTCGACCAGAGAGACTTTGGGTAGGTCTTTGAAGAGGACTTGAAAAGAGCTTCAAGCTTTAACTATTTTACCATTTCATTCACCAGTGGAGCATGGAAAATGCAGAAATAAACATCCAAATGTGTTTTTCCCAGGATTCTGAGCCCCCCATCAGATCTCATGTAAAGATGTCTTCTGGCAATCTACATAATGGATGGCCAGAGAAGGAGGGAGTTGACAGAGACAGCTCTGGTTATGGAGGATTTCTTAGCCATGTCTCTGCCCCCTTGGCTTTGTCACACATTCCACCTGGGACAGACCTTAACAAGGGCTGAACACCCCAGTTTGAATCACAGACTGTCTCTGTAAAAAGCAACCTGTTTACATAGGAAAATGGGAAAAGGTTTTTGGCATTCCAAAGGGAGAACAACTAGCAGGCAATCCCGTGAGCAGACAAATCCTTCCACTGTCCAACATCTCTTAAAACATCCTTATTTTCAGGCTCACAGACATTGCGAGAGTCTAGAGGTTCATTTTTCATTGGCAATATAAATTTATTTCCAAGATAAAGAAAATGTCTTTTATTTTTGAAGGGACATATTCATTATGTAATTATCCTTAACTTACAAGGATAAAGTCCACTAGCTTTTATTAACCTTTCATTTTTTTCCTGTATTATTCAAATTGCATGTCTACACAGCCTTAATCTGCTCCCCACCCCCTAAGCAGCTATAAACCCGTTATACTCTGGTGCCATGTAGACTTTATATTTGGAGCCAGAAATGCCAGTTTGACAATTACCAACAACAAAGGAAAAGCCAAAAATACCAAAATACATCCCAATGCACACCCATGTACAGCCATCCTAATAACAATAGAAATTGATCTAATGTGATCTGATCTATCTAAACCTTCATGACTTTCAGCCTCTGCCCACCCCCAAGAACTGATATTCTCTCTCCCTTTTGAAATTTGGTGCCCATGTGGTGCCCCACCCCCTGCATAGACTTAAGTTCTTTGAGGACAGTACTTGTTTTTTCTTTGTATGCCCAAGACCTAGAATGGACATAGTAAGCACTCAATAAGTAATTGCTGAAATAAATTTAATTGAAAGTACTGAATCTCTATTCAGTGGAGATTATTTCAACTTTGGAAAAGTAAAGTCCTAGTTCAGATTTCGATAAGACAAACTCTATTGGATTGGGCTTTAGGGGCTAGTTGGTGGGGAGGTTGTATTCTCCAAAGGGAATGACACATGATTTTTTTTTCTTTTCTTCTTTTTCTTTTTCTTTTTTAAGAGCTTTGACAAACCAGTTGATATCTTATTAGGTGAGGTGGTACTATAGCAGTGGACCTGGAGTCAAGAAGACCTGAATCCAAATGCAGCCTCAGACCCTTATTAGCCATGAGATCCTGGCCAAGACACTTCACGGCCATCTGCTTCTGTTTTCTTACCTCCAAAATGGAGGTAATAACAGCCCTTCTCCCAGGGCTGCTATAAGGATCAAATGAGATAAGATGTGTCAAATGCTGAGCACAGTGCCAGGCATATAGTCGGTGCTTCATAAAAGGTTATTCCCTTTTCTAAATCAAGGACTTGGGGCACAATTCATTTTCCCCCATCTGAAGGGGCCAGCACTTCACTTCAACAGTCATTTGTTAACTACAGCTAGAAATGTAGTAGAAAAGACACCATTTGCCTTTGGATGATAGAAGAGGCAGAAGAGTGATTGGCTTTCTCATAGTTTCATTAATAAATGGTTCATACTTTTCAGGTTCTATCAAGTCCACACCACAAGTGGCACATGCAATCTGTGCAGGTCATGACACATTGCCTGAACTGGAAATTCTCTCCTAAATAGAGAGTCTGGACCTGGATCTTGGCACCAAGTACTCTTGTTCAGTCATTCCAGTCATGACTGACTCTTTGTGAGCCCATTTGGGGTTTTCTTGGCAAAGGCACTGAAATTGGTTGTCATTTCCTTTCGTAGTTCATTTTACAGATGAGGAAACTGAGGCAAATGGCGTTTAGTGATTTGCCCAGGGTCATACAGCTAGCAACTGTCTCAGGCCAATTTTGAATTAAGGAAGATGAGTCTTCCTGACTACAGTCCAGATACTTTGTCCACTGTGCAATCTAGCTGCCCCCAAATATTCTAGCTATAGGACAAAAACACGAGTCAAGCCCTAACGGCTTAGGTGAGTGGTGAGGTGGGACAGTGAATTCATACTGACCCTAAAATCTGGAAACTGAGTTATAACCCCACCTCACATACTAACTCTCTCTATGACCCTGACCAAGACAGTTGAATGTGTGTCTGCCTCAGTTTCTTCTTCTGTAAAAATAACAGTACCTACTGCTTAGGGTTGTTGTGAAAATAAAATGAAGTAACATTTATAAATAACTTTACAAACCTTAAAGCACTTTATGATTGCTAGTGATTATTATTATATGGCAGGGAATTGTGTGTATTGAAGTGCTTTGGGTTTTTTATTTGTTTTGTTTTTTTAGTTTACTGATCTTTACACAGACATGGGAAGATCATTTTTGAAAAGTTTTAAAACAAGGATAAAAAATTCAAGAATATAGATGATAAAAACCCTTCCTTAAGCAATTATTTTTATGACAAAACAGGAAGATAATAAACGTTGGAGAAGATATGCGAGAGTTGGAACACTAATTCATTGTTGGTGGAGCTGTGAGTTGATCCAACTATTCTAGAGGGTAATTTGGAACTATGCCAAAGGGCTATAAAAATGCACATATCCTTTGACCCAGCAATATAGCTTCCAGGACTGTATCCTAGAGAGATCATAAAAATGGGAAAGGACCCACGTATACAAAGATATTTATAACAGCTCTTTTTGTGGTAGGCAAGAACTGGAAATATAGGAGATGCTCATCAATCAGGGAATGGCTGAACAAGTTGTGGTATATGAATGTAATGGAATACTATTGTGTTACAAGAAACGATGAACAGGAAGACTTCAGAGAGGCCTGGAAGGACTTATTTGAACTGATGCTGAGTGAAAGGAGCAGAACCAGAATAACACTGTACACAGTAACAGCCACAGTACACGAGGACTGTTTCTGATAAACTTAGCCCTTCACAGCAATGAAAGGAGCTAAAACATTCCCAAAGGACTCTTGAGGCAAAATGCCATCCACATCCAGAGAAAGATCTATGGAATCAGAACACAGAATGAAGCAAAATATTTTGTCTTGTGTTCTGTTTGGTTTAGTTTTGGTTTTTCTCATGGTTTCTCCCATTTGTTTTGATACTCCTATGCAACATGACTAATGTGAAAATATGTTTAATAAGAATGTATTGTAGAACATATATAAGATTATATGCCATCTCAGGGAGGGAAGAGAAAGGGAGGGGGAGACAATTTAAGACTTATGGAAGTGATTGTTGAAAACCGAAAACAAATAAATTAATTAATTTTTTTAAAAAAGAAATTATTTTTTGCATTTTTATATTTATATAGTGCTGATGGTGTGTTTTCTTTTCAAGTAGAGTTCATTCATTCATTGGACAAGCATTTATTAAGTACCTACTGAGTGTCAGGCCCTGGTCTAGGCCCTGAGTACACAAACACAAAACCAAAGCACTCCCTTCTTGAAGGAAACATCATAAACCCATAACGGTAAGTTGAACTAGATACCAAGAGAATGCTAACTCACTTCTGAGAAGGAGAGCAGTGACAATTGGGAGGATCAATAGAGGCACCAGTGTTGAGAGGTGATGCTCACCCCAGGCATGTTCTCCAAGGCAGGTAGGGAGTGAGAACTTTCCTGGTCTGGAGGAAGCAGGGAAATAGGAAAGGGAATAGCAGGTGTGGGAAAAAGAATATGAACTAGTTGGGCTGAGCTGTAGAGTGAAGGAAGAAAAGTCGTTTACAACAAGCCTGGAGGCATCAGCAGAATGCTGTCAGATGTCAGAAAGCACAGGGCTTTCAATGCCAAGCCAGGTAAAGAGTTGGCCATTTAAGCTGAAGGACATGGAGGGTCATCTGGGATACGACATGGTCAAACCACTGCCCACATGTCCTTGGACAAGGTACATGATTGCCCCTGACTCCCCTCCCACCTCCAGGCACAATTTTCTGGTGTATAAAAAGGGGAGGCCAAACCTTGCCTCCCAAGATCTCAGGTGATGGAGAATGTCTGATAATCAATAGTTTTAGACCATATAAAATAACAAGATAGTATGAAAAATAGGAGCATATACCTGCCAAAACAGACACAAGAGCTATGCAACACAAAACACCTTTTATACAAAGTTTGATCTAAGTAATTGAAGACACATTTATTGGGCATGGGTTTATTTACATGTTAGGTAAAATTTTTAAATGACAATTTTACCTAACTAATCTATTTATGTAATGTCTTCTCAGTTAAATTACTAAAAATTATCTTACTAAGTCAAAAAAATAATAATAACAGAGTTCCTCGAGCAGAGCAAAGGGTCAGAAACTTCAAGGAAACCAGGGAGGAAAAGATGGGAAAGAACTAGATTCAGCATATCAGAACTCACACCATACTATAAGGGGAGAAGTGTTGAAGTGTAAAATGGATAATTTTGATGATTTTAAACTAAAAATTTCCTGGATAAATAAAACCTATGCAGCCAAGAATAGAGAGAAAAAAATTGGGGGGGAGGGGAGCAGGGGAACTCTCATAAGCAATCTCCCAGATAGAATGTGATCGGGTCAGGAATACTGTTGTGGTGTAGGAATTGATAAGCTGGTGGAGTTAGAAAAATGAGGAAAGGCTTGGACTTATAAGGAAGCTACCCACCATCAGAGAAACAGATAAGTGGAAATAAACCTAGTACCACCCTACATATATGTGTATATATGTACATGTTTATGGATATGTATACTTGTATGTATGTACATGCATGCATATATAAAAATATCTCCGTGCTTACTTGTAGCCTCAGAGAGGGGTAAAATAATCATCCATGAGAGGGTCTGATAGGAGAGAGTCATGACATTCCATGCAAATCCCAGCCTCTGCCCTTGTGTGCACATTTCCCTTCAACTAGCTCAGTCAGAAGGCACTTACGGGGCCAGACAATGGAGAGTGTTCATCAAGACCTTCATTGTTCATTTCCAGGTCTCTGAAATTAGCCCATTTGGCTTCAGAAGCTCTCACAGAGAGGAAGTTTTTTCCTGGCATCCTACCACATTAGCCCCTCAGCAGTTCCCTCTGCTCCTGGCTCTCCCCTTTGAGGCCAAACTGAATGGATGTAATCTCCCTTCCAGATGAGAAGATCTTCAAATCCTTGAAGACACTTACCATCTCCCTGATGTCTTCTCTGCTTAACCTTCACCAGTTCTTTCACCTGTCCTTCCTATGGAAATGTCCTGCTTGGCCTTCTCCAGATCATCAATATACTCCTTAAACTGAGTTAGCCAGAAATGAACGCAATTTTCCACATATGACTTGAGCAAGGCAGAGCCAGAAGGCCCCTTACCACCTTATTCCTGATCCTTCGGTGCACCCAAAGGTCACATTGGCTTTCTCCATGGACATATCACACTATTGATGTAAGTGAAGCTTTGTTGGGTTCAGTCCTGTCTGAACTCTTCATGACCACAGCTGTTTGGGGTTTTCTTGGCAAGGATACTATAGCGGTTTGCCATTGCCTTCTCTAGATCATTTTACAGATGAGGAAATTGAGGCAAACAGGGTTAAGTGACTTGCTTAGGGTCACATAGCTAGTAAGTATACACAGCCAGGTTTGAACACAGGAAGATGAGTAGTCCTTCTGATTCCAGGCTCAGTGCTCTATCCCTGGCACCCCTGATGCTGAAACTCCCCAATTGTGATCAAATGACTGCACTCTCATCACAGTCTTGCTACCTGATGCTTATGAAGTTGACTTTTAGAGCCCAGCTGCAAGGCTATATGTTAAAATTCATCTTCTTAGAGCCAGCCCAAACTTTTAACTTGCTGAGATCTTCTTGAATCTTTCCTGTGGTATCCAGCCTCAGGTATTTACTAGCTGTGTGACCCTGAACAAGTCACTTAACCTCTGTTTGCCTCAGTTTTCTCTACTATAAAATGAAAATAACAAAAGTACCTCTTTCCCAAGTTGTTGTAAGGCGCTAATGAGAAATTGGCAGTTTTTCACCAATCTTAAAGTGTCACATAAGTACAAGCAACTGCTAGGAATATTGTTATTCTATCTCTATATATTATGCCACTATGTCATCTGGAAATTTGATGAGCTTATCAGCTGTTCCTTTAACTCAGTCCTTGATAAAAAGCAATTAAATCACAACTTTTTCTTTGTATCTCTAGTGCTTAACACAATGCTTCCCTCCTAGTATAAGCATTCACTAAATTCTTGGACATGACCAAACAGCATGACTAAATAAAGATTCCTGTGGCACTCCAATAAAGACTTGTGTTCTTAACCTTTGGTTCTTGAGTTTAAAGTACTAGAGTCCATAAAGCTTGCATCCAAATATTTTAGGAAGCTACCACAGTATATCTTTGGTAGAACAATCTTGCACTCTGCTCTTTGCACATTTTGGCATGAAAGTTTCTTGTGACTACAGTAACATGCCTTAATGATCAAAAGAAGTAAGCATAATTACATGCATTCCATTATCATGGGATAACTAACATCCTCTGCTTTACCAAGAAAAAAAAAGAAAAAAAAAGACCTTAAACAAAGTGTCCAGGATATAAGAACTTGGGTGTGGTGAGCTGGTTCCCAGTTCCTCTGTCTATAATGATCCCACTGACTTGGCTGATCCCCTCTTAGGGAGGGGCAGGAAATTGACATACAGAAGAAAAATACTGCAGTGATGATGGGAAAAGGTTTGGAGTTTTTGGTATGAAGATTTTAGATGATGGAAAGCGAGGAAACAAAACCCAAATAAGTGTCTAATCACATTTACTGGCACAAAGAAGGCTTTGGGTCAGCCATGATGAAGGTAATTGTTAACCAGTCAATCCTCAGCCAGTGCCCTTTGTGTACACAGTTCCTCTGGCTTCACCAGAGGAAACCTGAGCCATCTCAGTCCAGGGTCACCCTGTTCTAGCGTGAGGCCCCAGGTTCTCCGAAAAAGCCCAAACCTTGTTCATTTTCTGTCTCTTGCTGCAGAATCCTTCCACTTCTCAAAGAATTTTTTTTTTAATTCACAAAAGGAAAAAGAGCAAGAGAAGGATGCAAATAAACAGGGTGGTTTTGTTACTATAAATTCAGGTTGTCTCAAGCAGTCACCACCCAAGGGGGGTCCAGGTGCAAGCCTATCCACTGACCCAACACTTGGGCCTCTCTGAATTCTCTTGAGTTTATTCCCTCTCCCTTCTGCACCCAGTTCCTTACCCTTTGGGGGCTTGTTTAGACACTTCCTGCTGTGGTCATTGTACTAAGCAATCATTCTCTCTGAAAAACTGACTTTTTGTACAACAGTGGCCAAGCTCGTCATCTCATGAGGCAGCTAAACATTGCAACAGAAGAGTGACCTTGGAATTGGGAAGACCTGCATTCAAATCCAGCCTGGGAAACTTCCTAGCTGTTTAGCCATGGACAAGTCGCTTGACCACTGCCTGCCCTGGTTTCCTCATCTGTAAAAAATCTGTAAGATTGTGAGCACCTACCTCACAAAATTGTTCTGAGAACCAAAGGAGATAAGATGCAAAGTTTTCCAAACCTTAAAGCACAATTAATGCTACACTTATCACCCAACCTTCAAGATATAGTTCTTCAAATGTAATATTCAACATTCCCTTGGAGACAGGTCCAAATCCTCTGCATCCAGAGACAGAGACAGCCATACACATGTGCACGTGCGTGCATGTGTGCACACGCACACACACATACACACACACACACACACACACACACACACACACACACACACACACACACACACATACACAGCATTTCCTAGACCTGCAATCCCAGCCCTGCCCAGGCTCCAGATGGATAGTGGATGTCCCAAGGAGTCAACCCTCTGCACTTTTCATTCACTGTCACAAGAAGAATTTGAGAAGCCTCTTCTCCAGGACCCTTCTTCTCCAGCCTCATGTTGACTCCAATTTTGTAAGCGTGTAACAAGTGAGCAGATGAAGCTGTCTGAACCCCACCAGGCCTATGACATTAATGGGTGGGCACAGAGGCCTCACATGTCGAGCCGCCTAATAATTACATTACAGTCTTGTGATATTATTCAGAATGACTTCAGATAAATGCATGATAAACTAGAAGCTGTGCTGCCCTTATTACAGAGCTGATAAGGTGGCTAATCAGTGTCCAAGTATGTGTCATTCCATAAATTATGAACCAGGGTTTGATGTGAATTCCCCAAGAGACCACAGCTTCAAATCGCCTATGAGGCAACGGACGGAGAAATGAATCCTGAAAACAACAGCCAATTTGAGTCTGATGGTGCCTAATAAATGGCTAAGAAATAAACTGAAAGGTTTAGGATGTGGGGTTTTAATCCATTTGCAGAATTTCTTCATGATGCCAATATACCCTCTTTTGAAGGGAAGAACAATTTAAATTCTGAATCTACTCAATAGGGAAACAGACCCCTTGGTCCCTCAGCAGGGAGATGGCCTGTAGGAAATAACTTGAAATATTTTAATTCCAGGTCCTTTTTATTAAAAAAAATCCTCCTAAAGTAAATGAGAAATTAAGATGGAAATCAAATGTCTATGCTATGGAGAGGCTGGTTGTAAAAATGAAATTGTAGCTCAAGATACTTAAGTCAAGTTCATTGTGGAATGAGAGTTCCAAAGTGGAAGATTGATCCTCCCAAATATTTATTCAGGAGTCCAACCTCTCCTTCCAGAATTATCTCACCATTGATGTACCCATTGGGAAGGACATCGAGAGGAGATCTGCCTCCAAATCCTGCCTTTTCTGCTTGCCATCTATGGGACCTTGGGTGAGTCACTTCTCTAGGGCTCAAATTCCTCACCTGTACAAAAGGGACACTGGACTGGGTGGTGTCTGGGGTCCTCCCAGCTCCAGCCCTACTGTGCAAAGTATAATCCATGAGGAGAGGACGTCTGGCCCAAGTGAGTCATAAGACAGAACTTCCCCTCCTTCAAACAGGCCTAGAAGCAGCTGGGTGGTACAGTGCTTACTGAGCTGGAAGACCAGCTCAAGAAGACCACAGTTCAAATCTGACTTCAGATACTTTTTATTATGTAACCCCAGCAAAGTAGCTAAGGGGTGCAATGGATAGAGGGCAAGACCTGGAGTCAGAAAGACTCATCTTCCCCAGTTCAAATCTGTCCTCAGACACTTACTAGTTGAGTGACCTGAGCAAGTCACTTCACCCTGTTTGCCTCTGTTTCCTCATCTACAAAATGATCTGGAGAAGAAAATGACCAACCACTCCAATGTCAAGAAAACCCCAAATAGAGTCACAAAGAATTGGACAGGACCAAAAAAACAACTGGGGGGAAAAAACCACCCCCAATAACAAAAACAGGAAACCTGTTTAACCTCTACCTGCCTCAGTTTCCTCATCTGTAGGAAATGAGGATAATAATAGCACCTACCTTCTAAGGTTGTCATGCGCATCAAATGAGATAGTATCTATAAAGTGGTTTACAAAGTGTTATAGTTATTAAAATGTTATAGAAATGTCTGCATTTGTTTTTCTTTTCATTGTAATCAGTATTCCACGTTGACCACTACCTTCTGGAGCTGCCATATATGACCAGGCAGGTGAGGATCCTGGCAAAGGTGCAAAGGGCCTAATATAGCAGGATGGAAAGTCAGGCTTCACTTCCACTCAAGACTTTGACTTAAGAACCTGAATCCAAAAGTCCAACTCAAAACCCAGAGCTATGATTGAAGAAAACAAAGCATGACCATCTTTAGTTCTTACTCCTCAAGCACTGATTTAATCACCAGGGAAATGGGACTCACTCAATATTTCAATCCCATACTCCACTTGTTCTGTGATCTCCTTGACCCACAATTCAATGACAAAGTCTTTCTGACTCTGTTCTATGGGCAATGCTAGGCTGAGATGGAGGGCCAAAAAGTAACCCTGCCTTCATGAGCTAACATACCACCCAACAGATCCATAGAACCCAGGGTCAGGAGCAATGAGGGCCAAAGAGAGATACAGATGAAGTGCCAAGGAAAACTGGATGAGAGAGAAAAGTCTTTCACCTGGGGGCATTTGGTCAGCCTGACAGAGGAGATGGGCCCTGAGCTGACCCTGGAGGGTTCTGATTGGAAGAAGGAAGAAGCAAGCAAGTTTAGGGTGTGTCCCTCCCCCATTCAATTTCACTATTTTGACTTTGGTGGGGGAAAGGGAAAGGTGACCACAGAGACATGGGTTGGAGAGTTGTTAGGTCAGAAAGACAGAACAGCTCCCAACAATATGAATGAGAGCATCAGCCCCCTGCCATCCGCCATCCACATGGACAAGGTAGGGAAACGGGGGAGATCCCAGGCCTCTGAGAGAGCATCATCTAAAATGGCCTTTGTGCTCCTGAGAGGACAAAAGGAAGGGCATCAGGTGAAACCACTTCCTCTAAGGGCAATGCAACTTGGACAAGCCAGATTAGCTACCTGACTTCCTCTGGGGGTGTGCACTTGTATCCCATGTTCACTAAGTTCCTATGGAAAGGCTGTGCTGTGATCTGCCTGAGGTCTTTGTCCCGGAGCACCTCAAAGGGTGTGGGGTGGGGGACAGTGATGATTCTTGATCATTAGCTTAAGAACAAGTATGCTCAGCTCTACCTCTTCCAGTCCCATGTATTTTCTTGCCTGTGTGTGGCTCAGAGGTTAATGACCTCAGGCTGTCATTCCTGGCTGATCTGGCCTTCCCCCTGAGCTCCAGCTCTCTGGAGGACATTTCCACTAAATGTAGACTTAATATGTATAAAACCATCTTGCCTTCATGCTCATGTCTACCCACCCTCCTTCCCACTTCACTTTCCTAGATGACTCCACCAGCCAGCCAATCACCCAACTTCTTCAACTATAACTTTGTTATCCAGCCTGTTCATTAGATCCCAGCTGTTATCCCTGCCACCCCAACTCAGGCCTTCATCCCCTCCCACCTGATCCATTTTTCATACGTACCTTATGGGTCTCCCTGTTCAACTATAGGATGGACAGTAATGACATTAGAGGAGGCTCTGGTGGAAAAGAACAGACTGCAAACTGAACAGGATTCATAAGTGATGTAGCAACTCAGAAAGCTCCCTCCATGGGAGCATGAGAGCTGCACTTTTATAAAATGCTGCCCGTTGGGCATCTCATTTGAGCCTCCCAACAACCATATAAGGTGGTGCTCATAGTAATTCTTAACTTCCACACACAGCTGAGGAGAAGGAGGCTGAGAGATGTTTAAGGACTTTCTCAGAGTCACAGCTAGTGTTACAGAGATGGGATTCAAACACAGGACTTCTGCTCCAAATACAACTATCATACAATACTACTTTAAAAAAAAGACTAGGTATCTTGAAGATTCTTATAGATAAATATAATGTGTCTCCTCCAGTCCCCATATAATGGAAGGTCCTGAAGGCAGAGCACTTGCTTTTTCTGTCTTAGTCTCTTCAGTAAGTAGAAGAGTACCTGGCACATTGTAGGCATTAATAGATGCAAATCTCATGGAATAGAATGGACCAGGCTGAGGGTCATGTTGGGAAGGGAGGAGCCCAAAACCCTTTGTGATGGACTAAAGAAGAGGGATTTCTGAAAAGAGAAAGATGAATGCAAATAATAAGCCAGGCTGAGACCAATTCTGTATGGACTTGATACTAAGAGAAGATGTAAATGTTAAATAGACTCTACTTCATCCTCACTGAATTTCATGAAGGAATGTGAGCAGCTGCTGCCTTAATCATTGCAGAACAGAATGACTCACCCCATTGTCATCAGAACCAAATTAAACACTGAAGACACTGAGCAGCCCCCTGGAATGGGAATGAAGGTTAATGGCAAAATCAATGACTTCCATTTTGAGAGAGTTGCTTAGAAGAAGACACTCCAGTCCAGAAGATGAGTTGTTTGAGTGAGGAATATGGTGGCTGAAGGCAGAGAGATGAGCAATTGAATTCCTGACTCAGGGGAAGCAATCACCACCCATACAGACATAGGCTGGGAAACACAAGTATGTCATCACCATGACGAGGCAACTCCCAATACTTAACAGAAACTAAATTAACAGACAAAGCTCTTCCAGTCTCTTTCTTCCAAGAAGAAAACATTAAAATAGGAAAGCCAGCAACAGTCCCCCAATGGTTTTCCTCCCGTTGTGCATGTCCTTTCCTTATACTACAGTAGGAATCCCGAGCCCAGAGCAACAATATTTGTCCAATAAATCAAAGTCAAATGGTTTGATCTGTCAGCATGGTTTTAATATTATCAACACCAAAAAAAAAAAAGCAAGCTTATTTCATTTTTGAGTGGCAACTGTATTGACACTCAAAGCACATGGCTTTGTCATAATCTCTTTTTGTTGTTATTATTCAGTTGTCAGTCATGTCCAAGTCATGAACACCTGGGGTTTTCTTGACAAAGATATTAGAGTGGTTCTCCATTTCCTTCTCCAGTTCATTTTTACAGATGAGGAAACTGAGGCAAACAGGGTTAAATGACTTGCCCAAGGTCATACAACTAGTAAGTATCTGAGACCAGATTGAACTCAGATCTTCCTGACTCCAGGCTAGGATCTCTATCCACTGTGCCATCTAACTTTAAGTCAACTTGCACGCACACACGCACACACACACACACACACACACACACACAAATGATGCTCATCCTTTCAAGAACAGATGAAATTTTTATTTACAATTTTTGAATGGGAACTTTATTATACCTTTGCCTTCTTAAAAAGGGTTACTGAATATAATTTTACTTTTTCTAGAAGACTCAGAATATGTGTATGTATATACACATATACATATGCATTTATATAGATATAGATACACACATATAACCACTATTGTATTTAAGGGTAATATAGTTCTTTGAGTTCTGGTAAAACTTTCTATTCATTCCCTCAATCTCTGGCTGCCAACTCTCTCTTCTCACTGATACTTGTCTGCCTCTGACAGAATAAAGGCCTTTCTTCTTGTCTACTACTTATAAATTGTTGTAGGCTGAGAAATCAGGATCATAGGATTTTAGATTTAGGGTTAGAAGGAAGCCTTAGGCAGGAGTCCTTAACCCAAAGGTCCCCAAGCTTGTTTTAAATTGTTTTTTTAATAATATATTTCAAGTTAATTGGTTTCTTTACTAATCCGAGATATTTTCTTTTTATGTATTTTAAAACATTCTTCTTAGAAAGGGTCCATAGGATTCATAAGACAGTCAAAGAGGTCCATGACACACACAAAGATTAAGAAGCCCTGCCTTAGAGGAACGAAGGCCCTGAGATTTGAAATGACTCATCCAAGGTCACTTGGTTAATAAGTGGATTACCCAGGATTTGAATCCAGGTCCTCAGGATGCAAGCATGTTTAGAAGAATATATTACTTGATCATCAATAAAACTGAGATAGGGTACTGGGAATGAGATATATGATTGCGAGTGAGACCCATGGCAGAAGATATTTTCTGGCAACTATTTTCATCCCTGATTCTCTTTTTCTTTCTCCTGGTTAAAGTCTCCATTTCAGAAACCTGGGATTATAGGAAGGATAGTCTCTGGATGTTGTTGTACTTTCTCAGCACCTTCCCTAATTTGTATTTCACTAAGACCTGGGGTCTCTCATTCTCTCATGGAACCCCAGAAAATTATGCCAGATTCCATTTACTTAAGTTGTCATAACCCTCCACAAAACAAAGCTGCAGTGTCTTTATCAGCATATTTATTTCTAGGACAGAGCCAAGATGATGGAGTACAGGCAGCAGCCCAGTGGAACTCTCAATATTCCTCTCCAAACAACTTTTAAAATAGCTTCTCAAAACAGATTTTGGAGTGGTAGAGCCAAGAAGAGGTCAGAGTGAGATATTTTTTGAGCCTAAAACAATTTAGGAGTTCTGCAGGAGAGCTTTGGAACAGGGGAGTGAGTGCTGGCCCAGAGCACAGTGCTTTAGCACCAGCTGTAGGGCTTGGAGGCCTGTACCACAGCAGCAGCAGCTTTAGGAGATCCTAGTCCAGAGACAGAAAGGGGGCCAGATAACTGTTCAGAAAGAGATTTCAGGAGATCCTTCACTGGCACTAAGTGGCAGCTGTATTGGCATAAGCAGTTTTTCAATAGCAGTTCCAGGGTGGAGAGGAGCTGTTTTCATCAGCCAGGAGGAAGAAAGACCCTTGCTCACAGTCCCAAGGCAAGATGAAGCAGTAGCACTTGTGGCTGCAGGAAAGCAGGGGACCTGCTCACAGGTCCAGGACTAAGAGAAGCACTAGCACTTTCAGGCTCATGGGAGCAGGAGCCTTCCTGGGTAAAGATCAGAGCACAGACCAGCAGAGCAGTGACTACACCTATTCTGGTCCTATCATCCTGGAAGCACTGAGAACCTGCAGACCCCAAAACTAGTTCAGAAAACAGCCGCACAAAGAAGCCTGAAGTTTGAGACAGAGCCTCCCCACCACCAGGGGTGCAGATCCCAACTTCAAAATAAAATTCAAAGTCAAGAAATAGGCTGAGAAAATGAACAAACAGCAACAGCAGCTGCTATGAAAAGGACTGAGTCATGAAAAGCCGCTATGGTGGCAGGGAAGACCAAAACATAAACTCAGAAGAAGACAACAATATGGAAACAGCTACAATCACAGCCTCAAAAATATGCTAATTCAACCCAAAACAGGAAAACCTCCTGAAAGAGCTAAAGAAAGAGATAAGTGTGGTAGAGGAAAATTTGAGAAAAGAAATGAGAGTGTTGCAAGAAATTATGAAAAGAGAATTAACAGCTTGACAAAAGACACACACACACACAAATACTGAAGAAAATAACACCTTAAAAAAACAGAATTGGCCTAATGATTAAAAAAAGGCACAAATATTCAATAAAGAAAAGAACTAAAAAACAGAATAGACCAAATGAAAAAGGAGGTTCAAAAAATAATTCACTGATGAAAAGAATGCCTTATAAAGCAGGATAGACCAAATTGGGGTTTGAGTGGGAGGGAAGTACAAAAGCTCAGTAAAGAAAAGAATTCGTTAAAAATTAAAATTGTGCAAGTGGAAGCTAAAAACTACACAAGACAACAAGAAAAAAATAAAACAAAGTCAAAAGAATGAAAAAAATAGAAAATGTGAAATACTGCATCAAAAAAAAATGAGGAGAGATACTTAAAGAATTATTAGACTACCTGAAAGCATGATTGAAAAAATAACCTAAACAACATCTTTCAGGAAATTATCAAGGAAAACAGCCTTAATGTCTTAGATCCAGAGGGTAAAATAGAAATTGAAAGAATCCACTGTTTACCTCCTGAAAGAGATCCTAAAATGAAAACTCTGGAAATACTATCGCCAAATTCGAGAGCTCCCAGGTCAAGGAAAAGTATTGCAAGCAACCGAAAGGAAACAATTCATATGTCATGTAGCCATAGTAAGGATCACATAAGATTTATCGATTTCCACATTAAAGGAGCCCAGGACTTGGAACACAATATTCTCAAAGGCTAAGGATTCTAGGATTACAACCAAGACTAAGCTACTGGAAATGGGTATTTAATGAGAGGGCTTCAAGCATTCCTGATGAAAAGATCAGAGTTGAATAGAAATTTTGCCAAATGCAAGACTCAAAAGAAGCATAAAAGGTAAAATGAAAAAAGTAATTATAAAAGACTCGATACAGTTGAACTGGTTATATTCCTTTATGGGAAAATGACACATGTAACCCCTAAGAACTGTCATTATATCATATATGTATATAGAAAATGTGAAATCTATCATATATATATAATATATATATATGTATGTATGTATTCACTCAGTTGAGTATAGAAATCTATCTTACCCAATAGGGAAATAGAAAGGGAAGGGATAAGTGATATGGGAATGAGGAGGGAGGAATGAAAGGGAAGGTGGATTAAGGGAAGTGGTGGCCAGAAGCAAAACAAATTTTTGAGGAGGAACAGGATAAAAAGAGAAAGAAGAATAAATAGAAGAAAATGGGATTGACAGAAATACATGGACATCGTAATTGTAAATATGAATGGATTGAGCTCATCCATAAAATGGAAGCACATAGCAGAATGGCTTAGAAACC
The DNA here is from genome assembly GCA_023548195.1 of Bettongia penicillata ogilbyi. Taxonomy (NCBI): domain Eukaryota; kingdom Metazoa; phylum Chordata; class Mammalia; order Diprotodontia; family Potoroidae; genus Bettongia; species Bettongia penicillata. The sequence goes on along the minus strand of JAJHZJ010000537.1, from coordinate 7,060,237 downwards.
AGAATCTAACAATATACTGTTTATGATGGGCACAATTCAAATAGAAACACACACAAAGTTAAAATAAAAGACTGAAGCAAAATCTGCTACTCTCAGCTGAAGCTTTATAGAAAAAAAAGGCAGGAATAGTAATTATGAACTCAGCAAAAACAATAATCAATCTCATTAAAAAAGATAATCAGGGAAACTACATTTTGTTAAAAGGTTCTATAAACAATGAAGCAATATAAAACATTTTTACAGCAAATTTTTCTGATAAAGGCTTCATTTCTCAAATACATAGGGAACTGAGTCAAATTTATAAAAATAAGAGCCATTCCCTAATTGATAAATGGTGAAAGAATACACAGTTTTCAGAAGAAGAAATCAAAGCTACCTGTTGTAATATAAGAATGCTCTAAATCACTATTGATTAGAAAAATGAAAATTAAAAAAACCTGAGGTACCGTCTCACATCTATCAGAAATGATATCAATTTCTATTGTCTATTCAGACAATGCTGAAGGGGATGAGGGAAAAAGACATTAATAAACTATTTGTGGAGTTGTGAACTGGTTCAAACACTCTAGAGAACAGTATGCCCAAAGGAAGATGAAACTTTGTATATCTGTGATCCAGTAATACCACTTTTAAGTCTATAACCCAAAGAGATCAAAGGAAAAGGACTTACATGTACAAAAATATTTTAGGTGCTCTTTTTTTAGTAACAGAATTGGAAAATGAGGGGATTGTCATCAATAGGGAATGGTCAGACAAGTTGTGGTGTATGGTCACAATGGAATACTAGTGTGCTATAAGAAATGATTGAGGGAGGAGGGAAGGGTTGGTTTAAAAGAAAACATGGCAAGACACATACAAACTAATGCAAAGTGAAGTGAGAAGAACCAGGATGTCATTGTGCACAGTAATAACAATATTATAATGATGATCAACTGTGAAAGACTTGGTCTACTCTAATCAGTACAATAATCCAAGATAACTCCAAAAGTCTTGGGATGGAAAAATGTTATCCATCTCCAGAGAGAGGACTGATAAATTCTGAGTCCAAATTGAAGCATGATTTTCTCACTTTCCTTATCTGTTTTCACTTTTTTGCAACATAGCTAATATGGAAGTATGTTTTGCATGATTTCACATATATAACTGATATCATTTGCTTGCTTTCTCAGTGATCCAGGGAGGTGTTGAAGGAAGGAAGAGAATTTGGAACTCAAAATTTTAAAAGAAAAGAATGTTACATTTCTTCTGAATCTTTTATAGTGAATTTTCCATTGAGATCTGGTCTTTTTGTTACAAACACCTGAAAGTCTTTCAGTTTATCAACTATCCATTTATTTTTCATTCAGGATTATATTTAACTTTGCTGGGTAAGCTATTCTGGGATGCAATCTAGCTCCTTTGTTCTTGAAAACATAATGTTCCAAGACCTATGGTCTTTTAAATTTTTATTATAGGGTAGTAATTATCAAAACTGTCTGGTATTGGATAAGAAATAGAAAGGTAGACCAGCAGAACAGAGTAGACATACAATCTATAGCAACAAATAAACATAACCTTGTGTTTGATGAGTATAAAGATTCAAGTTTTTGGAATAAGAATTCAATATTTGGTAAAAATTGTTGGGAAAACTGGAATGCAGTATGGCAGAAACTGGGCATAGATCAATATCTTACACAATTTACTAAGATGAGAGCAAAATGGATGCGTGCCCTAGGTATAAAGAGATATTGGACAAGAAAATTAGAAGAACATGGAACATATTACTTATCAAACTTATGAAGATATGAATAATTTATGAATAAGTGAGAGATAATTTTGATTACATTAAGTTAAAAAGGCTTTGTACAAATAAAACAAATGTAGCCAAGATCCGAAGGAAAGTAGAAAATTGAGGAAAATATTTTATAAGCAGTTTATCAGATAAAGGTCTCATATCTAAAGTATATAAAGAACTATCTAATCTACAAGAATACGAATCATTTCCCAATTGATAAATTGTCAAAGGATATGAACAGGCAGTTTTTGGACAAAGACATCAAAACAATTTATAATCATATTAAAAAATGCTCTAAATCATTATGGATTGGAGAAATGCATATTTAAACAAGCTTGAGATATTGTTTTACACCTACTATATTGCCCAAAAATGATGGAAGGAGATAGTGACAAATGCTGAAGGGAATATGGAAAAATTCGAACACTAATTCTTTGTTGGGGTGATTGTAAACTGAGCTAACTATTTTGTAAGGTGATTTGGAATTATGCCCAAATTGTTATTAGACTATCTTTATCCCTTGACCCAGTAATATCACTATGTGGTCTATTTCCAAAAATGAATAGGGAAAAAGGAAAAGAGCCTCCATGTTCTAAAATGTTTATAGCAACTCTCTTTGTGGTGCCAAAGAAATGGAAATTGCAGGGATGCTTATCTATTGGGAAATGGCTGAATGAGTTGTGGTATATGATTGTGATGGAACACTACTGTGTTCATCATCAAACTCATCAAAAATGTTGTGCTCAATGATGAAAAAAAACAAGAAAAGGCAAAAAAAATAAAGAAGAATGAAATGAACAGAATGAGGAGGACATTACATACAGTAATATTGTTTTAAGAGCATTATGAACAAATAAGTTATTTTTACTATTATAAATACCAAAATTAACTATAAAGGACTTATGAAGAAAGACATTATCTGCATCCAAAGAAAGAACTGACAAATTTAAGTACATATAGAACAATTTCACATGTATATATACACCTATTTGTGTCTAGTGGCAGCCTTTTCTAGGGTCTGGGGAGGGAAGGGAAAAAAAGAAAAAAGAAATTTACATAATATTTGTATATTTGAAAGTAATGGGAAATCGTGCATAATAGATTTGCAGTTTCATATACAATTATCTTTTTATTGTACTATGATATGGAAATGCTTGTTTTATTCCATAAATTAAGGGTTTTTTTAAATGGTATAAATAAGTAATAAAATTTAGTGTGTGTGTGTGTGTGTGTGTGTGTATTCCTACTAGTCAGGCAGAAAACACAAAATGCAAAGCAAAAGCGTTTAAACAAATAATATAATAGTAATGAAATGAATAAAAATATCATTTCCATAATCCTTAAGATCACTCTCTCACAAATACACATAACATCTAGTAGGCATGAGTAGGAATTGTGACTGTGGAATAAACATATGGAGAACACACGTGACAAGGACACACATGGGGATGAGGGCATACATACACACCTCTGATAATGCAGAATTATTGATGTCTTCTGGAGAGTTCACTGGACTGCTTTTTTCAAGGAAGTCACGTTTTTCTCCAACTGACCTTTAGTCGTCCTGCTCTCTTCAGGGTCACCTAAGACACTATCTACCAACCCCTGGAAAAGCAGTAATTGGTAAGCCTCTTCTCTGCAGGGCAGAGTCTTGCCCCTGTCATCCAGTTCTTTCAGAACCTCTACCATTCACCTCCACAATCTCTACTGCCAGCAGAAGTCTACATCTTTCCTCAATCATCTTTTAAAGCCAAATATCTTTCTCTTAACCTGGATGTTTGTAGAGGTTAAGATAATGTCTTATCTTTTGAGTCTTTCCTCTCCTCTCCTGCCTCTTCTGACTCCTGAAGTTCAACCCTCATTTAGATTTAGAATGCCATGTTAGTTTTTCCATCACCATACCCCACCCAAATTAAGGAAATAGTCCAAGGGCTTTATTTCCTCACACAGAAGAAAAAAATGTTAAGTGAAACTGTGTTAAAGAAATTGACTTCATCCTTATCCATCTTTATTCCATGGTACATGGAACCTGGAAGGGCACAGCTGGTTGAAGAATGTGGAAAAGACTGGTGGTGTTTATGCTGCTTCCTCCCAGGACCAAATCACAGCCAGGTCTCCCTCGGTTCTCTTTGTGTTGATAATGTAGAGCAAAAGTTTTGTGTTGTCATTAATCTGTTGGAAGCTCTCAGATGTGGACATTCCTTCTACCAGTGCAAGTTGACCCTTTCTCTGTTATTTATAATCTTAGAGACATCCTACAGCAATCATCTGCCTAGAGTGACACAACCATTATTGTGCCAATCCTCTGTCCATTGAAATTAAATTGTGGTTATGTGACTTTGCAAAAGCCCCTCTAAATATGGGGCCATTTGGTTGAATTTGGCTCATCTCCTACAGAAAAGGGAATTTTTTTAATTTTTAAACTATTTCCAATACATGCCCATACACATACACACACATGCTATACTTGGCATTTAGCCAAGAATTTGTCAATATGCATGGGTCTTTGGAGCAATCAAAGGTATGTTTGTATTTTGCCAAGTGTAAGGCAAAGAAACTATTTCAAAAAACGATACAGAACCAAAAAGATTACTTGCTGAGAAAACAAAAAATCTGTTGTGTATCATTTTCCTAAATTCATTTTTCCCCCTAAAAGATGACAATCCAGAAGCCCAGCCAGACTATGCTCATGGTTCGGAGAACTTTTTAAGCCACTTCATGTGGGGGAAATACTTGAAAACTTTCCAAAAATGTGGTAGTATAAATTACCACTGCAAAAAACATGGCCTCCCTTTCTAAAGGCATTCTTTTGTGAGCAGCATTGTCTAATGCCCCATATTAGAAATGCCTTTTCAAATACCAGAATGCTCTCTTTTTTCAAGCATTTTACTCAGTCTTTTTTTACAAATATTGGCATTTTATTTTAAATATGTCCATATGTACATCCACATATCTAATACAGTCAAGCAATAACAAAATAACTGTGTAAAAATACCGCAAAGCCTCCAAACTCCCTAGAGACAAAAGGCATCTTGGCCTGAGTGAACAGAAATGCCTCAAACCCAGCACATTCTGGGACATGGAGACTGGGTGGCATAGTCCCATTGGTGAACATCATTAGAACCAGCCCGTGACCCCCAAGGCTAGCCAGGAGAAATGTTGTTTGTCCTGTGAGGTTTACACTCTTTTAATATTTCTAATTTCCCCTCCAATAAATGTTTTTCTTTTTCAGAGTGTAGGAAAATAAGGTCTAGAAAAATTGACAATACTCTACATGGAAAAAGTGGAAAACTGATCCATGGGTTTATGTAGCAGCCCTTCAGCATCTGCCTCCTTGAGTCCCTGGGAAGCTTTCAAGTGGGTTAAAGCATCCTCCCAGTATGTGACTATTCCACAATTTAAAAAGAAATAAAACAAAATCAAACTAGTTAAGGTATCTTGCTTCCTGAGGTCTGTGGCCAGGCTGCCACACATTAAGGACCATGAGCAATTGGTCCAAATGTTTGTCTGTTTGTTTCTAAATAATATCTTCAGTATTTTCAGGACCAAGAAATGTACAGAAAGCAGTCATATCATTCCTGTGGATGGAAGATGCTTTCCGCCATCCTGTTGCTTGGGGGCCCACAGTTGGCCCCAAAGCTCCCAGGTACTGTTAAGTTTCATCGTGATCCAATCCACATCTGCCAGGCTGGATCCTTGGGGGCTCTTAATGCCAGATTTATACAGGCTGGTATTTGCATGCAAATATGGAACTAGAAATGAATACTGTAATGAGCATCTGTAGACTAGGAGGGGCTCTAGTTTGTGAGCACAGTGCTGGATTGGGGGGAGGAGAAGGGGGGCAACTCTCAGCCCAAAGAGTTTCTACTCACTCTCACATCCTCATTTGGCCCCAGTGGTGGTGGGAAGTCACTTGAGGCCCAACCAATCACATTGCAGGAAAGCCCTTGGAAAATTGACTGTGTGCTTAAGCACCACCTCCCCTACCTCCAGCCCTTGTGTGAGTGACCAAGACACCTATGCGAGAAAAGACACAAGAAGGTAGGTGCTGCCCTAAGAACTCGAACGCTTATATTTGCACCCAGAGCAATCTCTAATTTCTCATCTACTAGAGCAGAACTTAAACCTCAGTGGTCATCTGACAACTCAGAAAAATCATGAAAATCTCAATGGTTTGGAAGGGCCCGCATTCCCACCTCCTGCCCATGTTCCTTCTGTTCCCTGACCCTGTCACCAGCCTGGTCCAAGCCCTCCTCACCTCTCCCCTGTAGAGGGAAAGGCATCCCCTCCTCCCATCTACCCTCCTTCCACATAGCTGTATAAGGTCAATATATATATGTATATATATATACATATATATGTATATATATATATACATATAAAGACATACTTATATACACATAGTGGTTAAATATAAGATAAATGAATGAAATATTTCCTTTCAACCAACATTAACTTCATACCTACTATGTACCATGCTTTATGCTAGATGTAGGTATGTATTAGACCAGATCCCTGCCCTCAGGCAGCTTACCACAAAAGCCTCTTAATTGCCTTAATGATACTGCCTTCTCTCTGTAAACTATTTCTTACTTATACTATACGTAACTATATATGTGTGTGTACATATATACACATATGTATGTGTTTATGTGTATGTGTCTACTTGTCTTTCCTATTAGATTAGGAGCTTCTTAAGGGCAGGGATTATCTTTTGCCTCTTTTTCTGTCCCCAGGACTGTACACAGTACCTGGAACACAGTAGATGCTTAATAAATATGGATTGTACACAACAGGTACTTTATAAGTGCTTATTGACTGACTTACCTGGCATATGATGGAAGAACCTTGCATCCCTGAGCTTTCTTATCCTCTGTATCTGAGCAATGGGTCCTCCCTGCACAGACAGACAGAAGACCCACAGCCAGAACCTTCCCTGCATTAGTTGGGATCATTCACAGATGGCAGAATATAATCTGTTACCCCTCCCAGCTTTAGAAACTTGGCAGCCTGGTAAGACTTACCAGAGCCCAAGGTCAGCTCCATATCATGTTGCAACATCAGTAAGGCCAAGCACCTAGGTCAACAGCTACTGTCTACACTCAGACAAATCTTTCTCTCATGTTTCTAGGAGCTGGAAATAAGCCTTCTGAGTAAGGTCTAGGGAAGGAATCCAAATGGGGATGAGGTTTTCAGTGGGAAAGAATAATTGCAGTAAGTAGAGAAAATGAGGCCATTTAGGTCAAACCCAAACTACAGCTCTAACCTCTGACCAGGTCTCCAGGTCCATGTCTCTGATTGAATGCACGACTTCACTTAAGTTTCTGGTCATTTGACAACTGACAGTCTCATCATCTCTGGACTAGAAAGACCAGAAAGGCCCTCCCTCCACAGCCACCCAGCTGGGCCCTTCCTCAAACAGGAGTCCTCTCTGCTCCACCCATGACAAAGGGTAAGGGTGGCCCAGTCTTCAAAGGAAGCCCTTGATGCAGGGGAGGAGGGATCCAGGAGCAGGGAGCAGAGGGCCTTCTCCTTCCAGGGACACCTGTGCCATGGAGGGACAACTCACAGTGTCAGGAACAGCTCTTTTGTCTTGGCATGAACCAAAATTGGTCTCTTTGCCACTTCCACCCTTTGTCCTGGTTCTGGCCCCTGGGCACAGGCTGAAGTTGGATCCCTCTTCCCCGAGAAAAGCCTTCAAATACTGGAACACTCCCAGTCTGACAGGCTAAAAACCCTGGTGTTGGAGGACTAAAGGATCATAGAAGTAGAAGTGGAGGGGACCATAGAGGCCCCTCAGCCCAACACCTTCATTTTAGTGACCCAGGTAAGCAGGAGCAGAGCCAGGATTGTCCAGTGACTTCAAAGTTCAGTGCTCTCTTCAAGGGCATTGGCACACCTCCCCCATCTCCTCACACTTCTCTTCCATCTAGCCTGAGTGGTGACTGGTGGTGTTTCTTCCCTTCACTTGCCTCTGAGCTGGTCTCCTTCCCCATTCTCGCTGAATCCATCCTAATCCAGGGTCTTGCCACTTCAGATCTCAAAGAGCAATGGACTTTGAACCTTCCAGATGCATCCCTTTGGGAAACATCCACATGAATTGTGACTCTCTGTGCGGTTGTTTAAATGGGCCAAATTAATCATTCAACAAGCATTTCTTCAACATATTTTGTTGTGGTCATTGTTCAGACGTTTTAGTCATCTCTAACTCCTCCTGACCCCATTTAGAGTTTTCTTGGCAAAGATATTGGAGCGGTCTGCCATTTCCTTCTCTAGTCATTTGCAGATAAGGAAACTGAGGCAAACATGGTTAAATGATTTGCATAGGTCAACAGCTTTGACCTCAGGTTTTCCTGACTTAGGACCCAGGGATTTATCCACTGCACCACCTAGCTGACCTCTTAATCACCTCCTATGGGCCAATCACTGTACAGTTGTAAAGATACAAAGACAGTCTAGGCACTCAGGCCACTTGCAACATGTGTAAACAGGTAAGAATAGTAATAAGAGCTGTAGACAGACATATAGATAAAAACTACATGCACACACCCACACATATATACACATATACATGTATACATCCATATGTAAGACGGAGTTGGGGAGGGAGTCATGAACAACTGGTTCAGTTCAAAATGGCCAATGTGTAGATGTGGGGCTAGAACTGGCCATGGGAATGTTGGAGGAACCCTCGTAGATAACAGAGCCGAGGAAGCCAAGGAAGAGAGGAGGGCCTGGGACACACACACACACACACACACACACACACACACACACACACGAGACATAATATAGAAGGAAACAGAAGAAGTCATGAAAACTCAGGGAGGAGAGACTGTCCTCAAGGAGAAGATTGTCAATGGTGTCACAGACTATAGGAAATCAAAGACATAGGGATGGAGCTAGGGCTAGCCCCTTGGGCAGTTAGAGAACCTTGGGAAGTTTGGAGAATGCTGTTTCAGCTTCATGATAAACTGATGAGAAATTGAGTCACAAACTTCTAGGAGTTTGACTAGGATAGGAAGGAAAGAGTCATAGAATAGCATGGGGGGAGAGCAGTACCAGGGGGTGGCTTTTTAAGATGGCAGGGCCCTGGGAATGTTTGTAGACAATGGGAAATGACCCCACAGAAGGGGAAACATGGAGGTAGGAGGGGGTAGAATCTGCCATTGTGTATAGAAAATGGTTATGCACCGTTGTCTCCTCCATTTCACTGTGAGCTCCCAGAGGGAAAGGACTAGCTTTTACCTGTTTTGTATCCCCAGCACTTAGTACAGTGTGGAGTGTTCAATAAATGCGTATTGACTGACTGATTAACAGAGATGAGGGGGGATAGGTCAGGGGTGCAAGTAAAGGGCTTGACTTTGGTTAGTTGAAGGACCACCTCTAGAGAATGGGGGATGAACAGGAGGGACATTGAGGTGTTGGCCTCTATTTTTCCTTTAAATGATAAGGCAACATCTTCCACTGAAAGAGGATGGAAAAGGGTACTGTACTTAGTTTGAGGAGAGAATTGAAGGTTTGAAACAGGTGAGTTAATTATGAAAGAGCACAGGTACTGCCAGGAAGACAGAAGGGCACCTTGGAGACTAGATCCTATAGATCAGTAGCAGCTAGTCAGCATGGCCATGTCTTCCTCCAGCATCATTCAGTAGCCAGTGGATAAGCATGAGAAAGGCTAATGGAGAGGTTAAAGCCAAAGATGGAATTTGGTGAGATGAGGGGAAAGCAGCATATGTTTGAAGTAGTAAGGTATGTGGTTAAAATGGAGAAGAGAGGAAAAGTAAGCAAATAACAGTCTAGCATAGCACTGGCAGATGTAGGAACTTGAAGTTATGATGAGGAAGAAAAATAGATGTAGGAGAAATGAAAAACAAGGAGAAAGGGAAGGATGCTAAGCTATGTTGAATGGAGGCATTTAAGAGATCTTAATTGTGGAAATGAGACACATGTGGATAATGGTGGATCAAGGCTATGACCATTGCCATGTATGACTAAAGGGGGAATCAAGATGAAGTTGAAAACATTGATGCATTGGGAGGTCAAAGTGTTGGAGGAGACATCAATGTATACATTAAAATACCAAGGGCAGCAAGAAGGAAGGTTAGATTGAGGACTGAGGGAGAATTGCCATAAGGATTAGATGTAATGATAAGTCACTGTGCATCCTTTATTTTCAAAGAGGACCAGTGATATCACAGATGATGTCTTGACTTGGGCATGAATTGAATTTAAGTGAGGGGGCATTATTCAAAGTTGTCCACCTTACTCTCTCTTCCTGAGTCATTAAAGTCCAGTGGCAAAACAGAAGTCAAGACAAGGAGCAATGGCCCAGGATGCAGAGGATGACCTTGGCATCTTCAGTGCCTGACCAAGTAAGTGCTCCAGAGCTTCTCCTTCAGCCACCTTCATAGCCAGTGGAACAAATTGTTCTCCTTTGCCCATTGTGCCATGAAAAGGCTTTACATGCTTAGGACAGATATCCCCCTACCTCGCCAATGGGTCTGAGGCCCTTCAGTTACTTACATCTTCTTGGAGCCTCAGGTGAAAATTGGATGAAGGGTCGATACTAAAAGGGTATCCAAAGCCCTGGGAAGTTCTCAACAAGCCCTCACACCAGAGGAGCTAATCCTCCTGAATACTCCATATACCCTGTGGTGATAAATAAATCTCAGCACAAATCTCAAAGGAGAAATTGCTGATAGTGGCAATGGGGTGTCTGGAAGGGGCAAAGGGGACCAAGAAGCATACTTGCTCCTTCTTCTCCTGGATGAGTGACATTGGATTTATGGTCTTGGGGAACTCAGGGTCACTTTCTCATCATGGTGCATCACCAAAGGAGGATTGTGGTCCAGGAAGAGAGGATCTTCAACAGTTCACAGTCTAGAGGAGATCAAAAAAGCCTCTGGTCAATTAGAGATCAATGGCAATCTCCTCAGGAACTTTATGGAGGTCTTGCAGATAGTAAACACTGCATCAGCCTCTGTTGAATTAATTAGTTAAATAATTAATGAAAAACACCTGGCTTCATCAGGTGCCTCCATCAAGGAATGGAATCCAGTGAATTTAAAGTAACACAGAGGACTGTTTGTGGAAACTAAAAATTCCACAGAGTGTCCATTGATTGGGGAGTGTCTGGGTAGATCTCAGGATGGAATGTACCTAAATATGCTTGTGCCATAAGAGGTAACAAATATGGTGGATTCCAAGGACCACAAGAAGATTTACATGGACTGTTGCAAAGTCACATAATCAGCCCCTAGAGAATAATGTACCCAGTGACTTGAACGATTCAAATGAAAGCAGTGCTAAAAGTTAGCCAAGTTCACCCTAATGACAATAACCCATGTTGGTGTCAAGGGCAGATCAGGAAATCCAGCTCACTCCCCAGGCATACAGGAGGGCTGAAGGGAGCCATAAGGGCAGAATGCTAGTGCTGTTGCCAGCATAGTCAATAGTGCTAAACAGATGCCTGTTGACTGACTGACTGCTCATTTTGCCTAAAGGTTTTCTTTGTTAAAAGGAAGGGTACAGCAGGAATTATTAAAGAATCACTGTGATTCAAAAAAAAAGTCACCAATAAAAAAATATAAAGAAATAAAAAGAGGCAGCATGGTCAGTGGATAAAGTCTAGCAGACATGGCTTTGAGTCTGACCTCTGACCTCAGTTTATTATTTAAGCAGACTGAAGCCTGAGGATAGCCCATTGTGAAGGGGAGTCAACTGAGGACAACATGGGTTGAGACAAAGAAGTCCTTTGTGTCCCTCCCTCTGTTCTAGAACCATTGATTCAGTCATTCTGGACCTTCAGCTCACTGAGGACAGGGACTAGTCAGATTCCTCATCTTTTCACCCCACACAGGGTCCAGGCCAGCACCTCTACCAGAGTATGCCTCCATAGGTAGAGTTAGGATGGATTATTCACCACCTTGGTCCTTGAGGTGATTTGGTAATTGACTTAAATGGTTATTTAGAAGCCATGGTCTAGAGAACTTAGATCAAATATGGCCTCAGATACTTTCTAGCTGTGTGATCTTGGGAAAGTCATTTACCTCTTGTAGCCACAGTTTCCTCAGCTGTAAAATGGGGACAATAACAGTACCTGCCTGCCAGGATTGTCATGACACTCAAATGAAACAAAAATTGTGAAGTGCTTAGCACAGTACCTGACACATAATAGGCACTATATCAGTGTTATTCCCTTGTAAGAAAATTAGGTCCAATCATGAGATCACAAGGTTTAGTGCTGGTAGAGGCAGCTAAGTGGCTCTGGGGTTTGGAGTCAGAGGGAGCTGAGTTCAAATCCAGCTTCAGGCATCTCCTAGATGTATGACCCTGGGCAAGTCACTTAGCCCATTTGCCTCAGTGCCCCATCTGTATGGAGAAGGAAATGGCAAACCACTCCACTATATTTACCGAGAAAAGCCCAAATGGGGTCACAGACTGTCAAACAGTGGAAAATGGCAACATAAATTAACATACAAAGATCTTAAGTGTATAACCCAGTTGTCAAATCTTAAAGCACAGGAAACAGTACCTGAAAGCTGAAGAGGCTTGCAAGGCAGAATTAAAACTCGGTTCTTTGAACTCCAAATCCAGTATTCCTTATATTGTAGAAATTAACCTTATATTATGAGAGAGGATACTTCTGTGGGCAATGAGTTGAATAAAATTAAGACTTTCCACTTCTGAAATTTTGTGATTCTAGCTTTCTCTGAGAGATTTTCTCAAAGGCTCAAATACAGTTCTGAATGGTTTGCATGCTAGCACTAAAATCTGAGTAATAAATAAATCTAGAGATAAGCTTTATGAGGTCAGGAACTCAGGGTAATGTGGATGAACAGTAAAAGTCGGATAACTGAATGAATAAATGAATAAGTGATTGAATGAATGAAAGTCTGGTTATGGATGAACATCAAGACCATATGTCAGTTATCTTAGATTAAAAAAAAGTTTGGTTCCCAATTGAAGATTTCCAATCCAGAAAAGCTTGTATTTGGGAAAAGGCAAAAGCTGAACATGGAGATGCTGAGAGTAGTGCTGGATTTCATAGGGCTATGCCTTAGTTGAGCAGAAGATGTGGGGAAGCTGAGCTTCCCAAGACATTGGGGAATTCCTAAGACATGGAACTTGTGTACAGTACAGGATGTCATGTCAAGCTTCTGTGACATGGCCCCACTTGCAGAACCTCACCTGCTATAACAGACAATAGGAACAAGACCCCAGGAGCACAGGACTCCCAGTCAGAGTCTCCATTCGTTTTCAGGGTTTCTAGCTTTCCCCAGCTGAAAGGGCATCTGATACACTATATGCCCACTTTAGAAGTTGGACTGGAATTGGGGGTGGCTTGTTGCCAGCTCTTCCAAGGTCAGCCAGCTGACAACTATCCTGGGCTGGGCCGAAGGTCTCCTTGGCTTCCCGAAGGGGCCCCTTCTTCACTGGACCACTACACACATCACATGGATAGCTGGGCTTCATCTCTGCACTCATGGAAGGAAGGCCAGGGCATCTATTAATCTTGACTCCTGGCCACAGGAGCAAGCTAAGCATGGAAGGTAACAGCCCAGATCCCTGGGGGATGCAGCCACAGCTGGGTCGTAGCAGGGTGATATGGTCACAGGCTACAGGCCAGGCAATGGGACTTCATTGATGCCCCAAAGTTGTAGCAGAGGGAGTGAGTAAAGAAGGTCACTTGAGATTCGATGTGTCCCTAGCACCTCGCAGAGGGTCTGGCATATGGTAGGCATTTAATAAAAGCTTACTGGTTGAGTGATTGACAAACGGATACAATGAAAATAGGCCTCTTATTCTATCTTTTTTTTTCAAAATATTAATTCTTTTTTTTAATATAAATTTATTTATTTAACTTTTTACATTCATTTTCACAAAATTTGGGGTTCCAAATTTTCTCCCCATTTGTCCCCTCTCCCCAACCCAAAACACCGAGCATTCTAATTGCCCCTATCACCAATCTGCCCTCTCTTCTACCATCCCTCCCTTCCCTTCTCCCCATCTTCTCTTTTGTCCTGTAGGGCCAGATAACTTTCTATATCCCTTTACCTGTATTTCTTATTTCCTAGCAGCAAGAACAGTGCTCAACAGTTGTTCCTAAAAGTTTGAGTTCCAAATTCTCCCCATCCCTCCCTCCCCACCCATTCCCTTTGGGAAGGCAGGCAATTCAATATAGGCCCTATCTGTGTAGTTTTGCAAATGACTTCGATAAGTAGTGTTGTGTAAGACTAATTGTATTTCCCTCCATCCTATCCTGCCCCCCATTGTTTCTATTCTGTCTTTTGATCCTGTCCTTCCCCGAGTGTTGACTTCAAATTGCTCCATCCTCCCATTGCCCTCCCTTCCATCATCCCCCCCACCCTGCTTATCATCTTCTCCCCCACTTTCCTGTGTTGTAAGATAGGTTTTCATACCAAAATGAGTGTGCATTTTATTCCTTCCATTAGTCGAATGTGATGAGGGTAAACTTCATGTTTTTTTCTCAGCTCTCCTCTTTTTCCCTCCACTAAAAAGTCTCCTGCTTGCTTCTTGAATGAGAGATAATTTACCCCATTCCATTTCACCCTCTCTCCTCCCACTACATTTCTCTCTCACCATTTACCTTAATTTCTTTTAAGATATGGTCCCATCCTATTCAATTCACTCTGTGCTCTCTGTCCCTGTATGTGCACGCATGTGTGTATGTGTGTTTGTGTGTGCATGCGTGTACATGTGTGTGTGTGGTCCCACCAACTCCCCAGATACTGAAACGTTTTAAGAGTTACAAATATTGTCTTTCCATATAGGAATGTAAACAGTTCACTTTTGGTAAGTCCCTTATGACTTCTCCTTGCTGTTTACTTTTTCATGCTTCTTCTCATTCTTGTGTTTGAAAGTCAAATTTTCTTTTCAGCTCTGGTCTTTTCATCAAGAATGCTTGAAAGTCCTCTGTTTCATTGAAAGACCATATTTTCCCCTGAAGTATTACACTCAGTTTTGCTGCGTAGGTGATTTTTTGTATCCCAGACATCCGAGGTGGATGTCCGGTGGGCTCAGGCCATGAAAGAGCTCAAAAAGGATTTTGAAAAGCAAGTTAGACAGGTAGAGGAAAAACTAGGAAGAGAAATGAGAGAGATGTAAGAGAAGCATGAAAAACAGGTCAATACCTTGGTAAAGGAGACCCAAAAAAATGCTGAAGAAAATAACACCTTGAAAAATAGGCTCACTCAATTTGCAAAAGAGGTTCAAAAAGCCAATGAGGAGAAGCATGCTTTCAAAAGCAGAATTAGCCAAATGGAAAAAGAGGTTCAAAAGCTTACTGAAGAAAACAGTTCTCTCAAAATTAGAATGGAACAGATGGAGGCTAATGACTTTCTGAGAAACCAAGAAATCACCAAACAAAACCAAAAGAATGAAAAAATGGAAGAGAATGTGAAATATCTCATTGGAAAAACAACTGACCTGGAAAATAGATCCAGGAGAGACAATTTAAAAATTATGGGACTACCTCAAAGTCATGATCAAAAAAAGAGCCTAGACATCATCTTTCAGGAAATTATCAAGGAAAACTGCCCTGAGATTCTAGAACCAGAGGGCAAAATAAGTATTGAAGGAATCCATCGATCACTGCCTGAAAGAGATCCAAAAAGAGAAACTCCTAGGAACATTGTGGCCAAATTCCAGAACTCCCAGGTCAAGGAGAAAATATTGCAAGCAGCTAGAAAGAAACAATTCCAGTATTGTGGAAATATAATCAGGGTAACACAAGATCTAGAAGCTTCTACATTAAGGGATCGAAGGGAGTGGAATAGGATATTCCAGAACTCTTATTCTATCTTAAAGAAAATCCTTAGTTATTTTCTTACTACTGAAAAGACCCTTGAATACCCACACATTGGGGAGTGGCTGAGCAGGCTGTGGCATAGTGCCCTCCCCACTTGTGCCATCCTCCAGGTCTCCATCAGCACAGTTGGCAGTCACCCCACTGGCATGCATGGCTCTGCCATTTTTGTGCAATATGCTTGGTTGTTGTTCTCTTTCAAAGAGAGCCACAGTGATGTCACTAAGCTAGAGTCAAGCTACAGTGTATCTGACTGTGGCCAATTAGACCTATAAAAGCTCGGCATGGTCTACCATAGGTCGGGCACAAATGGTCTGTGTGAACATTTGGGGTGGATTCTCTAAATTTGCATATCTCACAGTATATATACAAGGGAGGCACCTGATTGTCATGCAACCAGCCAATGACTTCCAAGATGTCCGAGATACATCCAAATAATCCTCCACTCAAATGGAGATTCAGTGCCATTCCAAACCTTTAAAGAAAGTCGTTTTCTGAGACTCTGTTGTTTCTCCTGTTCATCCTCTTCCTTCTGACCCAGTAGATCTACACCACCGCTGGGGAACCTGCAGTCTCAAGTCCACATGTGGCCCTCTGGGTCCTCAAAAGTGTCCCTTTATCTCAATCCAAATTTCACAGAACAAATCCCCTTAGTAGAAGGACTTGGACTCAGTAAAACTTGGACTCAATCAAAAAGCTGCACTCAAAGAACTAAAAGTTTAGTTTAGACTCTAAACCTTCAAAGAGATCACAAGATTTTATAGTGTTCTAAGAACCTAAGAAGATGAATGTGAACTTATGGAAAGTGGAGTGAGAAGAACCAGAGAACAATTTCTACAAGAACGACATTCTCCATGTTGGATCTGTGCATTGCCTGTGTAGGCTTGGTCTCCATCCCATATCCCATATAAGCTGTCCAAATGTGGCTCAGAACGAGGCATGAACAGGTGTCTCTGGAATCCTTCTTATTCCTCTTTGACTTTGATTCCTGCCAGAGTGGAGCAGAAAGAGCTACAGGCTGGCTGGGTTCTTCTCCTTTGAAAGATAGGGACACTAGCCTACAATGATATCTGCCTACTGTCCAAATATTGCTGATCTAAGGGATTTGTTTTTAGTTTCAAGTTACGTTCTAGTCCCTACCCCTTGAAGAAGAGATACTCCACACTTAGTTTGACAACTTGACTTCTCACCAAATATTAGTCACACACACAAAAAAATCACAAATAATGAATGAGTAAAACTATTAAGCCAAATCGATAGCAAACAGAAATCCAAAAATTTATATTGGTTAGAAAAAACATAGAGTGAATGAGTTGTCTCAGGCAAGTGGGGACACAGTGTATAGATCACTTGACCTAGACAGGTAGATGTGAATTTGAATTCAACCTCAGGCACTTACTGGCTGTGTGGCTTTGGGCAAATCAATAAATGTCTGTTTGCCTTAGTTTCCCCAACTGTAAAATAGGGATAATAATAGCATTTACCTTGCAAAGGTGTTGTGGGGATTAAATGTGATATTTGTTTTAAAAAATTGTTTGGCACACAGTAGGTGCTTTGTAAATGTTTATTCCCTTTACTCTGCCCCTTTCACTGAGAGCAAGAAAGTTCAACCAAGAGAAAAGATCCTCAATTTCATCCAGGAGAAAATCCTTTATAGTCTCCAAGGAGGCATTCTGGAAATCACTGATTTGTTGAGGATCTAGCTTGTCCCTACATATATGTCTTCCAAAGTCTGTTCTCTATCTCTTTCCACATCTCTGCTCAAAGAGTCTACAGCCAGGTGTGTCTGTCCCTGGAAACAGAAAGGAAGACTATTTGTCCTCTCCACGGTTTTCACCAACATCCCCCTTAAGAAGGCAAATTCATCAGCATCTCCAATGAGGATAATCTTAGGCAGATGCTCCAGTCTGGAGGACCAGTTAACATAAAAACAAAGACAACTGTGAAACACTGAAATATTCTAATGGAAGCAATGAGCATCCCTCATTCCTGAGGACAGTTGATGAAGCAGTAATGGACAGACAGGGGTGGGGCATTCAGGGAGCAGAAAGAGACATGTTGCTTCAGACATGACTCCTTCAGTCATGTTTGCATACAACATAGATGTATACCTACACAATAGCTACATTGTCTATACTTTGTGTGTGAGTGCTTGGCTTGGCTGTCCCTAATTGTGTCAAGTGCTTTGTTTTTTCTTTTTCTCAATGGATAAGGGGGAAGGGGGAATATAAATATTTATTCAGTGAAAAATAAAATCAAATAAAGCTTTAAAAAAAAGAAGAGGAAATTTGCTTTCCAGGTAGAGATGAAAGGTCGCAAGCATCAACAATGTTCCCAGATCTTGGCGTAGTGACTTGGAGTTGGAAGGGACCTCAGAACCCACCTAGAACGACCTCTTCCTTTTTTCAGTGACAAAGCTTTAGCCCAGAAAGATGTAACTACCAACTCAAAGTGACACAGAGAGTAAGTGAAAGAGGCAAGATGTGAACACAGGTCCTCTGAATCCAAACCATGTTCTTTCCACTGCATTAAGCTACTTCTCAAAGATCCAGTCTCCAGCCCATGGCCACCACCACACCCGCTCTCCAAAAGGTTGTTTTTAAATTCATTGTTGATGGTGCTTTCTCTAAGTTGTTTTTATTTTGTTGTGGGAATTGCCAGCTTTTTCAAGTGATGTCTTTCTCCTCATCCAAGACAATTAAGGGAAGAATGAAACTGAACCACCATCTCCCTACTCCCCCCACCATGTTCTTCCCAAGGTTCACCAAGTCCTGAGCCTCCTGAAAATCCAGATGTTGGCTCCCTTCAAATGGAAACTCCCAGAGTGGATTTGATGATCTAGTCATTCCTTCCCAAGCCCCAAATCACTTGAACAATGCTGAGAGGTGAGAAGCACACAGTTTCGTTTGTGTGTGTACACACGTGTATGTGCACTCACATGTGCATGTGTGTGCCCTGTGTGTGTGTGTTTTGTCCTGACACTAGCACTTCTACTTTCTGGTTAAATGTTTTTTATGTTAAATGTCCCAATGAGGTTGTTGTTTGGTTGGGCAGCCCAGAGGGGCCAGAATTGTCTGAATAATTCTTCTTTGATTTGAATTTATTTAACTCTAAATTAGTCCTAACCCTAATTTAATTTAAATTCTTCATTAACTCTTAACAACTCTCAAAAATAAAATTAAAATTACTAAATTCATATACTCACAATAAAATATGTATAAATATATGTATATAGTACTTACATCATACACTTTCTTTTTGTGTATATATACTATGTATGTATATGTATACAATATATGGATAGTATATACTATGTCTGCGTATATGTATAAGAATGTGTGTGTGTGTGTGTGTGTGTGTGTGTGTGTGTGTATAATACATTGTTCACCACACACCTCAGTAGAATGTAATCTCCTTGAGGGCAGAGATTGTTTGGTTTTTTGCTTCTATGCCCAATGCCCAATACAGAGCTTGGAACTTAGTAAGGCCTTAAAAACATTTGTTTTTAAAATGTTTAGAAATGTTTATTCCATTGAATTGCAAAAGTCAAGGTGGGTCTCCCAGGCTTCAGTTGTATAATGGACACAACTAAGCTCACATTCAAACCGGAAAGCTATTTTTAACTGTTTTCTTTTCTCCAGGTTCCCCAATCTCAGTCACATTCCTGGTGCTCCATTTTAATTGCCTGCATACTAAGAAACCCAAACTAAGATACTGAGCCTCGAAATTACCTGCATTTTTTTTTGTCTTTTAAGGAAAAAAAACCCAACTAGTTACCACTGGCCATATTTATTAGGAACCATCTGTTACACCTCTAATTAAAACATCCTTGTAACAAGCTTGTTAGTGCACAAAATATGGCATGTATAGGATATTATTCATGAAGCAGGATTTGGGTAAATGAAGCAAATACCTTAAAATCCTATTAGTTAAACAAAGTAACATATTAGTATTTTGACCCAAAATACAAGCAAATCTAGATCAACTTGGCACCCGGAAAGGAGTTGATAATTTCTCCAAATCCTCCTCCATTCTTCTCTAATATACAGTCAGATGGCCTCTGATAATTGCAGTATCAAATCTTTGCCTCGATTTTCAACTGCAGGTGATTTCGAATGATTAAAGACGCACAACAGGGAATAAACAAAAATGCTTACATGCAATTATTTTTAATTAGTATTTGGCTATAAAGTGTATGCCTTCATAAAAAAGTCTGTTATTCCCATAAACATCTGTTACCATACACCCAAGGAAACACACTGTAAGTCTGTCATCACATCCCCAAAACAGAAAACGCTAAGGAAGGCTGGACAGGAAAGCCGACACTTGGAGTTGGGGAAACAAAAGGCATCAGCCGAACGCCCAAAACAGACAGGGGGCCACACCTCTCAATCAAGCAGCTCACAATCAAAGGAAGAGCTGGGACCGATGGAATTCTGCTGCAAAGGTTAAAATAGATGAAGGGGCCCTTGGAAAACAATAGAACGTCTGGGCACAAGACAATTTCGTGTTCGTTGACTCATTTTGCCCCGTGCACATAATCAAACGACTTCCTGCTTGCAGGATTCCTGGGGCTGCTCCTTTTTCCAGCCTTATTTTTCAGCATGAATGCATCAAAAACTTTGGGAAACCTGGTGGGTCCCTGGAGGGGAGCCTTTGCCAGGTCCCCCAGGGGCCTTCCTCCAGCCAGGGGAAAGAATTGAAGTGAGCATGCCACCCCCAAGAAGTGGGGGGTGGGGGGAGAGAGATACAGGGAAATAAATGAATACCCTAGTAATTGATAGGTGGAGATAAAGGTGCTCTGTGGAATACGAGAGGAAAATGAAGGGGAGGGAGAGAGAAGCTTGCCTGTGAATTACAGAGTCAGTGGGAATGATTAGGCTCAGCTCAGCGCAGCTCTGCAAAAGCTCTGGAAAATGCCTAGCTGGGGGCACCCCCGCCCCAGCAGCCTCAACCCAAGCAAGTGGTGCCTTACCTCGTGACTACTTTTATTAAATGCACAATTCAAGTGCTGGAAGAAGTCCTCTTCATCTGCATGAAAATGCAAACAATAATTGAATTAAGTCCCACAAATCATCGAGTAGGGCAGAACTGGATGAAGAGGCCCTGCTCAAATTAGGCAAAGAATCATGGTCCCTCCAACAGAGCTCCACTGGGACCAATGAGCCTTCATTGGTGCGAGCCAGCCCACTAGGAGGGAAGAAATGGAGGGGTGGAGAGAGGGAGCAAGGGAAGCCCTTTGGGCTCTCAGTGGACACTGGCCACATGGTCCATCGTCAAGCCTTTCCTGTCCCAATTTTACTGAGGTGCCCTGGTCCTTCCAGGATCTCTGCTCAGGGGAACCTTGGTCCCAGAGGTGGGAGATGGGGGCAGGATAGGGAATTCCCAGATGAGAAAACTCCCTCCACCAAAGCAGGCCAGCATCTTCTCTGAAGATGAGTCATCTGAAGGCTTCCCAGAGCACCAAGAGGTGAACAAGTTCTGAAAGCCAGGTCTTCTTGGTTCCAAGTCTGTCTGTATCAGGGCCAGGTTGCCTCTCACCTTGATCATGGATCTTCTTAGAGCTTAAGAGGAAGGGGAGGAAAAGCTTGAGCAAAGTAAGACCAAAGCATCCCTGACCATGGACGTAGTGCATTGCTGCTTGTGAAGTTCTTCAGGTATATTAAAGTAATTGATTCTCCCAGTCATCTTGAGAGAACTCAGTGAGGAGGTCAATCACCTCTACGCAGATTCGATGCCAATAGGTCTTCGAAGATCCGAACAGGTAATAAGGGTAAGAACTGGAATTTTCAGAGCTTTTTATGGCTCCCAATGTTTTCCACACAACAATCTTGCATAAGATTTGCATTATTTTTCCCATTGGACAGATCAATCAATCACTCAGTCAATAAGCATTTATTAGGCACCTGCTGTGAGCTGGCGGTACAGTGGATAAAAAACTGGACCTGGAGTCAGAAAGATCTCAGTTCAAATCTAGCCTCAGGCACATACTAGCTGTAGCTGTGTGTGACCCTAGGCAAGTCACCCACCTGTCTCAAACTCTTCCTCTGTAAATGAGGATGTTGAGATGTCTCAGAGTTGTCATGAGGATCAAATGAGATAATATTAGTTAAGTACTTTGCAAACTTTAAAGCACTTTATAAATGCATGCTCTCACTCATTATTATCAGGTGCTCTATTAGATCCTGGAAACACAGCTGTCTTTGCCTCATGGAGCTTACTTTCTATCAGGGGAGACAACATGTATATATAATTCTCTACACAATAAAAGTAAATGTAATAAAGGCAAAACACCTATCTTCTCTTTAGGGAGGGTAGTTAGAGGAACTGGTTCAAGGAAGCCAGCTCTAGGTAGTGGTGAGTGGCCGGTTGCCCTATGGTTAGGGAATACCAAAAGCTACCATCAAGCCCAGAGCTCACCCCATCGCACACACACACACACACACACACACACACACACACACACACACACACACATACTGCAATGAACCAGGATCTGCCCCTGTAGATCCCAGAACATTGGAGCTGGACATGGGTTTAGACATGACTGAACCAATCCAAAGCAAGGCAGTCAATTCCACAAGTATTTATACTATGCACCCACTCTGTGCTGGGCCCTGTCCTTGGTGCCTCTAAATTAGAGGATTACTGGCCAGCAGGGAGAGATAAGAAGGAATCTAAGACCCAGAGACCACCAAGATCCTGCCCCAGGTCACACAGACTCTAAGCAACTAAGTCAGGACAGCAGCCCAGGTCTCCTAGAGCCCTGTACAGTGCCTCAAAGCTGTTCGTGTCTGCATCAGAAGCGATGTGTGTGATTGTATAAGCATCTGCCCCAGCCCAACAGAACGCTGCCCCTACCCCAGGTCAGAAAAGTCAAGTGCATCCATCTGAGCAGGTCTTGCACATTAATTCTGCCTAAAGAAGTATCTACAGCCATGAGGGCTTCCCCACCATCTGAGACTGTGGAATTTTAAAAGATGACCCATAGAAGGAAACCATGGCCCAGGGAAGTGAGGAGAGGGGGAGAAAACTGAAGGAATTCTGTCTGAAGAAGCTTGGCCTCAGTAAACCTGAATGGGTGACTAAACCATCAGGTCAATGAGGCCACAGACATCATCTACTGAAGCTTCCCTAGTGCCTAGCACACTGCTGAACATACATTAAGCATTCATATGTCAGTCTGGTTCTCATTGATTGGCCAACAGTAGGTCCCAGCTCAAGCCCCATCTAATCATTTTGTGGGCTCCTGTGGCTCAGAAGGAGTGTAAATAGCTTTACTTCTGATTGGACCAGAAAACCTGAGGGTCTTCCCCTCCCAGATTGATTTTTTTACAAGATAAAAGGGGTCATTCCTTGACTTGTTCTTACCTAGCCTTAATCATTGAGCAGACTTTGCCTCAGTCAAAATAATACCTGGGAAAGACTTAAGCTTAAAAAGGCCAAGGTCTCTCACTGAATCTCCAGTCATCCAGATCTATAGTTCACCCCTGGACCCAGATGGCTCCAGAGGAGAGAGTGAAGCTGGAGTTCTCCCTCCCTCAAACCCAATCCACTTGCTAATCAGGGCATCACTTTCTTGATGTCATGGTCCTCTTCGAGAACAAAGAACAACAATGTGTGAGTGTGTGTGTGTGTGTGTGCATGTATACGTGTGTGTGTGTGTGTGTGTGTGTGTTCCCAGAACAAAGGGAAAGAAGAAAAGAAGGCTCACCTCCACCCCAAAGACAGGGAAATCACCTTAAAAATCACAAGGCACTTCCTGGCGTGAATCTCCAAATAGACAGAAGCTCCATCCCACATACTTCCCAATGGGAATGTCACAGAGAATAATCCCTCATTGAGAGCCAAGCCCAGCCAACAGAAGGAAGGTCTACCTTGCCTTTGGTCAGCTCCCTTGCCTCCCACCATGAGTCCTTCATTTTTCAATGACAACCATACGATTGTGCTTTCCCTTGCTTACAGATGACATCCATGACAATCTGTTCAAATGCCCCTCACCCTTTACTTCCACAGCTCTGGGATGCGGGTAGGAGAGGTGTTTGCATGTTGGAGTATGCTCACGCACATTGAGGAGATGCCAGATTATTTACCTGCTTGCTCAGGAAATCAGGCCCTGCTCAGACATCAGCTTTTGAGCCTTGGGTCATACACACAGGCATTTAAAGGTAAGTGCTCTTGTGTTTCTTCTAAATCCTGAGAGCTCAAACACATGGATTACCTGGAATTATCCTATCCTTGCTATGATTAGACAGTGGGGCACAGCAGGAGAACACTGGCCTCTCAGTCAGGAAAGAAATGTAGGTTCTCCTAAGTGACTTTCCCTACTATGAGCTCAGTAACTTTGGGCAAATAACTTAACCTCTGTCAGCCTTAATACTGTCTCAGTAAAATGGGCATACCAGAACTTGTTTTGCACAGGGGAGGTGGGGATATAAATTACAGTGAAACACTCCTCCCACCCACACCTCAGAGCTGGGTCATTTTCAATGACTAGTTTATGTAGATTACATTATTTTTGTTCAATTTACTCCAGCAAGCATTTATGAAGTGCCTACTGCATAAAGGACATTCTTTTAGAAGCATGGCTTAGACTGAAGTCCTTTTTAACTCAATTCTGTTGTTGAGAGATTCTAAGATTCTCTCTTGTCACTCTGGCAGAGACAAAGACAAAAAATGAAACCATCTCTGTTCTCATTAATTTGTCTATACCAGTGGAAGGAAAGGTAAGAGAAGCCAAAGATGAAATTAAGACTACATATGGAGAGACCCAAAAGGAAGGGTTAAGAGTGACAAGAAAACTGGGAAAATCCGCCCCCCCAAAAAAATGACATGCAAGAGTCTGGTTTTTAGCATCCAAATCATAGTTGACATTTCCAAAGTGCATGAAAAACACTGATTTTTTTTTTCCCCTCTGAATGGTCCCATAAAGCAGGCCCTCACCATGAAACCATTAGCATGTGCTGCCTCCCGGAAAGTAGATTTAAACAGAATAGCTGAGGAATGGGAATTGAAAACCCCTGAATGTGTGGGGATGTTAGAAACTCTGCAATCACCAAAAATGGAGCCAGGGTGGGATTGTGTGTTTACTCAGTGTTCTTCGAAGCTAAAGAGAAGGCCATTACATCATCAGAATATTTACAATCATCTCAGCCACAGTCAGTGGATGCAATGAAATGGCCCCTTGAGTCTTGTGGAAGACAGTCCATTGGCTCCAGTCAAAGTCTAGTGGCCTATATTGAAAAATTGTAATGAGCTTTTGGAAATGCATTTCGGTCATCTGCATTTCAATAACCATTGGCCCAAGTCCACTGAACCCTCCTTTCTCTTTGATAGCAAAGCCTTCTACTCTTTTCATTCACTATGTTTAGACATAGTTTAATGGACAGAACACTGGGGTGAAAGTCTAGAAGAGCTGAGTTCAAATACTGCCTCAAACCCTTAGCAGATGTGTGACCCTAGACAAGTCACTTAAATTTTATCTGCTTCAGCCTCCTTATCTGTAAAATGAGATAATAATGGTACCCACCTCTCAGAGTTGCTGTGATGAATTTCATCACATATTTGTAATAATACTTGTAGGAGATAATACTTGTAAGGTGTTTAGCACAGTACCTGCCGCTTGGTAATTCTTTCTTATTGTCCTTGGATTGCACCTACATCTGCCCGAGCCCACTCTTGTAAGGTCTCTGTCTACCTGATGTCTATCTTGATACATTATATGAGCCTTTAAAGCTTGTAGGGCTGAAAGAAGGAAACTTCTCTACTCCTCTGAGCTGGCTTCCTTCCATCATGGGACCACCCAGCCTGACTTCTCCCAAACAATCCCTCATGTTCTTTTTTTTTTATTTTTCAGTCTACCTATTCTAATGGAGATGGTGATCCTCTTGAGAGCAGCACTGCCATTTCTGTCCTTGCTCCTCATGGACAACCCCAGCACCTTGTCTATAGTAGGCTAACTTAAGGAATGCTTGTTGTAATGAATGCACTTGAATTCATCACATTATAGGAAGGGCACTGATAAACCAGAGAGTGAATGGGGGAGGGCAGCAAACCACTTCCCATCCTTCACACACAAAGCAAATTAGGACGTTCATCAAGAGTTTCTTCTTTGGCCCCCTCACAGCACTCAGAAGTCTTCTCCCACTATATTCTCCCACTTTCTTCTCTATTTCACTCAAAGAGGTGACCCTTTCTCTTGGCCAAGGCAAATCCCCCAATATCCACTGTGATCACACCCTGTCTCATTTTTTCTAGATTTCCCATGTATCATACTCACTCTTTCTCATTCCCACCTCTCCCTGTCTACTCTCTACTTGCTCAAGTCTCCAAGCATTTCAATGTCTTTCCCATCCCTAAAATCCTTTACCAGATCTTCCCCCATTCACCATCAATTTGCCTACCTTTCTTTTTCTCTTCTCAGCTAAACTCCTTGAGGAAGTCATCTATAATCAGCATTTCCATTTGCTGACTTTCTTCTAAACCCTCTACAATCTAGTCATCATTCAACTGAAACTGGTCTCTCCAAAGTTACCGATGATCTCTTAATTTCTGACTCTAATGGCATTTTCTCCAGTCTTCATGGTTCTTGACTGCTCTTCAGAATTCAACATGTCATCCTGTTTCTTCTCTTTCTGTGTAGGGTCTCAGGACATTGCTCTCTCCTGGTTCTTCTTCTGCCTGACCTTCTCTCAGTCTTTGTTGCTGGATTTTCTTCTATGTCATTCCCACTAACCAGGGCTCTGTCCTGAGCCCTCATCTCTTTGCTCTGGATATTCTCTACCTTGATGATCTCATTAGCTCCTATGAGTTAAAAACTTTCATCTCCATACAAAAGATTTCCAAATCTTAGCACCCAGCCCTAATCTCTCTTCTGACCTCCAGTTTCTCATCGCCATTGTCTGTTGACCTAGAGGCCAGGTTGGCATCTCAAATTCAACATGCCCCAAGCTGAACTCATTCTATTTTCTCCAAGCCAACCCCTCTCCTAAATTTGCCTACTGTTGTGGAGGTCACAACTACCATCCGAGGCATGCAGATCACAACCTAGGAATCACCCTCAACTCCTCATTTACACTCAGTCCTTGGATGTAACCCAAGTCCAAATTTTGTCATTTCCTACTCTGTAATCTCTCACGATACTTTTTCTTCTTACTCCTTACACAGTCACCACTCTAGCTTAGGCACCCCCCAATCCCTATTGTCAGCAGAACTCCCATTGTTTTCCCATCCTCAAATCTCAGGTTTCAATGTGTCACCCATTCTCTCCATCCCAAATGATTCAACAAGCTCCAGTGGATCCCTATTACTTCCAGGAGCAAGTTGAATAGTTTTGATAGTTATAGCTCTTCGCAACATGAACTCACCCAATTCTTTGAGACAAATGGTTATTAAGTAACCAATTATTGGGGTGACCCAGGATTTTTTCCCTTCTTATATCCTCATTGTCTAGTAGGTCAAGTAATATCTGAAGGACATTGCTGATAAGGAGATCTTAGCTTTCTCCTCAATCTTGTTCAGACCCCACCCAAGAGGGGACTCCCACTTCTACTCACATTTGTTGGGTGGGGGGAGATAAATCCTATGTCTATATTTCCCAGACTGAGAGTAGTATGGGAGTAATAATGATCAAAGTCACTCTTCTTAGCCCTTTATTAGAATAAGTCCAATCTCCTTATAATATTCATTCTCTCTACATGTTAACCAATTAGAGTTGGTTTTTACCTACAGGAACACTCACTCTTTCAAGGGCATAAAAGTTTTGAGTGGGTTCCATGAGGTTTTTTGGCATTTGAGAATGCCACTGACCCTTTTTACTAATTATCCACTATCATAATTAATAAAATTACTAATTACTCAGACACTAGGTCTCTCAAACTTTTTATATGTCACAAATCCTAGTGTTCCTACACATTATTCAACTCCATTAACTACAATTCAGCCATATTGACCTATTTTCTGTTCTTCCAACATAGCATGCCATTTCTTGTCTCTGTCCCTGGTGCCTGGAATGCTCTCCATCCTCACCCTAATCTGTTAGAATCTGTGAGTTCCTGCAAGGCTCAGCTTAATCTCCACCTTCTGAAGGAGGCCTTTCCCAGTCCCCTACATACTAGATGTTTCCCCTCTAAGATTTCCTCTCACCTACTCTGCATGTGTCCATATGGACCTATTTCTGAGTATGCTACCTTTCCCACTGAAATGTAAGTTCCCTGTGGGCAGGGATCATTTTTGCTTTTTTTTTTTAAATCATGAGCTTTTAGTAGACTGCCCAGTGCATAGTCAGGGCTTAATCTATGTTTGTTGATTGATTAACTGATTGATTGACCTCCTGCTATTTGAACATGGGTTGACTGAATCCAAGGGGGGAAATGACTTTGTTGTCAGTATTTTGCTCAGTAACAAAGGCATGATATTTCTCAAGCAATAGTTAATGTACTTTTTGGGTATCAGAACTGAGTTGGATGTGTCCCAGGTTTTGAAAGAAAGTCCAATCTGTCATTAGACCATCATGTTGGAGATGTTGATTGTCAAGTAACTGCCAGAAAGCTCACTTGCTCCCTCACTAAAAAGCTTCATCACCTTGGCTTGAACTTCTTCCTGGTAAAAATATGAGCTTCTCTCACCTGGCACAAAATAAGGATTGGTAAAAGAGAAAGAAAAAGAAAGAAAGAAAGAAAGAAAGAAAGAAAGAAAGAAAGAAAGAAAGAAAGAAAGAAAGAAAGAAAGAAAGAAAGAAAGGAAGGAAGGAAGGAAGGAAGGAAGGAAGGAAGGAAGGAAGGAAGGAAGGAAGGAAGGAAGGAAGGAAGGAAGGAAGGAAGGAAAGAAGAGAGAAAGAAAGAATGAAAAGAAACAAGAAAAACTAAAGTTTGCATGGAAAGTTTGTCAGATGAATCATCTGAATAATACTGGATCTTAATTCCTCAAATTGAAATCTGACTTCAAAATCCTAGTGAAGAAATACATACATGATACTGGCAACATAGTTAACAAGGTCAATGTGGAGAAGTATCTACAAATACCACAGTCAAATACAGTGGTCAATATCAATACCATCCTTTCTAAATCACCATTGATTAGAGAAATGCAATTTAAGCAACTCTGAGATACCACCTCACACCTATCGGATTGAGTAATATTACCGAAAAGGAAAATGATACATGTTGGAAAACGTGGAAAAATTGGAACACTAGTGTATTATTGGTGGAGTTGTGAACTGATCCAACCATTCTGGAAAACAATTTGGAGCTCTGCCCAAATTGCTATAAAACTTTAATCCAACAATACCACCACTAGGTCTGTATCCCAAAGAGATCATAAAGACATGGAAAGGACACACATGGAAAAAAATATTTAGAGCAGCTCTTTTTGTGGTGGTAAAGAATTGTAAACTGAGGGAATGCTCATCAATTGGGGAATGGATGAACAAGTCGTGGTATATGAATGTAATGGAACACTATTGGTCCATAAGAAATGATGAGCAGGAGGATTTCAGAAAACTCTAGAAAGATTTACATGAACTGATGCTGAGTGAAGTGAGCAAAACCAAAACACTGTACACAATAACAGCCACATTGTGAAATGACTTGACTTTGATAGACTTAGCTCTTCTCAACAATGCAAGGATCTAAAACAACTCCAAAAGACTCCCGATAGACAATGCTGTACATATCTAGAAAAAGAACTATGGAGTCTGAATACAGATTGAAGCAGACTATTTTCTCCTTTCTTTCCTTTTGTTTTTTTTCTTTCTCATGGTTTTTCCCTTTTGTTCTTATTCTTCTTTACAACATGACTAATGTGGAAATATGTTTAATATGATTGTACATATATAGCTCAAATAAGATGGCATGCCATGTTGGGGAGGGGGAAATGGAGGGAGGGAAAAAATTTAGAACTCAAAATCTTATAAAATTGAATGTTGAAAACTGAAAATAAATTAATTAATTTTTAAAATGTCAATACCATCCTGTCAGAGCTCAAGATTATCACCCATACTTCTGTTCAATAAACTAAATGTCTTTATGGAACTTGCTTTTTAGCGGGAAGACTTTGGGGACATTTGTTGGGAGGCATCTGTTGTATCAACACTATGTATCAGTATTTTTTAAAATTTCATCTTGAGGAAAACTCCCCAAGTAAATAGAAGTGGGACATCATTCAATTCCAGAATTCCTCATCAACTCCCAGGAAAAGGTTTCTTTTTGCCAAGAAGTCCCTCCAGTATGTACATGTGTGAATTCTTATATGTATTGTCCATTTGTTTCTCACTAGCTGATACATTCTCCAGGACTGTGCTGCTACCATAGATGTGTTAAGAAAAAAAAATGATCTGCATTCCCCAACTTCTCCAGGTCCCCCAAGTGAAGAATGTTCCAAGTAATGGATTAGGAATGGTTGAGAGCACTACCCACCCAAACCACATTAAGATGGAACTGAAAACAATACAACTTATGGTCAGAGTTGAAATGAAATAAATCTGTTCTCCCAAGAGTCAGACGAGAGCCTTCAGAATCATCTGGATGCAATAATGACAAATGGAGACAGAATTTAGGCTAATTTTGTATGGGGAAATGGGGGTACCATTAGAAGCCCCACTTTGCGTAAGGAATTCACTTTAAGAAGAACTTTTAGATTGACACAGCCTACACTGCACTTTAATCCCATGAAGGAATAGCACAGGTGCAAGGACTCCCATTGTACAGAAGAGAAAACTGAGACTCAGAGCAGAGGAGTCACTTATTCAGGGACAAATAGCTACCATGCCAATAGTAAGGCACATATAAGTCCAGGACTCAAAATCAGGTCTCCTAGTGAACACCAAGGGTAATGATATTTTCAAATACATCACATGACCTCTCAAAAAGGCTCAAGATCATGCCCACTTATGTCAAAGGAAAATTTGGAAAGGATACATACTATAGATATTGACTACCATGATTATTGGTATTGGAGAGTCTTTGGGACTCGAATGTGATTTGAAAAGCCTATGCTTTTCAAAGTGCATCCAAGCACAGGTCTCAGGCTACAACAAGGACAGGACTGGCATGGGCTTCAAGGAGCCATGCCACCAGCAGCAGCTGTGGGTCCCAGATTCCTCAACTCATAAATGCCAAAGACAGCTTCAAAGGTCAGTGAAAAAGCTCTTTCCCTTGAGTGAGAAGGGAATACAGAGATCTAGCCCTGGCCTTAGGCAGTGACAGCTTCCATTGTTGGAGCCCTGGACTAAAACCCCTGGGGGAATTGAGCAACTGATCTGGATCTCAACCTTGAGTGGCGGCCCTGGGATGAGGAGGAGAGTTGGATGGCATGGTGGAGCTGGTGGAGTCTCTAGAGAAAGAATCCTGCTCACAGACCAGAGAGCAGGCCAGGAGAGGAATAAACTCCTCTCCCTTGATTGTGCCACCTTGGAGGAATTGAAAACTTACAGGTCCCAGAGTATACCCTCCCCTTGAGAAAGAACTCAAAAGTCAAGTAACTGACTGGGAAAATGCCCCAAAAAAGGGAAAAAGAATAAGACAATAGAAGGTTACTGTCATGGTGAGCAGATATTTTCTTCCATCCCTTCAGATGAGGAGGAACAGTTTAGATCTTCAGAGGAAGACTTAAAAGTCGAGGCTTCTACATGCAAAACCTCCAAAATAAATATGCAATGATCTCAGGCCATAGAAGAGCTCAAAAAAGGATTTTGAAAATCAAGTAAGAGAGGTAGAGGAAAAGCTGGGAGTAGAAATGAGAGTAATGCAAGAAAATCATGAAAAGCAAGTCAACAGCTTACTAAAGGACACCCAAAAAATGCTGAAGAAATTAACACCTTTAAAAACAGGCTAACTTAAATGGCAAAACAGGTCCAAAAAGCCAATGAGGAGAAGAATGCTTTAAAGAGCAGAATTCTTCCAAATGGAAGAAACTGAAGAAAATTTTTCTTTCAAAATTAGAGTGGAGTGGATGGGAACTCAGGACTTTATAAGAAACCAAGAAATTACAAAACAAAACCAAAGGAATGAAAAAATAGAAGACAATGTGAAATATCTCATTGGAAAAACAACTGAGCTGGAAAATAGATCCAGGAGAGACAATTTAAAAATTATGGGACTACCTGAAAGCCATGATCAAAAAAAGAACCTAGACATCATCTTTCATGAAACTATCATGGAAAACTGCCCTGATATTCTGGAACCAGAGGGTAAAATAAATATTGAAAGAACTCATCCATCACCTCCTGAAAGAGATCCAAAAAGAGAAACTCCTAGGAATATTGTAGCCAAATTCCATAGTTCCCAGGTCAAGGACAAAATATTGCAAGCAGCCAGAAAGAAACAATTCGAGTGCTGTGGAAATACAATCAGGATAAAATAGAATCTGGCAGCTTCTACATTAAGGGGCAGAAGGGCTTGGAATATGATATTCCAGAAGTCAAAGAAACTAAGACTAAAACCAAGAATCACCTACCCAGCAAAACTGAGTAGAATATTTCAAGGGGGAAAAAATGGTCATTCAATGAAATAGAGGACTTTCAAGCATTCTTGATGAGAAGATCAGAGCTGAATAGAAAATTTAACTTTCAAACACAAGAATCAAGAAAAGCATGAAAAGGTAAACAGGAAAGAGAAATCATAAGAGACTTACTAAAACTGAACTGTTTACATTTCTACATGGAAAGACAATATTTGTAACTCTTGAAACTTTTCTCAATATTTGGGTAGTTGGAGGGATTATGCACACACACACACACACACACACACACACACACACACCCATATAGCTAGACAGAGGGCACAGAGTGAGTTGAATAGGAAGGGATGATATCTAAATAAATAAAACTAAGATGTGAGAGAGGAACATATTGGGAGGTGAAAGGGAGAAATGGAATGGGGCAAATTGTTTCTCATACAAAAGGCAAAAAAAGGTGTTTTCAATGGCAGGGAAAAAGGGAAGGTGAGAGGGAAAAAATGAAACATACTCTCATCACATTTGGCTTAAGGAAGGAGTAACATGGACTCTCAATTTGGTATGAAAATCTCTCTTACACTACAGGAAAGTAAGGGAGAAAGGGATAAGTGGGTTGTGGGTGGGATGATAGAATGGAGGGCAAATGAGAGGAGGGGGTAATTAGAAGTAAACACTTTTGGGGAGGGATAAGATCAAAAGAGAGAAGAGAATAAATGGGCAGACAGGATAAGATGGAGGGAAATATAGGTAGCCTTTCACAACATGACTATTATGGAAGTCTTTAGCAAAACTACACATACATAGCCTATACTGAATTGCTTGCCTTCTAAGTGGGGATGAGTAGAGAGGGAGGGAGGGAGAGAAGTTGGAACTCAAAATTTTAGTAACAAATGTTGAGAGTTGTTTTTGCACATAACTGGGAAATAAGAAATATAGGTAATGAGGTATAAAAATCTATCTTGCCCTACAAGAAAATAAAAAAGATGGGGATAAGGGAAGGGAGGGGTATGATAGAAAAGAGGGTAGATTTGGGGAAGGGGTAATCAGAATGCACAGTGTTTTAGGGTGAGGGGAGGAGACAGACGGGGAGAAAATATGGAAGTCAAAATTTTGTGAAAATGAATGTTGAAAACTAAAAATGAACAAAGAGATTGGGGAAAAAAAAGAAGGCAGTGGGTTGTGATGCTCTCTGGCTCTGAAAAATGCCTAAGTACTCTGAGGTGAGGTTTTACTTTGGGAATTACTCATTGGAAGTTTTTGTTTGGCCAGAAGGAACTGTGGTCAGCCATTAAGGAGCCCCCCAGCTTTGAAAAACCCAGCTGTTGGAGCTTCTCTCTGTGGTAACTATGTATATATGTAATGGTCAGACAGGTGGATCTGTCTGTCAATCTATGATGTATGTATTATTTATTCCAGGCAGCGGGAAGCACTGTCTGTTGATCTTTATTTCTCTGTATTTTCTCTAAAGTAAAGGGTGCTCACTTTTTCCCCTGAACTAAGTAAATGATACATGAGCTTGATTAAAGTGATTGTTGACCCCTCAAAATAAAAAAGCCTATGTTTTTCAAGGGACTGTTTAAATAATGTTTAACTGATTTCTTAAAGACAAAAATTCATTCAATTCAAGAAGCATTTACTGAGTGCCTACTGTATGCCAGATACAGTGCTAGATGCTGAGGGAAAAAAGGTGAAGCAGCCTCTGTCCTCAAGGATCTTCCATTCTCTAAGAGGTCAATGGAACACACAAACACACACACCCTGGTGAGTTGGTGTGAAATATTTACAAAGCAATTTCAAGAGGGAGTGATCATTGACTCATGACTTTAGTCTCATGGCAACATTTAGCAGCACTGGCCCAATTGAAGATAGCCAGACTCCAGTTGAGAGTGTCCCTCCTCTCAATCCTCCACCCTCCCCTTACAAATGCATGCATGAACTCTCAGGCAGATATATGCAGTGGGGGAGGTGGGGAGGAGTGGCACACAACTACTTCTGAAACCACTTGAGCAAAAATCTCTCACAGCTCTGCTTGGTTGACTCAAATTGGATACTATAGTATTAACTTCCAAAAGATGCTTTGAAGACATACATTTTCCCCTGAAAATGGCCTGGAACACACACATACACACACACACAAACACGTACCCATGCATGCATGCACACACTCATGCACGCACATGCATATAACTTCAGAGTAAAGAGTTACATTCTTTAGAGAAAAAAACCTTCCCAACATGTCAGAAATAAGCCCTTTGCCCCTCCAATTTTAGAAGTGTTAGCTGACGCAAAGCAGCCTGATATAAGAAGAAAACATTTCTTTTAGGTTCAGAGGGTCTGGGGCTGAATGCCAGTGATGATTGTTGGCACTTTTTGAACTTGGTCACCCCAAGTGCCCTCTCTAACCTTCAGCCTGTGACCTAACCTAGGAGGGACTAACCTAGATGATCATAGCTGCTTGAAACCTCAGTTTCCTCCTCTATCCAGTGAGGGTGTCAGCCCTTCCAACTCCAGTCTATTTAAGATTGGAGGTCCTAGTAAAGAAGACAAGGCACAATCAAACTGACCCCATGGACTTGGACTTGGAAGGAGGGGAATGGGCCACAGGACCCAGATGATCTTGGCTATCTAAGCCTCACTTTCTTCATTTGAAAATGAAGATGGCTCCTTCTGCAGCCTAATCTTGCAGGGTTATTGAATGAGTCAAGAGCAGTGATGGAGAGGGTTTAGTAAACTGCACAGCACCACAGAAATGGGAGTGGCAATGTCTGTTCTGAAACCCAGACTTAGCTTTCCTACCATCCTTTGGTGTAGTCGAGTGCATGTCTTCCTGATGTTTATACAACACTCTAGAAACAGTCACAAACTCTTCTAAGAGGCAGCCAGGTGACTCAGTGGGTAGAGTACCAGAAAGAGTCAGAAAGTCCAGAGTTCAAATCCAGGCTCAGCCATTGACTGGGTGATTCTGGGTTAAGTCACTTAACCCTATTTGCTTCAGGTGGCTCCATACTTCCTATACAGGGTTGTTGTAAGGATCAAACAAGATAATATTTGTAAAAAATGTTTAGCACAGTACCCTGTAAGTGTGCATTCTCTTCCACTTTATCTACCTAAGACTGCAAAACTGGGAATATGGAAAGCCTGATCCTTAAGGCATTCTCATTGTCCAGTGAGTCTGTCTACAGCCAGTTGCCAGATGGGGACCCAGTCTGGGCTGGCCTTGACTAACTTATCTCGGGAGCCATTCTGTCTTGTGGGAGACAAAGTTATAAGACTGGTTTTCTGGAAAGCAATATAGAAACAGATTTATTTTATTTTATTTTTATTGCAAACAACTAAATAAAAACTAGAGAAACAATAGCTTCATTTTTTACTGCTGGTCTTCAAATTATGGGAAACTTGTCTCTTCTCCAGATTGGGTTGGCCTGGGGCCAGAGGGGACAGCTCCATTCCCATCCCTACCCTCACACTTTTGGTGGGTAAGATAAAAACCCTTAATTTAAAAAATGTGAACTAAGCCTGGAGAAGGGGCCAGAGCGGTTCCCTAACCTCGGCCAGCCACAGAGCCGGCTTATTGCTTCATCTCCGTTTGCTTCAGCCTCTGGAAATCAAATACTGAGAACATGAAACTTTAACAAAGGACAGCTCAAGTATTTTGATGAGCTCTTATAAATCAAGTTTTAATAACTGGTGCAATGGAGAAAAGCATTTGGCTGATCCTCCAATCCTTGTGGCATGCCACTTGTCAGAGCCTCCCAGTGTCCTTTGGGCTCTCTCCACGCTACTCCACCAGCCACTTCACTACTAGGAGAAGAAGGGCATCATCACCTGCCTCCATCACTGGCCTTTGGCCAGTCCACTCCTTTTTTGTCTAATTACTCCAATTTGAGATGATTTGTCATAATACCATCACAAAAGTCAATGTCAGGACTGGATGATGTTTTATCACTTGAAAAATAAATCTCTCAGCTTCCCTCCATTTATACTTTGTAAATGTTTAGCTTCATCTCAGCATTCATCTTACATTTAAAATTCATTATGCACTTGTCATTTCGTTGAAATTGAATGCTGTCTCTTAATTTCACATGAATGGATTTTAAATCCAGTCTTACTTTTTTTAAAAATATATGTTGATTTTCAACAATTACAGTTAAAACCCATTGTTGTGTACATAAAGCATCAAAGGAGCGCTTCCTGGGGAAAATTAAATGTGCTGTAAGTTCCGCTAACGGTAACAAGGAACAGGCAGCATGGGAAAGTTGATTGAAATAATCTTCTGTTCTAGTGGGAGGATAAACAAGGCAAACATTGTCAAGATTTTCATAAGTACCAACAGTACCACTCCCTCAGAAATTGCTTTCACTTACTAGTCATTCATTCATTCCTCCATTCATTCATTCATTCATTCATTTTTTCATTCATTCATTTACACAAATATGCTGTTTTCTCTCAATAGAACATCAGCCCCTTGAAGACAAGGACAGTCTTGCTTTTGTCTTTGTGTCTCCAGTGAGATCTTCCCTAAGAAAGATTCTTAACAAAGGTAGTGAATGGTAGAAAATATCTCTGGGACCAGATCCTGACCATAAATGGAAGTTTCATTTATTCCAGCTTGATAATTGGTCACCCAAGGGTAGTTCCCCTCCTGGAGCAAGCAAAATCCAAACAGATATGTGTTTGAATCACCAAGCACCTGCTCCCCATTCCTCAGGTCATTCTGCCTGCTCAGTAGTAACCTCCACCAGTACTTCTAAGAACAAATATAAGTTCTGCTCTTTGGTATTTAAAACTGTTTACAACCAGGTCCTAACCTAAGTTCTCTTCTGTTGAGAGAGTGGAAAGAAAGTTGGACTTGAGTTTGAATCAACCTGCCTCAGACATTTAACTAGCTGTGTGACCTTGGGTGAGTCACTTAACCTCCATCTGCCTCTGTTTCCTTAACAATAAAACAGGGGTAATTATAGCACCTACCTCCCAGGTTGTAGTGAGGATCAAGTGAGATAGTGTTTATAAAGTACTTAGCACAGAACCTGATGCATGGTAGGTGCTTATTAAATGCTTGTTTCTTCATTCCAGTTAAGCTAAACTCCTCTCCCTCCAGTTCTTCACCCACAGCAATCATCTCCCTTCTCTGTTCCTTTGCCCTGGCTGAACCCCATACCTGGAACACATTACCTCCTCCTCTTGCCTATTAAAAGCCCTCCAGTCCCTCAAAAATGACTTCTGACCTGAGATCTTTCTGAATTCCCCAGTAGAGTCCCCTTCAGCCTCTGAGGTACTGGGCTCTCATCCCAGCTTTGTGGTTTATTCTCTGTGTGACCTAAAACAATCCAGTTTCCTTCCCTATAACATAAGAGCTTTGGAGTAGATGGACCTTTATGGTATACTGGAGATACCCCGCTTCTGTTGCTGGCTCCCCAAGGCCATGCTTTCCTGCCCCTGACCCCATCCCTGTGTCTCCAGTTTCCTCCCTCACGCCTCAACCTCTGCTTCTGTCCATTCATTCCCATCTCAATCTTGTAATCTCAAGTCTCCATTTCTGCCTATTTGGGATTGGTTGGTAAGGAAACAAGAGATCTCTGGGAATGTCTATTCATACAAGATACCCTTGTTCCTCAATTCATAGCTAAAGATTTCACATATAAAACTCTCCATAAAAGAAAACTAAGTTAGTATTTCTCATGTCTTGCACATTTACACTATTTGTCTAAAGTTGGCAATTTTCTCAGTAGTCACATTTAGACTAAACTTTGTTTTTAACCAACTTCACTTTCTAGAGTCCATGAGAAATATTTTGTAGATGCAAAGAGGGAATGAGGAGGCAGTATGACTGATCAGGTCA
This sequence comes from Bettongia penicillata ogilbyi, assembly GCA_023548195.1. Lineage (NCBI taxonomy): Eukaryota > Metazoa > Chordata > Mammalia > Diprotodontia > Potoroidae > Bettongia > Bettongia penicillata. The sequence goes on along the minus strand of JAJHZJ010000537.1, from coordinate 7,022,341 downwards.
AGTATTTCTAACCACAGTAAGAAAGAAGGCCCAATTTCTCATTCTCCATAATCTTTTGGGAGAAAGCAACAACTGAGTTCTCCCATAAGGTTATGTGAGCTGATAAACAGGTCCCAGATGATTTATTTAAAAATGTATTGTTGGCTATAATGGGGTTCAGATTAAGTTTTTAGTCTTTATCACTGCCACAGACTAATTAGGTCTATAGTTGACTTTGGTAATATTGGCCAATCAAGGAAATCATGGTGGGAGATATTTCTGGTGGTTATTTTTCTAGCTTTGTTTTTCTTTTCACAATGGTACCAGCGGGTATTCTATGGCTCTATAGAAAAGGAATGATTAATTCAAAGTTCAGGTGCAAGACAGGGTCAGGAAAGAAATGTTACTGGATACTATGAGCATTTCCAGATGAATTTGTGGTTCGAAACATCATTTTATGATGCATTTTCCATTTTGTTATCAGGGGAAGTATGATGGGTGACATGCGGCTGATCATGGTGTTTTGGTGCAATGCCGTGTGATGGGCTTTTCATAAAAATTAGCTGACATTGTCACGAGTCTACAAGTAAATTTATGGCTTTCATACTGGACTGCCATTCCCAGAGCAATTTCCAATCACTTGGGCTTTTTATTAAGTTTATTGTTCTTTTATTGCTCAGTGGAGTGGAAGGAGTGAGATTACAAATAAATGTAAGTTTCACTGGATAGGAAGTCAAGCTTGTAGAATTAGAAAAGAAGCAAGGGGAAGGAGAGCAAAAATTAATTTGAATCATTGGTGATATGAAACACCCCAAGCTGACATTCCTTGTCAACTGCCTCCGCATAGATGCAGACGTCAGAGGCTTTGGGGCCATCCACTCTGTGTACAAACACAACAGTCTTGGGGGTGGGGAGGGGGGAACTTTCACGGTAAACTGATGCCTGGGAGTCTGGCATATCCCTCATGGCCTCATTCTCCCCCACACCCACCCAGCTCCTTTTTCTGTGTGTGGTATCCACTTGATGATGGTGCACAAGAGGGTGGCAAGCATCTTCCCTGCTGTCCATTGAGTGGTAGTCACATAAGTCAGCCCAAACTCTGTTCACCTTTTTTCTCCCCAAAGAAATAGCATTTACCAGTGCATTTAATCTCTGAACTAAAAGAGAAGAAAATCAGCCTCAGGTAAGGAAAAACCATCATAGGTGCTTAAGTTAAAGAAAAATGAACATTATCTTTATTTTTTCACATAGGTTGAAGGAAAGAGTTGATTCTGCCATTAACCAATAGGGTGACTCTAAAGATGCCCAAAGTGTAGGAATGAGAGATGATGCCACAAACACTGAGAATTAGGTCACTTTCTTCTATAGTCATTTTTCCTCCTGATTGTCATATGTTAGGAGGAGGGGTCAGGGAGGGGAACAGAGATGGAAGAGAGGAGGGAGGAGTTGACCTTCTACCTCACAAAACTTTTAAAAATAATGGAGATGTATATATCACCCATCCCACCTTCTCATCTGACAGATATGGAAACTATGGCCCAGGAAAGGGAAATGAATTGCTGAGGTAGGAAATAACAGATCTTAATTTCAAATCTAGGCCCTCTGATCTCTTTCCACTGGTCCGCAGAAGGTCACTGACCTTCATAGGCCTCAGTTTCTTCAGCTGCAAACTGAGAAAATTGGTCTAAGATCTCTGAGATTTCATCAGATTCTAAGTCTATAAGGTTACAATCCTTAGATTCTACAACAATGCAAATGCTGTGAATAATAGGTCAAAACTTGCCATTCTGAACGCACATGGCAAATGATCTCAGAGATATCACATCTCCGTGTCAGTGGAATGGGACTCATGACTGATATTTTTGTTCTGAAAGAGCATACTTTATCCAAATGCAAGATAAACTAGGAGAGCATTGTACATTAAGAAGATAATTCATGTAAAATAATCCTGGAGGCAGAACAGCGGGGAAGCATGTTAGAAAGCAATGGGATAAAGAACAGAGGTAAAAAGAAGCGTGATAATTCACGTTAGACTACAGACCACCTGAATGGAAAGAGGAAATGGATATCTATTCATTCCCATGATTTCCTCTGTAAAGCCCAACAGCATGGTTCAGAGTAAGACAGTGACAAGTTACTCTGAATTATCCAGGTATCTTTTGAGACTACTCACTATGACCGAAACAAAGCATTTAATAATTTCTTGATATCTTCCGGTGATAATTACATCCTTCAAAAGATGGAGGAACCAGTAAAGGGACTTTTTAAAAATATCTTGTGTTCTCCCACAAGGAGAAATGGTTTGCTGAGATCCTAGTAACCTTGGGTGGAAATAAATGCCCCAATTTAGATAAATGTTCTTGGAATTTGTGAAAGAGAAAAAAGCAGAGTCTGATGCACACCTGAGGGGAACGGATTCTAAAGCATTAAGAGAAAATATAAGTTGGATACAGTGACCTCAAATTTTACATGGGAGGGATAAAAAGTTCGGAAGAATGACAATTTGAGGATAGACAAAGAGAAATAATTCATATAAAGAGAAAAAGGAGTCATCAAAAGAATCTAATGTGAATAGTAGGGAGTTCAGTGACTAATTCTGCCTGAAAGTAAATTTCATGGAGACTGAATACAAAAACATAGGACAGTCTTGTCATGGTGCTAGGCATCCCAACACTGAGATAAACCTAGGCAAGTGAGGAAAACTAACACCACCAACAAAGTATCTATGGGAAATGTATTGGGGAAAAGGGCAGGCTCCAAGAGTGAATGGTATAATCAATGGCCCTTAAGGACAGAAAGAAGGTTGAGCTGTCAGTTCAGTTTTGATCCTGTTTTCTCTTTGCAGGAGAATGGTCTCTGAATTGGAGAGGACAAACTGGCTCATAGGAAGGTCAAAGCAAGAGCAGAACACCCAAATTCCCCAACTCGGGCCAGTCACCAGGCCCAATCCAACTTCAGCTGTGGCAGTGTGGCTGTTAAAGGATAGGAGAGGATAGGAGAGACATCCTCAGATTGGAGGACAAAGGTCTTGATCTTGAAGAAAGGGGAGCTTGTGAGTTCTGGAAACCATAAGCTGGTGATCTCAATGCTGATTCTTAGTAAAATTCTATTATTGAAAGGAGTACAAAAGGAATTTTGGGAAAAGGTAGTACCCAGTAAGAAGCAAAGTGGCTTCATCAAGGACAGACTATACCATGCCAACTCCATTTCCCCTTTTTGTAGGAGTTATCTGACTAAGATTGCTATGAATACAGATTACCTACATTTTGGCAGAGCTTTTGACAGAGATTCTCATGTTCCCCTTGTGGGAAAGATGGTGAAATGTGGACTAGAGGAGAAAAGAGATGAATCTAGAGCTGGGTGAGTGACTGAAGCCAGAGGAGAGGCTAAAGTAATGTGGAAAGTGACCTCCTGGAAAGAGGTCACTAATGGAGTGGATCAGAAGTCTGTGCTTGACTCTGGGCTGCTTGAGCTTTGTTTCACTGACTCGGACAAAGGGACAGTTGGCATCTGCCTGTAATTTGCCAAAGACACAAAACTGCAAGGAATGGATCACAAACATCCTTGATGCCTATCCCAGAATTCAATAAATTCAATAAGGTGAAACTTATCAGTTCATAAGTCAGCAATCAATTCAAGACTGGCAGGAGGAAGAAAAAGATCTGGATCATCAGCTCTTCATAAAGAGAATGGGAGAGGCTCCCATGGCCCAGCACAGTTGACTTGGTTTGGAGGCCATGGGTTTCTCCTGCTGCCCAAGGCCCCTCTCCTAGGTCTTCAGAAGCCCTGCCTCTTCTTCTGACAGAGAAATATGTCCCTCAAGGCCTGCCTCTCCCCTCAGATTACCACTTACCAGGAAAGTCAATTTAGACCTGGAAAGGATCCCAGAGGTCATCCCATCCAACACCCCTGTTTAGGAAGAGGAAACAACGACTCGAGAGGAGAGACTTATCCAAGGTCTCACAGGTAGGATATGGCAGGCAATTCAGGATTCCAATCCAGACTCTGTGGCTCCATTCTGGTCCCCTTCCCACCATTCCCTGCCGCTTTCTTTCATAACCACTCCAGACTTACAGTCAGCTTGTCACAAGAAGAAAAACGACAGATAAAACATTGACACACAGATGTTAAAGACACATTATGATTCATCCACCCTTCAAGAGTGAATGTCTGGTAATGAAATTTCAACTCATGTTGGGGAGATAATGGAAGGCCATGTTCCTTGTTCAGAGGCTGGGTTCCAAATATGCCAAGGTAGAGACAATCATATGCAGACAGGTCTAAGCCTGAGGAAGGAAGTACTTGGGAGACTAGGTCAACACCTTTTGGAAGTAGAGGTGGAAGAAGCCAGTGAACAATTCAGGAGGCCACACAAGGATAGCAGAGGGAACAGAGGCCAGTTGCAAGGAGTGCTGAGTCAGAACCAAGACCTCACAGCACTGCATAGAGCTAGGAAACTAGACTTGGTATGAAAGATGGTAGCAAGGGAAACCAGCAAGTCCTCCTTGAGTTCCAGAACGACAAAACACTGGAATAATGGAAAGAAAATGGTGGTTCTAAAACCTTCCCTGAAGTACCTGGGCTTTCCAGGTCAGTTCTTGAAATATATCTTTCCTGGAAACAACATGTTTTACACACAGTAGAAAAACTCAAAGAATGAGGCAGGTATTTCTAAACACAGCTAATGTGTCAATTTGGTTTGTACTCCAGCCACTTGTAACAAAGGGCGTTTCCTTCTGAGTGAAGAGAATGACAGTGACAGTGATGAGGATTGTTTGGAGGGGGGACGTTTGTGGGTAATAATAGTAATGTAAAGTCAAAAAGTAGCTAAAACTCAGGGTGTCTGTAAACTTGGGTGAGGAAAAGCCTTTCATCTTGATTTAGACTCACCTTTCATTTCCTTTGAAATGTTACATGTTGTGTTTTATACATTTCAAAACATGATTCTGAGAAAGAGCCCAAGACCTTCACCAGCCTGCCAAAGGATCCGTGACACCTGGGAAGACTCAGAGGCCCTGGGTTAGACCCTGATTGTGCGCCTCAAAGGCGGAGCAAGCTAATGGTTAGGGACCATCAGGAGAATTTTATCTCCCTCAAACATTAAGTTCAATAGTGAGGCAGCTCAATGCTCAACTGGTCAGAGCTTTAGTCTAAGAGTCAAAAAGACTTGACTTCAAATGCTGCCTCTGAAGTCTCATCAAAATCACTTTGTATATATTTGTGTTTTATGCACAATTATATGCTTTTATTATTTGTGTTTTATCACTTCAAAATTATGCTATATATACATACTCAAGAGCTGTATGAGTGTGACAAGTCACAAGTCATCTCTTTGTCTCAGTTTCCATATCTATAAAATGGGAAAGATAATGGTACCTACTTCCCAGAGTTGTGAGGAAAAAGAGAGATAACATTTGCAAAGCACTTTGCTTTACAATGCTATTTTACATTTATGTTTATTGTGGGTGTCATTGTAAGAGAAAGAGGCAGGCCCTTCTCAACATAGCCATTATTCTAGATCATTCTTCCATTACAGGGAAGCCTGGGGAAGTGAGGCTCAGGAGGATGGGACCTACCCAAGGTGACCCAGGGAAATGGTAACAGGTCTAGGTCACAAAAACAAGGCTTCTGGGACTGAGGCTGCCCTCTGTCACTCTTCAGAAAAGGATCTGGAGCCCATGACAGCCCCTCCGATGCTTCAGAGACCTCCCTTCAATTCTCCCCTTTTATCTCTCTTGCCCCTTCCAGCGTCCCCTCGAGATCCCCTCCATCTCCTGTATGATCTTCTTTGCTCATGGTTCTGTGCACCTTGTCTCCCCCACTAGACTGGGAACACCTTGAGAGCAGGCACCTGGTTCTTACCTTTCTTATCTCATTAGCACTTAACACAGTGCCCACAAAAAGTAAGCGCTTAATAAATGCTTGTTGGCCGATGATTGTAGAAGGTATTTTTCTTCCAAATTAAGAGGGCATTCATAATGATGATTTGGTTTTTTTTTGTTTTATCGGGAAAAACTTTATTGTAGGTGCAGTGAGACAGCTGGACAGTTTTTAGATGATTCCAATTTTGTTGGCAACATCCAAAGCATCATAGTCTGGAGCAAGATGGACAAAAGCTTTCTTCTCTCCATAGGGCTGGATCAGTGTGTTGACCTTGGCCACGTCGATGTCTTACAGCTTCTTTACTGCCTGCTTGATCTGATGCTTGTTGGCCTTATGTCCACGATGAAAACTAGGGTGTTGTCCTCAGTCTTCTTCATAGCAGACTCAGTGGTCAGGGGGAACTTAATGATGGCATAGTGATCAAGCTTGTTTCTCCAAGGGGCACTTTTCCGAGGGTATTTGGGCTGCCTTCTGAGTCTCAGTGTCTTGGGTCGCCAGAAGGTGGGAGATGTTCGGATCTTCTTCTTTTTGTGGCTATGGACACCCTTCAACACCGCCTTCTTGGCCTTCAAGGCCTTGGATTTGGCTTCTGTCTTGGGGGGGACAACAGCTTCCTTCTTCGCTTTCGGCGCCATCTTGGGGGAAAGGCCATAATGATTATTTGTAGCTAATTCTATCCCACACAGTTTGCCAGATGCTTTTCATGGGTCCCTCATGCTTGTCCCTCCAGCTCCTGTCTCTAGGCCATTGTGATGACCGTTCCAGGTCCAACAATGCTCCCCACCCTCACCTCTTCCTTTAAAATGTGGTTACTTTGTATATATTGTATGATCCTCTTTAGAATTCTGCTGGACAGTGAGCTCTAGGCATGTATAGTAATATAACACAGATAGATGGATGTACTAGGTGACTCTTCCATTAGATTGTAGGCTTCTTGTGAGCAGTGAGAGTTTTGTGCTTTGCGCATGTGTCCCCATACCCCAGTCACTAGAAGGACTTCAACACTAGTTCATGCACTCATCTTCCTGAGTTCAGATCCAGCCTCAGACATTTACTAACTTTATGACCCTAGGCAAGTGACTTAGCCCTATTTGCCTCAATTTCCTCATCTATAAAATGACTGGAGAAAGAAATAACAAATTTGCCAAGAAAAAAAGCAACTGGACAACAACAACAAATATGATTTCATCTGTGAATAGGAGTATTTGGAGAACCTATTCCCTCTCAAGAGGGACTCACCTTCCACATTACTGGTAAACATCTTAGGGGAGTATGTCTTACTCATTGTTCATCCAGGACCTGCCTTCTCAGTCTTTCTAATGGGTAATCTCATCAGCTCCCAAAGGTTTAATTACTGTCTGCACAGCCATGTCTAGTACTAATCTTTTCACTAAACTCTCGATCCAAATCACCAATGACCTGCTTAATACCTGCACTTGGATGTTCCCTGAGATCTCCCAAATAGAACCCATCCACTTTCCTCTTGTAGATGCCTTTCTCCCAAATTCTAAAAGCATGGCAGTTGAAGGCAGGGACTATTCATTTTCTGTCTTTAATCCTCAACCCTAGCACAGTGCCCACAGTAGGCACTCAATAAATGTTCTTCAATTTTAAGCATCTTGATTGTGGGGACTGTCTCTTGCCTCTTTTTGTATTCTCAGGCTTAGCACAGTATCTGTCTGGCATATAGTAAGTGCTTTTTTGTTGTCAATGTTCAGCCACTTCAGACTCTCCATGACCCTATTTGGGGTTTTCCTGGCAAAGATACTGAGGTGGTTTGCAATTTCCTTCTGCAGCTCATTTTACAGATGAGAAAACTGATGCAAACAAGGGTAAGTGGCTTGCTTAGGGTTACACAGCTGGAAAGTGTCTGAGACCAGACTTGAACTCAGGAACATGAGTCTTCCTGCCTCCAGACCCTGTGCTCTATCTACTGTATCACTTAGCTGTCCAGTAAGTACTTAATAAATGTTGATTGATTGATGGCAGCTGATTGAATAATTGGCAACCTCAATCAGTACTTGATGACTGGTTACCTCAGCTTTTGATGCAGTTCTAGAGTTTATTCTGAAATGAACAAAACAGCTTGACATTCCACTACCATGTTTTAGTTATTACTGACCTTGTTATAAGCTGACCTTGACTAACTACGATCATTCCTTTTAGAGGACTAAGAGATCTTTTACTTCAGGCCCTCTTTGTGGAGTGTCCCCAGTCAGTGGACATTGAAGTCCCTGCCTGTACATAACCAGGAAGAGGGGAACTCGTTCCCATCCAAGGAAACCCATTCTATTGCTGGACAGCTCTGATTTGTGGAAAGAGATTTTATTGAGCAGAAATTTGCTTCCTCATTGTGTCTTCAACCCAGTGGTTCTAGTTTTTCCTCCTTAAGTCATCTAGAATAGCTCCAACCTATTTCTCAGATGACAGGTATTTGCTTCTCCAGGTTGAATGCCCCTAGTTCCTTCTGCCATTCTTTATGAGACTTGGCTCTGAACTCCCTGCCAATCCCACTCACCCACATCTGGCCTCCTTCAGTGCTGAGTAGTCCTAGCATTTTGTTTCTACAAGTAAACATGGAGTGGAGTAGAGGCTTCCCTTTGGAGGTCTTCAAGTAGGGGCTAGATGACCCTGAGGGGTCATGGGATGCTGCTGAGAAGATCTTTGCTGAGGCACAGATTAAACTAAATGACTCTGATGTCCTTCCCAGTGCTAAAACACTGAGCTGGAAAACTAGTGACCTTCACTCTAAAAAAAAAATAATTATTATTTATTTACTTTTAGTTTTCAGCATTTGCTTTTATAAGATTTTGAATTCTAAATTTTCCCCCTCCCCAAGACAATATGCAACCTGATATAGGCTATACATGTACAATCATATTAAACATGTTTCACATTAGTAATCCTGTGAAGAAGAATCAGAACCAAAAGGAAAAACCATGAGAAGGAAAAAGCAAAACATAAAACAGAGAAAATATTATGCCTCTATCTGTATTCAGACTCCATAGTTCTTTCTCTGAATATCGACAGCACTTTCTATCATGAGTCGTTTGGAGTTGTCTTAGATCCTTGCATTGCTGAGAAGATCTAACTCTCACAATCCGTCTTTACACAATGTGGCTGTTACTATGTACAATGTTCTTCTGGTTCTGCTCACTTCACTCAGTATCAATTCATGTAAATCTTTCCCAGTTTTTCTGAAGTCCTCCTGCTCGTTATTCTTATGAAGCAATAGTACTTCATTACATTCACATAGCACAACTTGTTCAGCCATTCCCCAATTGATGATCATCCCCTCAATTTCCAATTCTTTGCCACCACAAAAAGAGCCGCTATAAATATTGTTGTGCATGTGGGTCCTTTTCCCTTTTTTATGATCTCTTTGGGATGCAGACCAAATAGTGTAGTAGTATTGCTGGGTCAAAGGGTATGCACATTTTTATAGCCCTTTGGGTATAGTTCCAAAATGCTCTCCAGAATGGTTGGATCAGTTCACAACTCTACCAACAATGCATGAGTGTTCCATTTTTCACACATCTCCAACATTTATCATTTTCCTTTTTTTCATTAGCCAATTTGATAGGTGTGATGTGATACCTCAGAGTTGTTTCTAATTTGCATCTCTCTAATCAATAGTGATTTAGAGCATTTTTTCAAATGATTATAAATAACTTTAATTTCTTCATCTGAAAGCTGCCTCCTCATATACTTTGGCCATTTATTAATTAGGGAATGACTTGGATTCTTATAAATTTGACTCAGTTCTCTATTTTAGAAATGAGGCCTTTATCAGAGGCACTGGCTATAAAAATTGTTTCCCAGTTTTCTTCTTTCCTTCTCATCTTGGTTGCATTGGTTTTGTTTGTGCAAAACCTTTTTTATATAACAATCAAAATTATCCATTTTGCATGTTATAATGCTTTCTATCTCTTGTTTGGTCATAAATTCTCCTGTTTTCCATAGATCTGACAGGTAAACTATTCTCTGCTCTCCCAGTTTGCTTATAGTGTCAGCCTTTATGCTGAAATTGTTTGCCCATTTCAACTTTACTTTGATATACTATGCCTAGTTGCTGCCCTACTATTTTCCAACTTTCCCAGCAGTTTTTTGTCAAATAGTGAATTCTTATCCTAGAAGCTGGTGTCTTTAGATTAAGCAAACAGTAAATTACTATAGTCATTATGTACCTACTGTGTCTTGTGTACCTAATCTATTCCACTGATCCACTATTCCATTTCTTAGCCAGTACCAAATAGTTTTAATGATTGCTGTTTGCAGTTTTAGATCTGGAAAGGCTAGGCCACCTACATTTGCATTTCTTTTTATAAATTCCCTTGATATTCTGGACCTTTTTTTCTTCTAGATGAATTTTGTTACTATTCTTTCTAGCTCTAGAAAATAAGTTTTTGGTAGTTTGATTGATATGGTACTGAATAAGCAAATTTAGGTAGAATTGTCATTTTTATTATATTAGCTCAGCCTACCCATGTGCAACTAATATTTTTCCAGTTATTTAGATCTGACTTTATTTGTGTGAAAAGTGTTGTAACTGTGTCAGATAGTTCCTGGGTTTGTCTTGGCAGGTAGACTCCCAAATATTTTATATTGCCTGTAGTTACTTTAAATGGAATTTCTCTATCTCTTGCTGTTGAGCTTTCTTAGTTATATATAGAAATACTGTTGATTTATGTGGGTTTTTTTATATTCTGAAACTTTGCTAAAGTTGTCAATTATTTCAAGTAGGCAAACTTCACATTTTATAGGAATGTTTATGGAATCATAAACTCTTAGAGTCTGAAGGGACCATCAGCTAGGTCTCTGACTCCAGTCTCTCCTGGACATTACAAGTGACAAGGGTCAGTCCTGGATCCACAGGAGTTCTTTCTTGCTTACATCCCCCTCCTCATCTCCAGTATAACACCCCTCTCTTTCTACCTTTCTTAAAGATCACCGGGAAAATCAAGGCCCCAAGCACCTCAAATCCTTCCAGACAAAAAACTCTTGGATCTCACTTAAACCCTTCCCATTGCAAGGTAAGCAAATTTTATTCATCATTTTGTTTTCTCTTCATCTCTCATTTCATAGTTAATCTCTAGACAATCCTGGAAGCTCTCAACAACATTCTATTTCTCCCTAGTCCCTTAGTTTCCACTCCCTGCCAGATAACTCATACAGTCTATGAAGTTGTTTCATTAGGTATATTTGAAATTCCTTCATGTAACCATGCACCTAAGTTCCCAAAGATGTTGCAGCCATGAGCTTAACTTAGAACTCCTTTGGGTGGTGGCCTGAGTTGCATTTTGATCTCAGCCTCTACTTTTCCTCACTAGGCTCAGTGAGTTGACACATCACCAGGAATGTCCGTGAGACTCAAACACCCTGAAATGGGAGTGCAGGAGCCCTCACACATGTGCTGATATAGGGTGTGCCATCAGAGCAATGCTCCAAACACGAAGTGGGAACCAGTGGGCTGCACTGCATTCTACACTCACAACTTGTCCAATGCACAAATCTTAAGTAAAAGGGGAAGGATATGCGGTGGCAGGAAGTGAACCTCCCCAACTGCCAATAACTTGCTATTGGCTTTGGAGAAGCCCCTGCTCCAAGGGCAGTTTATCCCTAGGTTCCAGACCTGGGCCAGCCTGGCTCCTGAGCCTCTGGGACTCACTTCTCTTACTCCTTCAGGCAGTTCTCAGCCTCTGGGTCTGATGTCGGGCTTGCAGGCTGCAGAGGGGAGACCCACACATTTGGCATCTGTGAAAACCAAAATGCTAGCAGCAATGTTCAACTAAATTTGCTCTTGAAACACTTGAGCTGCATTATAGCTTCCCCTGTGCCAGTGACAGACAAATAAATGCCTTGCAATAAATCAAAGTTAGGGGCCCAATGCACTAAACACCTTTGTTTAATGATGTGATTGCTTCTTATCTGCAAAATAATGTCACTGATGGCTTTGCTCTTTAGATGCAGTACTAGGTCAGACTGTTGTATGCCAGCTACTGTGCCGTGGCCAGCACATTAGCTGGGATGATGGGCCAAATGGGGATGGATGCAGCCAGGGAGAGCAGGGATCCCCAGAGAGGAAACCTGTTGGACTCTGTCAGTTCCCTTGTCTCTGGGGAGTGCTGTCCTGCTCCATTTTGGACTGCCAGGAACCATCCAGATCAGTTTTCTGCTCGCCGATACCCCAACACTTCTGGGGGTCTGTAGTTTTGTCTGGGAGGGATGTCTTGCCACCCACCTGGATCACAAACCCTTCCTGCCACCAAACTGGTGCCCACATCAAGACTGGTTAGTCCCAGGGAAGCAGTCCTCTGTGGCCCAGCAGGAACTCCCCAGCAGGGCCATCTGAGAGGCCTCCCTGACTTGGTTGGATAAGCCAGGGTTTGTGTTCTGGTGGGATGCCCTGGAAGAGGACAGGATCGTCCCCCATACTCTAGTGAGGTATCTGAGGAAGCCTGCAGTTAGCACCTCATGCCAGCCCAGGGCATTAAATGGGTACCCTGAGATGTCACCCATTTGTTTTTGCCTTGATCCTGTTCCCTCCTGTGTACTTGGAGTTGGCTGCCCCATCACCATCACCACCAACAAGTAGCTTTTTTATCTTCCAGCCCTGAGCAGGGAGCCCTGGGGCCCAGACTCAGAGAGCAGCTGCAGGAGATGCTGCCTGGGAGTAGTGAGGGACGCGGGTCCCCATGTTCCCGACCGAGTGGATAACCCAAACTCTGGCCACCATCTATTATTCACAAGGTGGCCGCCAAGCTATTCTCTTTGAACAGAACTCCTGGTGGGGAAGGAAACGGCCCCTGTTTTGTTTTTGCTTCTTCTCGGTGCCCCTGCAGAGTCCGGGTTCTCCCTGACTTCAAAGGCGGCCCCCCCAGTACTGGCGGGGAGCCGGCAGAGGCTCTCTCTGCCTGGCAGGGGCGGATGATCGCCTTGCTGGGCTCGGGCTGGGCTCCATAGTGGTGAGGGGCTTTGCCATAATTATGTTAGGTGGGAGCCTCCCCTTGCTTCGTGGTCTCAGGACTGATATTTAGGGGCTAATTCTCTCTGACCAGAGCAGGCAGAGGAGCCCAGAGGAGAGGGAGGAGAGCTCCGCACCTGAGCAGGATGCGGGGAGCGAACTCGGCCTCTGGGTGGCATTGCAGATGTGATACTTGCACTGTGAGATGCTCAGTGAGCTTGGGAGTCTGCCTGGCTCCTGGTGCAAGGTGAAGATTGTATGAAAGGAGCCCGAAATGTCTGGGCAGGCAAGTCATGGGGCTTCACTAGGGGGACCAGATCGGTGTTGGTGTTGGATCTGATCCTAATGCAGAGAGCCTCTGGGTAGGACACAAGTATCTGTGCATACATGTGGTACACATGTTTATCACGCACACACAGTCATCATGCACGTCATGCACACACATCACACACACTGACATGCAGATCACACTCATACACACACTCACATATGCATCATGAACTTACATCACACCGACACATTGCATGATCACACATATAGGATACATGGTCACACATATATGCTCACACACCATACATGTGTGCACACACATAATTTACATGTGGTACTCATGCACATACTCACATACATGTCACATGTAGTGCGCTCACAGCCATTACATACACGCTCATACCTATCACACACATATCACATGCTCAGACACACATCATACACATCCTCACCTACATCACATACACACATTACAGGTTTGTACACATCACAAAGTCACAAAAATGCTTACACATTCATATATATATATATATATGCTCACACACTCATACCACATTCATACATTCACACATACATAACATGCTCACACACTCAGACATCACATACATACTCATAACACACATATTCACATAGACACATCTTTGTTTTAAAATTTAAGTCTACATCACATCTATCATATGTCTGAGGGAGGGTGTGGCAAGGGACATTTGTCTTTAAAGATTAACTCTTTACAAAAATTAATTTTGGGTTTCTCTGAGCTAAATCCACAACCTTCTGATCTGCTTTTCGCTCATATTTGAAGAAAATACTTTACCGCCAATGGAGATGGTTGCATCCTCCAAAGTCTGCCTCCTCAGGGTATAGAGGTGACCCTGCACTCTCAAAGGCAGCCAAACCGGAGGGCTTCAAGCCCAGACCTGCTGCTGGCTGGGGTGCATGTGGTCCAAAGACCAGGCAAACAGAATGATGGATTGGCACCATCAGACTGCAAGGTGGGGCTGTTTTTGTCTAGAGAAATTCTGGAACTGAAGGTACTAAATTATAAAGGAGTTGGGATGAAGACAGTAACAACCCCAAAGGAAGCCCCTGATGCTTGAAATCCTGAAGTACCTTAATGCTCATTGACTACAAGCAGAACCTGGCAACTTGTTTTTAAGATGACATGCATGTCACATATCATGCACTCACATACATCACATACACAATCATACACATCCACCCACTCTAGCTGTCTTCTTCCTTCCCTCTCTTTTTTCCTTCCTTCTTTCCCCCTCTTCCTTTTCTTCATTTAAAAATTACTTTCAGTCTTTCTTTTCTTTGCCTTTACTTTCATCTTTATCCTTCCAATTCCTTCCATCCTTTCTTTCCTTTTTTGTCTTTCCTTCATAGTCTGTTTTTACTTTTTTCCTTTCTTTAATTTTTCTTCTTTACTTTTTCTTCACCTTTATTTTATTTTATTTCTTTTGTTTTCCTTCCACCATTCTTTTCTTCCTGCCTTCCTTTTTGTTCTTTATTCCTTCCTTCCTTCCTTTAATTTTTCTGTTTTCTTTTCCTCCTTCCTTCTTATTTTCTATCTTTCCTTCCTTTCTTACTCCTTTGTTTCTTTCTTCTTTCCTTCCTTCTTTCTTTCCTTCCTTTATTCTTTCTTTTTTTCTTTCCTTCTCTTTCCTTCCTCCCTTCCCTTATTTTTTCCTTCCTTCCATCCTCCCTGACTTCCCTTCTTCATTTCCTTCTTTCTACAGTCCTTCCTTCCTTTCCTCCTTCCTCCGTCCTTTCCTTTCTTCCTTCCTTACTCCCTTGTACCTAATACCAGACAAGAATGAAAGATCAGTGGAATTCAGGGGTCTGTGCTCTTTGGTGGCTCCAGCAAAGGTCATTTCAACCTCTACTCCAGCCCTAAGCAGAGGCGTTGGGCATAGGTATAGATGGGGGACAGGCTGCACTGGGTCCCCTCCTCTTTCCACCACCAGTCCCATCTTGACAGCAGACTGTGACTCATGTGACAGAGAGTTAGCATCCACCTACTGCTGAGGAGGTGAAAAGGACAGAGCAGGTAGAAATAGGAACCAAGGAGGAGAAGAGACCACAGCGGCTCAAATACTGTCTGCATTTGCTTTCAGCCGCCCAAGGCTCTGAGTGCCTGAGCTGCAGGTACCCTATTTTTAATCCCCTTGCAAAAACCACAAAAGGCACCAGTGATTGCACTTTTCAATGAAGTGCTACATTTCCCAGTTCTGACACAAACATGAAAATTTTAATTACAAAGTAAGCCTGTCAGAGAGCTTGTAACAATTCTGGGAGGTAAAAGAAATGTTTTAAACATGTGGGGACCCTTTGGGGTTTCGAAGGGGAAAAAAGGATTTCACAGTGGTAATAGCTCTGTTCTATTAGAATATTTTTGAATGTTGAGGTGCTCTTTAATCCTGTTCCCATGAAAGTTAAGATTGATCGCTGATTACTTTGAGGTAACAAATGGTTAAGGAAACGTTCCCTACATTCCTCCAGCCTGCATTTGATTTTTTGGTGCTCACTTTCCTCTCCTTGTTGAAAATGAGAATAAATTAAATACGACTGGATGGGAATGTTTTCTGCCTGCTGGAGAGAGCTCACAGCCACCGTCCATCATGTGGGAAAGAGGTTTGGGTTTTTTTCTGGGGTGCATCTAGAGTAAGTATCTTCAATGCCTGGATTAGCCCAAGAACACTTTTTGCAATTGGGGAAGAAATGAATTAAATTAATTTCATGTTAATGGAAGAGTTTGCGTTGTTTGTGGAGGGAAATTGGTCCCTTTAGGATGACTTCTCTCTATTCAACCTTTCAATGTCACTTATCATTTTAAAAACAGCTTGACCTGGAAGCGAACGCAGCTAAAATTGTGGTGACTGTTAATGACAGTTTTATTGGCCACAGCGCTTGGAGTTCACATGCTGGGGTCTGAATGTCATTGATCTTTCTCCCCTACATGAGAAACACGGCAATCAGTTGGTTGCAGCCCCACATTATAGATAGAGAGAAATAATAATGATGTCACCTTGAGATTCAAAGATCATGGAACAGTAATAGTCTCCTAGCTCATTTCTCCCAACTGTGATGACCTCTCCAGTACTAAATCTTAACAGTCTCAGCATTATTTTTGAATTATTCATGCTAGCCTTTTCCCTCACTACAAAATCAAGGAAAATGAATGCATCATGCTCTGTCAGTTCCACAGGTATTTTGGAAAAAATATAAAATGTTATCAGATATGGGGGAAGGGTGGAGGGAGTGATCTGCCCCAGAACAGGTGACATGCCTATCCTGAGCAGCACCAAAAGTCCCCTGTGTGATGAAGAGGGGATGCGCATTCCCCATAAACTCTGAATTACACATTGGCTAATCACGCTTGTAGATTTTGGAAATGAAACTGTCCGTACTGTTAGGCAAGGAATACCTATGAGGACGTGATTCTGCGCTACCTCCTTGAAATGACAGTCGAAAGTTAGAGATAGCAAGGACGTCAGACTTGCTGGCCTTGTTTTTAGGATCCCCAAGCCAATGCACATTTCCTATTTTGATTAAAAATGTGTTCTGACTTATGGAAAGAAAGCCACATGACAACTCTCCTCGTTGATTAGACCTGGATAATAAGGGACTGCTACAGTTTTATTCCAATGATGGATCTCATAAAAAGTGCATGGGGGAATAAAAGAAAATGCATGTAAATGTAAACTCGAGCAGGTATCCTGATTCATCTGTAGCCGGTGACCTTTCCGTTCGTGATGAAAAACAAATGTCAAGTTAGCCGAAGTCGGGAGGATCCCAGGCTTTGCGGGGGATTTGGAATGCTATCACACAGACTGTATTAATTTAGCTGGGCATCAATAACCTTGAAATCAGGATTTTGCACGAAAAATCTAGTGTTGTGTTTATTCAGAAGCCAGAAATCAAAGGTAACTTTATTTAAAGAAGCCGATGGACTAGGGTGCCAACTCCAGCAAAAGGAACTGGACACTGCTCAGTTAGGTCTACCTGCCGGCTCCCATTGGCTCCCATGGCAACAGATTTCTGTGCTATTTGCATATAGAATCTCATGGTTCCTACTAAAGAATCTCTTTGTTTTGCTTAATGATGTTAATGTATGTGTGTGGTTACGTTGTTCTTCTTGGGGAGGTGGGGATGCTGTGGATCACTACCATAGAGAAAAGGCACAGGAACCCACTCGCTCAACATAATATTCACGGTAATCAGGGAGTGAAGATTTCCCATCCACCCCCAAAGAAAAAATAAATCAAAAAACAATGGTTTATTTTATTAATTTTCTCAGGCCTTCAGATATCACTGAATTTCAAGATCTCAGATGTAGAAGGGTTCTTGGAGGCCATCTAATCCCAACTATATCTGAACTTAAATCCTTACCAGCAACAAAGCTGACAAGTGGATGCTGAACTTTTGCTTGGAGTCTTCTGAGGACTTGGAATTTCTTACCTCCAAAAGTGGCCCCTAACTTTCCAACTATCATTTCATCAAGTCATAAAGATACATGGACCATGTTTATCATCTCATGCTAAAAGTCCATTCCTCAGTACTCTCTTTGTGGGAACTTTCTATTCATTGGTAATTATCTCAAAGAACTGGGTGAGATCTGAGATCAGCTGCTCCAACCCCTTAAGTGACTTGAGAGCTATTGGTTGTAAGTGACAAGGCTAGGATTTGAACTTGAAATTCTTTCTTATAATAACAATTAAGGTTTAGGGCAGCAAGATCTAAAAGTGCCTCTGAAACATCGAAGATTTAATTTTGTTCGGTAGAATTTTAGATCTATATATGGTCATTATCTATTATGCAGAAGAATGGATTAATCAACCATGATGAGAACCAACTTTTCATTTATGTTGTATATAGCAATTTGGAGATGTAGAATTGTTACAAAACCCAACAAGAGGGTGTTGTGTCTACATGAGGGTTAAAAATCCCTGGTCTAAAGGCCCAGACACCACAAAAATCGGTAGTTAAAAAAAGAATTCCTATAATAATAACTAACATTTATATGATCTTACTACATGCCAGGTATCTGCCAAACACTTTACAATTATTACCTTATTTGATCCTTACAACAACACTGGGAGGTGGGTGCTATTATTATGTTCATTTTATAGGTGAGGAAACTAAGGCAAACAGAAGTAACTTGCCCAGGGTCACACAGTAAGGATCTGAGGCCATATTTGCACTCAGGTCTTCCTGAACTCCATCCACTGTGTCACCTAGCTACCTGTAAGAAATTTCCAGCTGGAGTTACACCATGAAAATTGATGCATGCTTCCTGTGTTACAATGATCTTTGAAATCATCTTAAATAGTCTGATTTAGGAAAATGGCTTCTTGATCTTAAAGGGACTGATTTTGGAGGCGGGATAGAGATAAGGGGGATTTCCTTGTACTCAGAAATCAAAGAAGTCCGCATTAAAGGGAGTGTTCTTAAAATGGGCATTAACCTTGACAGCTCTACTACATTCTAAGCCTAAAACAGTAAGTTGTTCATGAAGTTCCATTTGGAAACAATTGTAAGAACATATTTAAAATTAACATGGGCATAATTTGTATCCAAATACCAAGTTTAGCTAAGTGAAAAGAGAGTTGAGCATAATTATGAAGTAGGATTAATTTCTGTTTCCTCTAGGAAGGATAAGCTTTGACTTCAGTCAGATTTTATGCTGTTAAAATGGCAAAAAATCCCCAATCCCGGTGCCATTAACAGGACATCACCCCCAAATGGGGACTCACTGGCATTTAACTTGATCAGGTCAACTCCCAAACTCTGTGAGCGCTTCTTTTGGAGATCACTGGCTTTTCTGTATCTGCATTCACAACCCTGTCCACCTTGACCTATCTATGAAGCTGTATCAGCCCTACGAACATCTTGTGCGCTAGACAATCTGGCCAAACTGGCCAGCAGGCTACTTTCCCTCTACCTACTTTGTGTCTGCCATCCCTAGAATACTCTCGCTCCTCAATGCCATCACTTAGCATCCTTCATTTCCTTCGAAGCTCAACTCAGCTGTCACCCCACAAATAAGGCCTTTTCTAATCTGTCCAACTGCTAATCTCCCCCCACTCCCACCCTCCAGGAAATGACTTGGAATTTATTTTGCATATAGTTGGTATATGAGAGTGGGTGCTCAGCTAGTTTGGGAGTTGGGAAAGCCTGGGTTCAAGTTCTGCCTCTGACACACACTGACTGTATGACCATGGGCAAGTTCCTTAACTTCTCTGCACCCCTGGCAGCTCTCTAAGACTTCAAACTATAGGGCAGGTGCTAAATCACATAAGGAAGAAAAGCTCCCTCTTCAGAAGTGCCCTAGAACAATGAAACCACAGGATCCATGCCTAGCATTATATCATATCATGCCATAGCATATATCATAGCATGTTAACAGATAGGTATGTGCATACACATACACATCTATTTATATGTGACTGTGTTGTCTCTTCCATAGAACAGAAGCTGTTGGAAGCCAGGGACTGTTTCATTATTGTCCTCATGTCCTTAGCTCCCCGCATAGAAACTGGCACATAGTACGTCCTTAATAAATGCTTGCTAACTGATTCTTTACTCCATTTTCACAAACTGTCACTCTCCATTTCTCCAGACCCCCAGGCTCTATTTATGCAATTAGTTCTCCATGACAATAGAAGACCAAACATCTTCCTACTTTCTCCTTTGTTCAAGATCCATAGTTGCTCAGAGCATGGCCCATCGAATCCCACCTACCTGAGGGAGGCAGTTAACAGGTAGAAGGGGACAGAAGGCCTGGGTTTAAATTGCATTTCTGTCAGTGACTATCTGAGTGAATTTTGGGCAAGACTACTTCCCTTGGCTTCAGGTTCCTGATCTGTAACTAGCTTCCTTCCTTAGGTCTGAAACCTTATTCAGCTTGGTACTGAAGGTGCTCTAGAACATTAGAACAAAAAGAACCCCAGAATGCAAGTGAGTCTACCTGTCAATTTGTTTCACCTCATTGGACCTTAGTCTTTTCATCTAAACAATGGAAACATTAGATTCCATTGTCTTCTAGCATTGTCTTCTATATTTTGGGGGGAAGATGAATATACCCTGGTGCCATAGGAACAACACTGAATTTGGACTCAGGCTCTAGATTCAAATCTGGGCTCTGACATCCACTACATGCATAATTTCAGATGAGTTACTAAACGTCCTGGCTCCCAGTTTCCTCTTCTATAACAATTGACAGCTGTCTTAGGGGATCTCTAAAATGCTTTCTTGCATCTCTCACCTCATCATCTTCTTTGGGATGGTTTTGACTTTCCTCCATAGATAAACTTGGAACCTCATTGCCCATAAAGAGCATGTAAAGGCCCAAACATTGGCATGAAATGTAAGTTAAGTCTTTGTTCTCCACCTGGGCTGCCAGAAGCTTGAGTGAATGAATATATTGTCTATCTAGTGGTTAGCCTCTCCTTCCAAGCAGACTGTCACTGGGCTCTTTAAAACATTCATCCCTCCAGTGCCTGATCTTTGCATATTTTAAAGTAAATACTTGCACACCCACGTGATGGTAGGTGCTGTGTGCATGTGTGCACTGCCCAGGGACTAGCATCCAATTTAGACAAGGTGTTGTTGGCAGAACACAGATAAATCCTCGCTGCTTGACTTTCAAGTGTGAAATCTTGCAGTCATATTTGGAACTCACCCTTCTTAACAATTGCTGGCTTACAAACTCCTGGAAAGGTGAGAATGATTGAAGGTTGAGAGGGAGTATCGTAGGTTAATCACAAGAACAGAACCACTGTGAAGGCTGCTGGGGGCATTGACAGATAAGGTACCATTCTCTGTTTAGGGTTTTTTCCTTTTGCCAAGAATGCTTTTTAGAAAAATAGATCTTCCTTGGTTCCCTTCAGATTTCTGGCCCCTGCTGGGGTGCTTGGATATTGGAAAATGGAAAAGACAGATTGGTGAGGGCCATTTGTTCACCTGTTTGTGAAAAGGACTCACAGAAGTTAGAAAACTTCCATTTCAGAAAGACTGAAGAAACCTCACTTTAGTCTTCTCCAGAATAAGGTGGAATACCCAATAAGCCCTAGAGAAAGAAAGCAAAATTAACTCACTTCCATAATGCAGAAATGTCTTTCCCTCAAAATCAACTTCTTTTCTCCACCATCAAGTTACCACCTGCAGCACCACTAGGTGCAATAGTTATGGTAGAATCTCTCTATTACCTAAACAGATCCTTAGAACAAAGACCACATGGCTACTTCTGGGAGAAAGATCTATAATTTGCTGAAAAGAATGAGAAATAGGCATGTAAAATTCTTTTGTCTCTTGAGTGACATGATGGATGTGGCTGTTATTAAGAGGGTTGTGTTTAATTTTGGGCCCTCTCTTCTTCCTACAAATCCTAGAAAGATCCCTCAAAGAGAATGATGGGTAAATTCCTTGGGAATGTTGTCCTTCCAAATCTTCTCTATTAGTTTTTGGTTTTTTTTTTTTTAATGAGTAGGACATTCACCCTTCTCTTGGGATCAGAGGGCAGGAGTCTTCCTAAGAGAAATGAATGATCAGTAGTATCTTCATTCTTCCAGACTTCCAGGATGGAATCTTGAGTTAATTTGGACTCATCCTTTTTCTTCATTCCCTAAATCCAATCTTGAAGATCTGTCACTATTCTTCCTTGAAAACTCTCTTAGAGTCATTCCTTCCTCTTCATCCCAATAGCCATTATCCTTATGCAACTCAAGATAATTCTTTTCTGTTTCTAACTGATCCTTCTTGGCTCCCTTTCCTTCCCTTCTCTACTCTCCCCATCACACTCAGAATTCTGGGTACCATCAGTACCTCAGTGGAGTCAGCATCTCATGAATGTGGGCATGTCAGCATCTTCTTGTTTCTCCCCAACCTACTGCATCAACCTCCTGACTGGTCCCCAGTGTCTCTTCCTGCTCCAGTCCCTCTTCATACAGCTTCCAGATATATTCTTAAAGCATAGCTACAATCATGTCATTGCCCTGCTTAATTAACTCCAGCAGCTCTTTGTTACCTTTACAATCAAATCCAGACTCCTCTCCTTGCTCTTTAAAACTCTTCCCAAGCTGGATCCAGGTATATCCCCCTCCCCCATCTTCTCTGCCAGCCTGAATGGCCTCCTTGATGGTCCCCATTTGGTCTCTCATCTTTGTGCTTTTCCATAGCCTTTCTCCCATTCCTGGCAGGCACTGTCTCATCATTTCCACTTCCTGGAATCTCTTCTATCTTTCAAATCACAGATGAAGTGATGCATCATCCACAATTGGAGCATTATATCCTCAGCCTCTAAAGCCACCAAACTCGACCTTTTTCCTTTTTTCACTAGATCTGTGATTTTGAGTGGGAACCTGTCTTACCAGTGCAGAGAAATCTAGACTCTGCAACTTAAAGCTGTAGTTAAGACTTGCCCAGAATCACAAGCTAGTGTGCATAAGAGGTGGCTTGGGGAAGCCAAGTTTTCCTGATCCATGGATGGCTCTCCCTTTCCCCAGTGTTCTGCTGTCTCTAAGTTGGTATGGACTTTCTACCTCCCTGTGCATATAATGTTTCCCAAATGGAGGGCAAGCTCCCAGAAAGAGTCAATGATTTAGACTATTGCCCTGTATGTCCATCACGTAGTACACAGTGCCTTGGCTACGACACTAACTCAATGCTTCTGTATGGAATTGAGCTGAAACTGTGCATGCAGTCTCTCACCATGCATGATTTTCACATGTACCCTTCAATGCGGTCTCCATGGAGGTTCTACTCAAGGCACTTTTAAAAGGTCTCTTACATTTACCATGTCACCAGTACACCATGTTGGCTCTCCCTGTGTTACCTTTGGTCCCTTTATGTGACCAAAGTGCCCCTTTGCCATTCATTTATTCATCTCATGGATATCATCTCACACTCCTGATATCTGCTTCCCAGTTACACTCACATACACACACATCTCTTTTCCCCCCTTTTTACCCCTTTTTCCCTTGACTTTCCTAAATCCTATCCATTCTTCAAATGTTTTTCTTGCATTTTCAAAGGGGAACAATGACACATCATGATGTTGCAGCAAAGTAATGAATAATAGGTGATATCACTGAAGTCATTGTCCAGAGTCATTAGAGTTCAGTGATAGGACAAAAGTCAAGATAACTGGATATGGCCTGGGATGCAGTGGGTGACGTTGGCATCTTCTGTATCTTACTAAACTCTAAGCACTCCACAGCATCTGCTTCAGCTGCCTTCATGGCCATTGGAAAAATTGTTCTCATTCACCTATTCTACCCACAAAAGTCCTCACATTCTTGGGGTAGACATTCCCCTAACTCATCGATGGGTTTGAGGCCTATTGGTTACTCTTGACTTGGTTTAGCCCATCTGCAAAGATAGTTTTACCATGGTGTGACTACTGCATGTGCTATAGATTCTTGTATCTGCTCCAAGGAGTTTTCTCCCAACACTTCAACCTATTGTCACATCTCCTCTCTGCTCCACTAATATTTAGAATTTTAGAACTGAGTTGGGGATTTAAATGTGCCCTAATGAACTTAAGTGGGAATCTTGACCTCCCAAATGCAAGATGCCTGGCTTATGTCTTTTTCCTCCCCAGCAGTTATTACAGAGATGAGCACAAGACACATACTTCATTCATGCAATGGTAGACTGAGGAGCAGTCACAAAACTTGAGGACTCTGGAGGAGAGAGTGAGGCTGATGACTTTGTGTGACTCTGCCTCACTTAAATCCAATCCATGCACAAGTCAAGGCATCTTCTTCAAAATGAAAAACAGACAAAAACAATACAAAAAATCAGGCTCAGAGTTCATTAGTCTGAACTGCTAAGTGTAGCCTAGAAATAGATGTGAACTTCACAAATTCTTTGACAGACGTGAGGCACAAAAGGACAAAAGACCACTGATGAGTGGGCCAACAGTGGAGGAAGGCAACAAGGAAAAGTCCAGGGGCAATTCTGGGAGGATCAGGGTCCATAAAGTGGTCAGATTGTAAGGGTTCAAGAAGTTTGGGCAGGGAAGGAAGGGGCATAACATTGGTGAAAGCAGATTGGAAATTTGGTGATGAAGAGAAAGGGAGAAATTGGACTGTAACTCAAAGAGGAAGGTGGGGGTCTCGTGCAGAGCATATTTAGTAGAATAAAAGCCAC
Source organism: Bettongia penicillata ogilbyi (assembly GCA_023548195.1). NCBI lineage: Eukaryota > Metazoa > Chordata > Mammalia > Diprotodontia > Potoroidae > Bettongia > Bettongia penicillata. The sequence continues at coordinate 6,998,088 of JAJHZJ010000537.1, read as the reverse complement.
TTGAGGGCAACCATGATGTACTTTTTCTCTTTATATCCCCAGGGCCTCCATAAAAACTTTAAGAACTATGATTTCAAGCAATATTGCCCTACTGACTCATCTCCAAGCTGAAGCCTAGGAAGTGTTTTGCCAAATTATAGGCTCAGCAGAAGAAAAATTCAAATCATATGGAGACAGGAGGTGACCGCATGATCTCCACTCACCTCAAAGATGCTTCCAAACACTGTCCAAAAAGATAAAATGCCATCCTTTTCCTCAAAAAGCCACTATTTTAACCACCTATGCAATAGTCCACAAAATATTAAATAAAAATAGCAACTTTTCTCAGGACCATTTTTCCCTAAATTCCATTGGAAAAGATGAAATGGATGGTATAATGATGCTAATTCAGACATTATTTCATCAAGTAAAGGTAAAGTTACATAACACTTGGCTTAGCAAATGGGACCAAAAGGGGTTCACCTCTGGATGGAGACAATAAGAGTTAAAACTTAAGAATGGAATCCGAAAGCCTTCCATGGGCACCATCCACATGTATCCAACCAAGAATACATGAACAATGAAGCATCAGTAGCAACTGAGTGGTGCAGATTCGTTTATAGAAATGGAAGGGTTTATGATAGGACACTCCCAAAAGAGTGCCATTGGTAATATACTGTAGCATCAGTAACTTTGTTTGTCTACTAGCAGTTTGAGTGGGACATAAGTAGAAATTTTGGGGGTGGGAGGAAGGTTTCTCTGGTTTATTTGTAAACTGAAGTAGGGTTAGAATTAAGATTAATAGATAAATTAATGAGAGTGTGCATTTCCCTTAATCTTTGAGGAAATATCAGAATATTCCCTTTGATTGATTTAGGACTCACTTAGGGCATTAATATGGTGCAGTTACATGGAGACACAGTGCATAGAGCACTCAGCCTGCAGTCAAGAAGACTCATCTTTGAGAGTTCAAGTCTGGCTTCAGGCACTTACTAGCTGTGTGACCTTGGACAAGCCATTTAACCCTATTGGCCTCAGTTTCCTTATCTGTAACATGAGCTGAAGAAGGTTGACCACTCCATAATCTTTGTCAAGAAAACCCTGAATGAGATCACAAAGACTGGGATATAATTGAAAAAATAACTGAACAACAGCAGATCGATTATTAATGAGGAAATGAGCTAGTAGCAGTTAACCTGGAAGTGTTGTCTGTGCTGCTGTTCAGTTGTTTTTCATTCATGTCTAACTCTTTATGATCCCGTTTGGGTTTTCTTGGCAGAGATACTGAAGAGGTTTGCCATTTTCTTCCAAGCCTGGCTCTCTGCTTGCTGTGCAACTTGAATCCTGTTATGTATACATTGTCTCTTGCAAGCCTCATGACTCTGAGAGGCAAATGCTAACACTATTATCATCCCCATTGTAAAGATGAGGAAACTTAGGGTCATTGAGTTTGTGGTCACAAAGGTATTGTCCAGGGTGGAATTCAAACCCAGATCTTCTTGATTCCATCTGCTATGACTTGTTACCTCAGTAACGAGTTTTGTGCACATCAGTCCTCACACCAACCTTGTGGTACAGTTGCTGTCAATATCAGCATGTCCATTTTACAGGTAAAGAAATTTAAACTCACAAGGACAAGGTACAAGGTACAAGGAACAGTTCAACTCCAGATCTTCTCCATCCTAATCCAATACCACTTCCACAGAAGTGGGTTGGTGTCAGCTCAAACTTTTTCTTTAGAGCTGATTGCTAAGTATGTTATATGAGCATTAACACCTCAGAAACTGTCAAACACTAGTCATTGAGTTTTCGTTGGTTAGACTTATGAAGGTGGTGAGGAAAATGTTGACAATATAGATTAAATTTAAAAAGATGTTGGACAGCCTTTATTTTTTGAGAGCTGCTTGTTAAACATTTATCACCACACCTCTGAATAATATCCCACCCAAGAACTCTCTGACACACATACCATTACACTAATACTAGTATTGTTCCTTGATTCAGTAAACATAGAAAACTAGAGAACATTATCATTTTATTAAGATATGAAAATACTTTTTTTCCTATTTTGTTAATAAGAAAATTTCCCTATTCCACCAAGATAGACAAAGTAGTTTTCTTTATTTCAAGTTGAGATTCAGCTTCTACCTTCAGACCAAGCCAAAGGTTTTATGGCTTTTGTGGCCAGAAGGAAGCTCCAGCCTGTGAATTCCAAGCCCAAAAGAGAACCAGTTCAGTGACAATCTGATGGTCTCAAGGTGTGAGAGTCATGATGGACTTGACCCTCTCGAAAAATAACAACTCTGTGGATCTTGCGCCTTTTGAAAAAAGAACCTGAAATGTCAGATAAAAGGTAGTAATAATAATCTAACTGCCATGCACAGAGCATTTTAGGGTTTGCAAAGTGTTTTACAAAAATTACATCACTTTATTCTTACACAATATAAATGGGCATGCCTTCTCCAGAGGGTTAGCATGAGGACTGCAGTGCACAGGACTCTGGAGGAATCTTTGGGCCTCGGGACAAAGGTGCCACTGAGGAAAGAAGGCATGGCATCTAGGGTCAAGAACACCTGGGCTTTATTCCCGCAACAATGGTAAAAGAGATGCCATGATTCTTCCCATTTTGCAGATCAAGTTGACAGAAGTTAAATGACTTACCCAGGGTTATATAGCTAGTAAAAGTCCAAGACTAGATTTGAACTCAGTTGTTCCTGATTCCAGGTCAAGAATTCTATGCATTCCTGCACCTAGCTGCATCAAATTCAGAAATATCTCTCCAATCAGGAATCAGATTTCCATCTCTTTGCACCATATCCACATTTAAACACACACACACACATACACGAGCATTTAGTTATTAATGCCTAAAGCATCCTTTCGTCTAAGAACCCAATGAGGCAGAAGGGTTTACCAATTGTGTGAGCGTAAAAACAAGGATCCATCAGATTCTGTTGACAATTATGTGATGAGCAGCTGAAGGCTGTGCACATGGCTAGGCACAGCAGTGAGACAGCGATAGACCCCAAATCTTAAGTCTCGCAAATGAGATTCCCAAGTTCTCTGTTGGTATCTGTGTGGTTGCTGATTAGATCATCCTGATTTCTGGGGACATCGTTTAAAAAGTATTGCATCTGTTGAAGCGACAAGTCTGAACGCCTTTGTGCATTGAGGGTCTCCTCATCTTTCTTCATTTTCCCGGTTCTCTTGTCTTTGCTCTTATTTTTCATCAAAGCCCCGTCGTACAGGAACCCTGAGCACATTCCTGTCATTCTGAAGGTGTTTTCATCTTCCCCTAAGTGCCCACTTTTTCTTCAGCAAGCCATGATGTCGTCCATCACCCTTCCAAATGACTACCTCACTTGGCCTTCCAATGAGGTTCATTCTGTGCTATTTTCTCCAGCAGCCCAAGTATTAGAGAACAATTAATGATGTCAGCCTGCTGCTAACATTTTGAAATATTTCTGTAACAGCAAATCAGCCCACTGAAAATAGGAATGTGAGACAAGAGACTTTTCCCTAAGAAATGTTACTGCGTGTGCCTGGCTATCCTCTGCAGGCAACCTTGTTTTAAGAGGCTCATTTTGAAAGATTTCAAAAATGGGCCCCAATTTCTTAAAGGTCTGTGGCCAAAAAATAGAGGAACACTAGTATTTAAAAGCATATTTTACCTTGTCAGAGGATCATAAGTCTAGGGCTAGAAGGAATCTTGGAGATCAATTTGTCCAATCCTCTCATCTTCCAGATGGAGAAACTGAGAGCCAAAATAGTAAGGAACTTGGGCTCTGTTGTTGTAGAAGGAGCCCCTACTTTTGGAGTGTGACAGTGTAAGCTCTCACCTTCCCTTTCCCACTGCGGAAAAGCCACTTCAGGGCCCTGAGCCCTAATTTCCCCTTCTATAAATAAAGGTCTAATCAAATGTATGCTGCCTATTTAGAGGCTGTTTTGGGGACTCCATACAACATCATGTAGAAAGCTGATGATATACAAACTGTAAAGTGCCAAGGAAATGGAACCATTGTTATGATTCCTCAACTCTGGGACTGATCATTCCTCCCTTGGATTACCAGTAGAATCATTTTGGTTTGGATGATTGAGTTATTTTTGAATTCTACTTATGAATACTAAATTGAATCCTGCATTATGAAATCCATTTTAACTTTTATGGACATCTCTGCCTTCTCTGGGGGCTTCTTTCAGCGTTTGGTTTATTGGGAAAACAGCATTTACTCCTTGCAATGAGGCCCACGGCACTGGCGCATGATAACCAAGAAAATAAGCAACAGAATTCAAGTTTATTTTGTGAAAATATGATCAGCTTCCTGGATTTTCTTAAAATAATCGAAAAGTACCAGAATCCTCAACGTCCTGGGAAAGCTCGGAGAAGCCTGAAAATCTCATCAAGACATTCTCATCCCTGAAACCTCTTCCTAAGCTGACCTTTGCCTGATGTTTCCTATCCAAGAAATCCTTTTGAAAAGGGAAAAGTTTCAAATGGGACATTACAGGTCTGGAGAAATTCCAGGACAGAAAATTGCATTTCCAACAAGAGAACTTCAATGGCTAAGGTGGCACTGGGGAGTCTCCATGACCCTCTTGGTTTGTGCTTAAATTGTCAAAGTTTGACTCCTTTTGGTTCAAAAAAGGCTACTTTCATAAACAGTTTCATAAACGACAGCATATCTAATTCTTTGCCTTTTGAGCACTGAGCTGAATACAGTGCTAGTGGTCTACTGAGAATTTCTCTAAGACATAAAACAATCTAGTAGGTAAGTTACCAAGCTGTTGACATAGGGAATGAAAATGGAAATTCTGTAGCCGTCTCTTAGATCCCTCGTTTTATACCATACTTTGCCTGATGTGGGCTGATTGGTGCAGTATATCTTGATGTTAGTATCCCATTTCAGAAATGTTCTGACATTATCTATTTGGCAGTTTGAAAAATAGTATAAAACTCCCAATGCATTTGAGCCCACGTTTCAACACAGCAATCACAATCTCCATTTCTACTGATGCAAGGCACAGGTTTGAACCAAATTCCAGAAGCTTCATTCCTGAGTTGATGGGAATCTGAAAGTCTTTCTGTGCCTAACAAGGTTAGGAAAAACTGACTTCTTTTCCCCCGTCTCTGCTCTGAAATGAGTTGGCGTTGGATTCAAAATCATTCAGAAGAAACAAACGTATCAGCACAAAAAAGGTCAGAAAGCAAATTTTTTTAGATGGTGGAGTGAACTGAGAGAGAGGAAATGAAACACCAAGGAGTTGGAAGGTATGATTTAATAAGTATTTGATCAGAATGAGAGGCAGTTCAATGTAGTGAATAGAGAGCTGACCTGGAAGCTAGGAAACCCTAGATTCCAGTCCTGCCTCTGATACACACTGACTAGGTGACTCTGGGCAACTCACTTAACCTTTAAAGGCCCTAAGAAACTCAACAAGTTTTAAGTTCCATAGAATATGCGAACTTCCCCAGTAAAGGAAATTTCCTCACCTGGGAGTTTCCTGTTGTAATGAAATTACAGGTCTAGTCTCTACCCCTTGACCATTAGAAAATAATAGTGCAGATGTCTGGGAGGGAGGCAAAAATAATGGATATGAGTAATTCAGAGAGACATCAGAACAGACGTGAGTCAAAAAACAAAGCAAAAGAGAACGGCATGCAACAGCCCCAGTGAAAAAGGTCATCAACGATGAGCTTTGAACTCAGGCCAGCAAGGAGAAAAAGGGGTCTGGAACTCCCATCTCCACCAAGACCTAGGGCCTACAGACTTGGAATAGCACCTGCACTGAGCTCTGTGGCGGTACAGCCCAGCATCAGTATATTCCTGCTAGACTGTTACACACCTAGACCTTAAATTTAACTCTCATATATGAAAAACATTGACCCTAGAGGTTTTTTTAATTGATTTCATATTAATAATATTTACTGAGCTCCTACTGTGTGCAAAATAGGTCTTTGCCCTCATGGAGTTCAGTCAATCATCCTTAAATTGAGCTACTTACTCAGGTTCACAAAGCAGTAGGAGTCAGAATCGGTTCTCAGATTCAGGCTTCTGACTCCATAGCTGAGTGATGGAGTAGAAGAATCAGGAAAGCCTGGACTCAAATTTCTCTTCAAATCCTTAATATCTGTGTGCTTCTGGGTAGGTGGCCACCCCTCTCTGGGCTTTGTTTTCCTCATCTATAAAAGAGGGGGATGGACTCCATGATCTCTAAAACCCCTCCTGACCCTAAATTCATGATCCTCTAAGACCACAGATGACATACTGCTCCACACATGCTGGGCATTAGGAGGACTGAGGAGCCTCAGACATGTTTGGAGGTGGATGGAAGGGAGCTAGTGGGGAGAATGATTGACTACAGATGTTGCAGGAGGGGACTGTGGGTCCAGGGAGGAAGATGAGCCTCAGTGAATTCGTTCACCAAGCTAAGGAGGAGAGGATGTGATGGGACTAAGCTCTGAGTGATGAAGGAGGCTGCTCCCTTGGAATGGTCCAGGTCAACAATGTGAATCTGAGATGGGGAGGGGCTGTTAGGGGATTGAAGATAGAGGAACAACCCGAGTGGTCAATGTCTGGAATGAACTTGTCAAGGAGTGAGAGGAAAAGAGAGGGCTGGATAAGGCAGCAGGTCCCAGCAGAAGATCCAAAGATCCACCCCACAAAAACTCAACCCCAGATTCACAGCTAGACTTTTCCATATTTTTTTCTATCACTTAAGTGTAGGGGAAGTCAAAGGGAACATCCAATATCTTCCATTTTAGAGTCATAGACTTAGAGATGGAAGAGAATGAGAGGTCCCCTAGTCCAGCCCCTTATTTTGTAAGGGATGAATGGGTCTAAGGCCCAGAAAGAGCATGAATCACAAGGTAAGTGAAAAGGCAAGATTTGAATCTCTGCTCCGTGGCACCATAGCCAGGTCACAATGCCCTCCACCTAGTTTATAAATAGGATGCATTTTCCCAATCCCTGACATTGTCAAATTGTACAAATAAAATTGAATTTCACAAGATCTAACAAATTCCAGGGAAGTCATCCTGTTCTTACTTCCTCAGACCAAGGAAGACAAGTGTTTAATCAGCAGCCGACTCTGTGATCTCCAGAGTTGGTTTCAACAAAGTCAGCAGCTCTGATTCTCTTATTTGAAGAATAAATAGTAGGATAAAACATGTAAGCTCTAAAAACACACTTTCATAAAACCTGACCAAAAGATTTTAAATTCAGCAGTTTAAAATTCTGACATTCAACACCCATCTCTCTCTCTCCTCTCTCTCTATTCTCTCTCTTTTCTGTCTCTCTCTCTCTCTCTGTCTCCTCTCTCTCTGTTCTCTCTCTTTTCTGTCTCTCTCTTTCTCTCTCTTTTTCCATTCTCTCTCTTTTCTCTCTCTCTTTCTCTCTCTTTTTCCATTCTCTCTCTTTTTTGTCTCTCTCTCTCTCTCTCTCTCTCTCTCTCTCTCTCTCTCTCTTCTCTCTCTCTCCTCTCTCTCTTTCCATTGTCTCTCTTTTCTCTCTCTCTCTCTCTCTCTCTCTCTCTCTCTCTCTCTCTCTCTCTCTCTCTCTCTCTCCTCTCTCTCTCTCTCTTCATTCTGTCTCCTCAGCCCCATTCCCTCTCATCCCCTTTCTTGTCTCCTTCTGGCTTATACTTATCTCTACTTACCAATACTCTCTAAAAGACTTCCCTGTTACCGTTAAGTGCTATTCACCTGATCTTATTACTTTTCTCTGCATTTCTAGAACCTCTGTATTTATAGCAAGTGGTATAACTTAATTGAGTTTCCAACTCTTTATACTAAAAATAATTCACAATTGCTGTACTTTCATTAAATACTTGCCCAGTGCAAGTCACTTTGCTCTGCACTTGGGCTACAAGTTTTTTTTTCAATATAATCCTTGCCTACAAGGATCTTAAAATCTATCGGGAAGCAGTCAACAAGCATTTCTTAAGCACCTACAATGTTCCGTTTGGTTTTGGCTTGTAGCCTTTAGAAAATTGAAGAACTTGCCATCAGTATTGTAGTTTACCTTGATGCTGTGTTCATCCTCATTGAAAGCACTTGACAACAAAGCTGAAAACATCATGCTAAAAAGCATGGGAGCAAGCACACAGTCCTGTTTCACTCCATTGGTGACTGGGAAGGCACAAGAGCATTGTCCACTATCCAGAACTCAAGCAAACATGCCATCATGAAATTGACATACAATGCTGATGAACCTCTCTGGGCAACCAAATTTTGACATAATTTTCCATAAACCCTCACTACGAACAGTGTCAAAGGCCTTCATCAGATCTACAGAAGTTGTGTACAGACCTCTGTTCTGCTCCTGGCATTTCTCCTGAGTGTTGGTGCATGATTTTCTGCTTGTAGATGATTGTACACTCAGTGCAGCCTCTGAAGCTGAGATGCAACAAAGTATAGATCAATTCTCTGCTGCCTGTGCTCATTTTGGCCTAATAATCAACACCAAGAAAACACAGGTGCTGCGTCAGCCACCACCACACCATCCATACATGGAACCATAAGTTAAACAAATGGAAAAGTTTTGAATGCTATGGATAAGTTCACTTACCTTGGTAGTGTACTTTCCAGGGATGTATACATTGACAATGAGGTTGATGCACGCATTGCCAGAGCTAGCTCAGTGCTTAAGAGGCTCCGAAGAAAAGTTTGGGAGAGAAGAGGTATTAGACTGATTACCAAACTGAAGGTCTACAGAGTTGTTGTGCTGACCTCATTGTTGCATGCCTGCGAAACATAGACAGTGTACAAACGCCATGCCAAGAAACTGAATCACTTCCATTTGAACTGTCTTAGGAAGATTCTGAGAATCACCTGACAGGATAAGTTACCAGACACTGAGGTCCCTGCCAAGCATTCAAACTATGCTTCGGAGAGCGCAACTCTGATGGGTTGGCCACGTTGTTCAAATGCAAAATGTATGCTTGCCAAAAAGACTATTTTATGGAGAACTCACATAGGGTAGGCAATCACATGGTAATCAGAAGAAGCAATACAAGGACACTCTCAAGGTCTCTCTCAAGAACTTTGGATTTGATTGTGTGGCATGGGAGATACTGGCACAGGACCATTCAGCGTGGCATGCCCACATCAGAGAAGGGGCTGTGCTCTATGAGCAAAGCAGAATTGAGATAGTACAAAGGAAATGTAGGATGCACAAATTTGGAGTATCCACCCAAATGTTCACACAGACTATCTGTGGTAGAGCATTCCAAGCTTATATTGGTCTGATCTGCCACAATTGTACACATTGAAACTTCACTTAATCATGGTGATGTCACTTTGGTCCTCTTCTAGAATGAAGTACAACAACCAACAATGTTCCAGAATGAGCGCACAAAGGAAATGCAATAGTCCCTCACCTCCAGGAGTTTACATTCAATTGAGGAGACAATAAAGACACATATAAGGACACGCAAAATAGGTGAAAAAGGGAATGGCAGGTGCGGGGATCAGAAGGGTGGTCACTGAGCCTCGCGTTGAAGGACTTCAAAGAGCTCCAAGACCCAGAGCTGAGAAGGGAGGCTTTCTTCCAGCAACGAGGGACAGCCAGTACTAATATGTGTCGGTGGGAGATGGAGTTCTGTTTGGACTGCAGAGTGCAGGAAGAGGAGGCATTTATGATAGTGGTGGACAAGCAGTTTGGAGCCAGGTTGTGAAGGGTTATGAGTACTAGATGGAGAAATTTGTATTTGACCCTATAGACAATAGGAAGCTGCTGGAGTTTATTGAAGTTTGTTGGAGTTTCTTTCTTTTTTTTGTCATCTTTTAAATGGGGGAGAAAGAAAGAAAGAAAGAAAGAAAGAAAGAAAGAAAGAAAGAAAGAAAGAAAGAAAGAAAGAAAGAAAGAAAGAAAGAAAGAAAGAAAGAAAGAAAGAAAGAAAGAAAGAAAGAAAGAAAGAAAGAAAGAAAGAAAGAAAGAAGGAGGAGGAAAGAAACAAAGAAAGAGGAAGAAAGAAAGGAAGGAAGGAAGAAAGGAAGGAAAATTAAAAAGAAAGAAAAAGGAAAAAGAAAAGTCCCCTTTAAAATTTGTGTGGCAGATGTGTGGGAGAAGGGTGAGGCTTGAGGCCAAGAGACCACTTTACAGGGTGTTGGAATAGTCCAAGATCAAGATCTTAATTAGGGTGATGGGAATGTGAAGGGAGGGAAGGGGATAGGTGCAAGGATGAGGATAAGCCAGACAAACAAGTAACTAACCAAAGTCAGACCCAATATAATATGTAGCTAAGTCCAACAGAGAAATGTCCTGCTTCAAGGCAGGATTATCATTTTCGAAGAGCCGATTGCACTGCTAAGATGGACCAAGGGTTCCTAAGGAGGTAGCTCGAGGTCTGTGCCTTGATGGGTTTCAGGAAGATAAAAAGGCAGGTAGACCATTTGTATCAGCCCTGAGGAGCAGCCTGTGCAAAGTCACTGAGGAGGCAAGGACAGAACAAGAAGGAAGAACCAGGGCATAGTCCGACTGGGCATCATGAAGAGGTCCAACGGTGACGCTCACTTTTTGACCCTGGAGAAGCCACTTAATAAATTTACCTCCTTCCCTCCTGCACCCCACAGCAGCCAGGAGTCTTGCATTTAATGCCTGAACTTTTATTTCCTCTCTTCAGGAGGAGCCTGAAAGAGTGAGGCTCTATGTTGGAAGATGGGCAAGGAAATGTCGATGCTTGCAACCCTGAGACACAGACTGTTACTTACATTTTATTATCCTTGTTTCTAATCTAATAAAATTGCATACTAAAATAATGGCCCTTTGCACAAAGGTCTTGGTGGCCCAGTCATCTGAGAAGGGAAGGTAGGGGCAAAGCTAGCAGGGTTGTGACAAGTTGTAAAATGAACAAATCGCATTCCCAGATAAATGATGACCAGGATAGAGAATGTAGCTATGGAGGGTGGGTGTAGGGTTGATTTATGGCCACCACATCCACGATTCTGATTGCTCACAAAAGATCACATGCAAACTCTCTACAGTTCAATCTGGTACAATTATTACACAATAAATGTTCCACTCTCCTTAGGCATCTTTCTGGTTTCTTATTGGATCACTCAGAGGATTCACCTCATTATCCTATCCTACCCAGGCAACCAACACATAGGGCTGGGGGAAGCCCTTGCACTCTGAAGAAATAGGAGTAGTGTTGGAAGCTGGACCCAAATGTACAAAAATCAGAGAGCCAGGATTTCTCTGGAATGTAAGAGCTGTCTATATGGGATTGGGAGACATGCCAATGTGAGGATCCTGAAAAAGCTTGTGTGATGCCATCTGCTTCTCCAGGATCTTGACCTTGGAGATCCTCTTCATTCCTGCTTTGAGCCTTCTGTCAGTATGCTTACAGGTTAAATTCACCATGTTCTCTCTTGACTCAGTCACACTGGTAAGACTGTGAGCTGAGGCATCTGCCTTCTCCATATGTGTGTTTATGTGTATACATTATGTATACAGTCACCATATGTCTCAGATTTGCTGGCATAATTCTGATTTAAAATATTCTGCCCCATTCATAAGTCAGAAAACAAAATTCATCATCAGACCATATGTCCTGATTTAGAAGCTGAAAATGTGGTCACTGTGAGGATGCTCCACTTCCAATACTTTATTTCTGACTTCTTGTGCAAAGGAAATGGACTTGGGCTCAGGCTAAGAAATAACTGCCTGTTCAGATATTAGTCTCCAGTCACCATCTTTGTTGTCACCTCCACCAAGAGACTGGCATCACCAGCCCTCATGTCAAAGTGCAATCTAACTGTTTGGATTACTTCTCTTGTGCCTGTTTCCCCTCCACTTTCTCTGTTGGGGCCAGATGTTACCATTTCCATTAAAGGAATGGAACCACTTTTCCTTTGTCCAGTGATTATTTTGGTAGCTCTGCGGGCATGCTCAGCATTGCTATAATTCTCCTTCCTCCCCTTCCCAACCCCCATCCCTTAATTCTCATTTGAGGTCTCCTGGTCAGAAGAAAAAAATGAAAAATCACAATCTCAGCATCAAAATCCTCACCTCTAAAAACATTTTCAAATCATAAAAACTTTGGCAACATCCCAGCATGGCCACAGTGAGCTCTGCCAACACCTGCAGAGACCCAGGAGCAGGATACCCAAGGCTTCACATCACTTAAAACACCCAGTCAAGAACCAACAATGTGCTTTAAGCCAAGCTTTTATGATAAATGGATCAGAAACACTTTGTTTAAAATGTACCCCTGCTAAAAATTCTCAGTTCTGCATGAGCCATTAAAATATCTCTTAACACACTCAAATTCCCCCTCCCTGCAATAGGCTAATGTTTATATTTGCTGATTATTCCATTCACGAGCAGGTGTGAATCTCGAAGACTACCTTTTGTTTCCTGGTTCATTTTTTACTTTTGATTCTCTGCATTATCCCTCAGTTTGTGAAGGAATATTTTCATAAGGAAGGCACAGAAGGAACTTCATTTAAAACTCAAAAGACACATTAAGGCTTTACTGGGTGAGCTTAATTTGAGGCTTCCCTCTGTTGTAATCCTGTGAATTGTACACAATGTGTCCTTTGTCAATATTACTGAAAAAAGATTTTTGTATCCTTTCCTGCTACGTGGAAGTCAGATTCTTTTTCCCTCACAATTTTGATGAACTCTGATGATTTTCAAATTTTCTTTAAATTATTCTTGCCCTCTCCTCCAGATCTCTCTCTCTTTTTTTAATATAACCAAAATATTTTTCCAGTTGAGTAATTTTCTGGGCTCATTTTTCTGTTTCCTTTGTAGTTTCTGGCATTCTGATTTCCAGTGAAATTGAAATAAGCCCACTTTTCATTGAGTTGGGTGTTTTATTTGCATTTTCTCTGGATGTTTCTAAAGTCTTTTGTTTCATCCCTGTTCTCTTGTTCTGAGATTTCTTGGTATTCTCAGTACCTTATCTATGCTAGTTTACCATTTTTGATATTTTCATTTTTTTCCTTTAGTTTCTTCTACGTGCTCATTAGCATGTTAATATACTTAGAGTGGAACCCTAGTTTGATTGCTTATGACTGGGGTAACTAGGACAGGAAGCATCAAATGGGGTAAACTGCACAAAATCCTCTTTATATTTCATGATGCAAAAAAAATGATACAAGATGTAGTTAACTTCAGACAGACTATTGAGTGGGGGCAGGTAGGGGATGATAATCCATTATTATACTGACTCGGAAGATAAAATATTAGCATTGGAAGGTACTTTGGAGATTATCTGGGCTGGCTCATGAGATGGAGGGAAGGGATCTGTCGAAGTTTGCTCTCTTCCAAAGATGCTACCATGATGTTCCCCTCCATGGGGCATGTGGAAGGGAAGAGAGCACTAGAGTTATTCCCACTCCCCAGAGGAAAAGAGGGTGAGAGCAGGCAAGAGGCTGGCATGGACTGGAAAGAAGAGAAGAGGAAGCCCTGGGAGGAAATTAGAACAGAATGAAGACTTCTTTATGGAATGAGGAAGACCTGCTGAAATCCATTGGCCCCACTAGCACCTGGAACCCCAATCGGATTTCCCATTTCTCAACTGGAGTCTGAGCTCCTATTCTCTGCTCCTCTCCCATTCTGTGGTGGGGACTCAAGGACTAAAAGCCCTAACCCTCTACATTTCTTAGCCTGGGGCAAAGCCCCATTCATCCCTCACTAAATTATATTTCTGATATTGAGGAATTTCTGGAATTGCTGTTAGTACTTGGTGCTGGAACACTTTTTTTCCTGATGTTTTCCCTCTGTTTTTCTTCTATGATATTTTTTCATTATCAAGAACATTTACTTTTGTTTATTCATTTATTTTCCAAAGTTTTGCTCCTTTCAAATTTTTCTTTTGAAAGTTTTGGTAGTTTTGTTCTTTGGGATTTGGGGATTTTTTAGACAGTCATTAAGGAGAATACAATATCCGTTGGCACCTCTTGCTCAGCTTTCTCCCAAGAAGTCTCTCAATACAATCTTTCCCTGAGTGCCTACTATGTGCCCCACACTGTTTGGGGACCAGCAAAAGACAAAAACAACATAAAAAAACACTGTCTTTCCTTTCCATAAGCTTGAGGCATATTGGACTAGATAACACTTAGTCCAATTGGAAAGGATGTTAGCAGCACAGAAGCTGTTAAAAAAGATTTATGTGGTTGCAAACTATCAAATGACATTCATTTACTTACCAGATTCTATTATAATCAACATGGGGAAAACAAGACTTAAATACATGCAACAAATTTGGAACAACAAAAGACAGTTCCAAAATTAAATTCTAAGATGTGCCGTGTTAGCAATATACAGCTCTGTGGGGGGCAGCAAAGTGTGGGGGCGAAAACTTGATTGAGAGTGTGAGAAGACAGAAATCCGGACTGAACGTTAGAAGAGACTTTGGGAGCCATGGAGTCCAATTCTTTCATTTGATAGGTGAAGAAACTGTGTCTCAGAGAGCTGAAGTAATTTATCCAAGGTCTCCTCACTGGTTAAGTGTCCAAAGCAAGACTGACTCTAAGTTGGATGCCATCTAATATGCTCCCTTGGCTTCAGTCTTAATTTACCACTAAATTGCCAATTACCATATTTTTAAACTTTTATCCTCTATCCATAGGCCTTGGTTTTCTTTCTTTTTTTTTAAATAAAAGTAGGAGCTAAAGTAGATGATTTCTAAGTTCCTCTCCAGCTACTATATCCTATGAGTCTATAGTTCTAAGTCAGGCAAGGAAAGCTAAATTATGATTTAAGTTGTTAATGGTGGTTCATGGACAAAAGTTGGACTTCAGATGGTTTTTGAAGGCTATATAATCCACCCATTCATCCACTTGTCATCTATTTTTCTGTTTGTTCATCCATCTATCCATCTTTCCATCCATCCATCCATCCACCCCTCAGCCTATCCATCCACTCATCATCTACCTACCCACCCACCCACTCAGCCATCTAGGCATCCATCCAACTATCATCCATCCACTCATCTGTCCATCCATCCAACAAAACTATAATGTGATCCAGTGGAAAGAGGCCCTAGCTAGGGTTGAGTGCATGTTCTAAAACTCACTGACATTGTGACTGGGCCAGAATTTCCTCATTTATAAAAAAACAGTGGGGGGTGGAGCCAAGATGGCAGAGTAGAAAGACTCATGTATGCTAGCTCTGAACCCACAGCCCATATATTTCCTACAAGAAGAACTCCCCACAAATTCTGGATCACTGCAAGGCACACAGAAACACAGTGGAAAAGATCTCTGTCCCAGAGAGCCCTGGAGAGCCGTCCCCAGGATCCGTCATGCCCCGGAAAGCAGAGTCCACCCCTGCCCTGCCCTGGCTGCGCGGCAAATGGGAGCAGATCCGAGCAGGCTTCAGGGACGGAACCTCCGGCGCCCGGGAAGGTCCCTCCACCCAGAGATGCTACAGGTCAGCGAGAGAGACATCTGGGCTGGCCGAGAGGGGAGTGGGGTGTCTCCGTGGCTTGGGCCCCCTCGGGAGACAGCAGCGGAGGGAGCGGCGGAGGCAGCAGTGGCGCCCCCCCGGGACTCCCCGAGCAGGCAGGATCTTCATTACTGAAGGTCTCTGCATAAACCACCTGAAGGAGTTGAGCCTGGGAGGTGGCCCTGCCCCCACCTGCTCCATTACTGAAGGTCTCTGCATAAAGCCCCTGAGGGAACTGAGCCTGGGAGGTGGCCCTGTCCCCACCCGCTCCATTACTGAAGATCTCTGCATAAAGCCCCTGAGGGAACTGAGCCTGGGAGGCGGCCCTGCCCTCACCCAAGCACCAGAACTTAAGCTCACATTGAATAGCAGCCGCTCCGCCATGGAGAGCCCTGAGACTGGGAAGCAGCATTTGAATCTCAGACCCCAAGCACTAGCTGAGCAGATCTAGGCAGGGGTGGAGAGGAATCTCAGACATCAAGTAACTGGCTGGGAAAATACCCAGAAAAAGGAAGCAAAATAAGACCATAGAGAGCTATTTTGATGGGGTGCAGATGTTCCCGCCTTTCAATTCTGATGACCAGGAAATATTCTTACCATCAGGGAAAGACGTGGAGGGTGGGGCCTCTCTATCCCAGACACCCCAGGTGGTTGTCTGGTGGACTCAGGCCATGGAAGAGCTCAAAAAGGATTTTGAAAAGCAAGTTAGACAGGTGGAGGAAAAACTGGGAAGAGAAATGAGAGAGATGCAAGAAAAGCATGAAAAACGGGTCAATACCTTGGTAAAGGAGACCCAAAAAAATGCTGAAGAAAATAACACTTTGAAAAATAGGCTAACTCAATTGGCAAAAGAGGTTCAAAAAGCCAATGAGGAGAAGAATGCTTTCAAAAGCAGAATTAGCCAAATGGAAAAAGAGGTTCAAAAGTTCACTGAAGATAATAGTTCTCTCAAAATTAGAATGGAACAGATGGAGTCTAATGACTTTCTGAGAAACCAAGAAATCACCAAACAAAACCAAAAGAGTGAAAACATGGAAGAGAATGTGAAATATCTCATGGGAAAAACAACTGACCTGGAAAATAGATCCAGGAGAGACAATTTAAAAATTATGGGACTACCTCAAAGTCATGATCAAAAAAAGAGCCTAGATATCATCTTTCATGAAATTATCAAGGAAAACTGCCCTGATATTCTACAACCAGAGGGCAAAATAAGTACTGAAAGAATCCATTGATCACCGCCTGAAAGAGATCCAAAAAGAGAAACTCCTAGGAACATTGTGGCCAAATTCCAGAATTCCTAGGTCAAGGAGAAAATCTTGCAAGCAGCTAGAAAAAAACAATTCCAGTACTGTGGAAATACAATCAGGATAACACAAGATCTAGCAGCTTCTACGTTAAGGGATCGAAGGGTGTGGAATAGGATATTCCAGAAGTCAAAGGAACTAGGACTCAAGCCAAGAATCACCTACCCAGCTAAACTGAGTATAATACTTCAGGGGAAAATATGGTCTTTCAATGAAACAGAGGACTTTCAAGCATTCTTGATGAAAAGACCAGAGCTGAAAAGAAAATTTGACTTTCAAACACAAGAATGAGAAGAAGCATGAAAAAGTAAACAGCAAGGAGAAGTCATAAGGGACTTTCCAAAAGTGAACTGTTTACATTCCTACATAGAAAGACAATACTTGTAACTCTTAAAATTTTTCAGTATCTGGGTAGTTGGTGGGATTATACACACACATGTATACGCGTGCACGCACACACACATACACACATGCACGCACACACAGAGACAGAGAGCACAGAGTGAACTGAACAGGATGGGACCATATCTTAAAAGAAATTAAGGTAAATGATGAGAGAGAAAGGTAGGGGGAGGAAAGAGGGTGAAATGAAATGGGGTAAATTATCTCTCATTCAAGAGGCAAGCAGGAGACTTTTTAATGGAGGGAAAAGAGGAGACCTGAGAAAAAAAAAACAAGAAGTTTACCCTCATCACATTCAATTAAAGGAAGGAATAAAATGCACACTCGTTTTGGTATGAAAACCTATCTTACAATACAGGAAAGTGGGGGAGAAGGAGATAAGCAAGGGGGGGGATGATGGTAGGGAGGGCAATGGGAGGAGGGAGCAATCTGAAGTCAACATTTGGGGAGGGACAGGATCAAAAGAGAGAATAGAAACAATGGGGGGGGCAGGATAGGATGGAGGGAAATACAGTTAGTCTTACACAACTATTATCGAAGTCATTTGCAAAACTACACAGATAGGGCCTATATTGAATTGCCTGCCTTCCCAAAGGGAATGGGTGGGGAGGGAGAGATGGGGAGAATTTGGAACTCAAAGTTTTAGGAACAACTGTTTAGTATTGTTGTTGCTACTAGGAAATAAGAAATACAGGTAATGGGGAATAGAAAGTCATCTGGCCCTACAGGACAAAAGAGAAGATGAGGACAAGAGAAGGGAGGGATGATAGAAGAGAGGGCAGATTGGTGATAGGGAAAATTGGAATGCTCGGTGTATTGGGGTGGGGGGAGGGGAGAAAAGGGGAGAAAATTTGGAACCCAAAATTTTGTGAAAATGAATGTAAAAAGTTAAAAAAAAGATAGATTTTCATACCAAATAAATAAATAAATTTGCAAAAAAGGAAAAAAAAATCCAGTGGATTAGACTAGCCAATCTCTAGGGTGCCCTATAGTTAGAAATCCTATGCTATTTTAGGGAAACAAGTAAAGTTTGTGTTGACCAAAGTACATCATAAAAGTTAACAATTTTGTTCCTGGAAAAATGCATAATTCAGGTAGGAATGTGGGGAAAAGCTGCCAACTTTGACAAGTCCTTTTGTTCTTATTCCAGGTTCATTTGCAGGTTGATCAGGGAACAAATCCTGAACTTAGGTGAACCTTGTTACCCTACTCCCTCCATAGTTCCTATTGGAGAAGGAAATTCCTGAAATGGGTTGGGGAGATATAGATAGTAATCAAAAGGAATTATTTAAATTCGAGTCTGATAGCTGTTTGGAGCCAGGGATTCAGAATCAGGAAAAGGCAATCAGAAGAAAAGGCTTAATATACATTAACTGATAGTTCATTCACAGCTCTCGGCTGTGCATTAAAAGAAGTTACAAAGTCATCATGAAGACACTAGCCACTGAACCCTAGCATATGGCAGCAGAAAGTAGCAGATGGCCATACAGAGGCTGAAGAGCTGAAACCCAGAAAATTAGTTGACAGCAGCTCAGTCACAATGAGATCCCAGCATAGGTCTACAGAGTCCCACCAGAGACAATGCAAACCTGGTGCAAAGTAATCCTAGTCCAGCCTCTCTTCCAAACCTTCCCCTTTTCAGAATTTTCCTGTTCCTGCCAGGAGGCAACCACTCTGGCCGGCAATGTCAGGGTCATTCTTGTGTTTAAATGAATCAGTTTGCTAAGCTGTACTTAATTCTCTGACCAAACCTGTGGTTTGGGGGGATTTGAGGCTGTGTTGCCAATTCCCTCATTGGTCACCTTCCCCTTACCTCACTCTCCTTTCCCCGCTCCCCAGCCAGGAGTGCTATAGAAGGTGTACGGAGGATAGCTGCCTTCTAAACACAGCCCTCTCTAATATGCAGAGCGCTCTCCACAGGTAACCCACAGCTAGGAGGATACAAGTTGTGTGACAGGCTCTTTTTCTGATCTGGTCCTTCCAGCAACCCAGATATAGCCAGTTCAGGCACAGTGCTTTGCATACAATAGGTACTTAATGCTTGCTGAATTCAATTAGTATTAGTATCTCCACTTTATAACTGAGGAAACTGAAGTTCAGAGACTTACTTAGTGAATTTGTAGAGACAGAGCTAGAAGGGACCTCAGAGGACTCTGAACTCCATGTCTTTGGGTGAGAGAGAGAAAGAAACTGAGGCCCAGGGAAAAGTCATTTGTCCAGGATCACGCAGCTAGTACATGACTGAGGTAGTCATTTGAACCCAGGTCTTCCTGATTCCAGACTCAGCCCCTCATCCACATGTTGCGGCTCGATCATGTGTGATGCCCTGAAGTTGCTGGGTGATCGGACCCCAACCCAGGCAGGCAGGTGCTCAGGTGATGGTCTCAGCACATTATCAGCCCCCTGCCTAAAGCCGTTCCAGTTTTGAGGGACTGTCGGGAACTCTTCCTGGCAGGGTCACCTCCCTAGCATGGGGAGGTCTCCAAGCACAACATTAGGCAGGGCACACAGAAAGGGAAGAAATTCTACTGGATAGAAATGAATATGAAAGGAGGAATGAAAAATAGTCATGCCAGCTCTGGATTAGAGAGGCTGCCCCCCCAAAAGAAAACACATGAAAGCCCCCTAAAATGGTGAGGGAGGTTGACAGTGGTTTCGTTCTGTTCCAAGACCATCACACGTTTGTCCAGAGGCTGGGGCTTCCAAACCACATCTGTTTTTATTTGATCATTATAATATCCCTACATTTCCCAAAGGTGGTGTGGGAAGGATAAGACTTGACTACTGGATATTGGTTCTTGGTAAATGCTCTCTAATTTCCCAACAGTAGCATGAGAAACAGGCTTATTAAACACATTTCTTTGGTTACAAACTATTGGAAATAATCAAAAACCATACTCCTTTAAGCTCTCGGATATCTCTTAATATTTAAAGAAACCAGGGAATTTCACATGGTTGGGTTCAATCCCTTAAAGGATTTTGGTCAAGCCCAAAGGAAATTCAGTTGGGGTCTCAAGGAAATGAGGGTTCTAGGATGGAGAGCTGGAAGGATTCGTGCAATAAGAGAATTGGCCAGGACCCAAGTAGCCAGTCTGGTTAGCCTGGGCCCCCAAAATGCCGCCTTCCCCCACCTTCCCACCACTCAGGTACACTCATTATACTTAAAGACTTCCTAGTTGGAGACACCCACTACTGATTGTCGAAGGCAGCTCGTTCCACTGGGGCTGGTTCCAAAAAGCCTGGATGTGGTTCTTGCCTCTAAGCCTAAAGGAACAATTGACAATTTCCACTTCTTCCAGGGTTTGTGCTTGGGGACAAAACAAGTCTAACCTGCTTTCTCATTAAATGGACTTTCAAGTATTTGGAAGCTACTGGGGATGACCTAGTGAAACCCTCTCATTTTACTGATGAGGAAATGGAGGCCTAAAGACAAGTGACTTGTTGAACGTTTCATAGTTTGTGAGTGACAGAATTAGGACTTGATCCCACGGCCTCTGATTCTCAAGGACCTCCTCCCTCAACTACTGTCCTGTGAAGAAACAGTCAGATGATTTGATTTCCTTCCTTCTTTTCCTCCCTCCCTCCCTCCTTCCTTCCCTCCCTCCCTCCTTCCTTCCTTCCTTCTTTCCCTCCTTCCCTCATTCCTCCCTCCCTCTCTTCCTTCCTTCTTTGTGTTGATGAAACTGTCCTTACAGAACTGAAAGTATGCATATTTTCTTATATATTCCCTTATATTCTAGTAACCTATGTGATGTGCAAAGCAGGAGGAGGGCATTAGGTGTATTCCACCTAAAGGGGAGGAAGAATTAATGCAAATTGTTTTGGTTTGTGGAAATTCTGACTTTGAAGAATGAACTTGTCTGCAAAGTTATCACAGTATTGGCTGCATTAAAACACTTGGTTCCCTACTTTAGGAGAGTCATGATTTAGAGAAATGGATAGAAGAAAGCTTTTATTAAGTGCCATCTGTGTGCCTAACATTGCTAAGACATGGACATACCAGTACAAGCAATGCTTCCCTTCTAATGGGGAAGAGGCCACATAAAGAGGAGCTGAGTGGGGAGGGTACTCTCCTGTGGGAATGGTGAGGAGTCTGCCAAGCAATAGCAATGGATGTAACCTGGAGAGATTAGCTCATTTAGGGGTTGGGATAGGGGAGCTCAGAGCTGAATCCCAGATTGTGGTGGAAACACTGTGGAGAGGGAATGAATCGAGATAGCACAGTGAGGAGACCCAGTACTGATGCCAGATCCAGCTATCCCCACCTCAGTTCTTAATTAGGATATGAGAACCCTGGGTCACTCAAGAACCAACTCGATGGCATGTCTGATTTGTTGTGCTTGAAAGCGAAGGTCACTTTTATGGAGGGATTGGCCCCTGGGCTCTGGAGTATTTACAAACATATGTTTCTCAGGTTCTAACAAAGGCCATGAGAATAGAAACCTATGGGGGTGCGGAGGATGGAGTCTGTTCAAACTGAGTCTCCCTAGAGCTTAAGGTTAAATTTTCAGTGTAACCATTTGTAACTTTGGAAATTCACAAAGGCTAAAACTGGGGCTTGATTTATTATTTTGTTGATTGTCTGGACTTAAGAGAGTGATGGAGAAAGCGCTAAGACTGAAGTGGGGCATGTTATATGTACATTTTATTTTTTCCTTGAGAGCCTGTTCTTAACTGCTTACCATACACCATTGAGTCTCTATGTGAAGAGGCTCAGTGATTCACCAAGTCAGACTTTGGGTGATTTGGATTCTCTCCTACCTTTCTTTTCCCACTCCGTCATCCCTTTGCCACTTGTAATAATGCTCAAGATTTCACTGCAGAAGTTTGAGAGGAGAAAAACCTCTAGCCCTTTACTGAGCCCCAGCCACTGCCCTGGAATTCCAATCATTTAGTCCAGAGATTAGACTCTTCCTGCATAAATGACAGAAGTTGTCCTTGGAATCTCTCTCCCAGACTTATCCAGCAGTTGTAGATAACAAGTCCCAATGCCAGCCTTCTGAGGTCTCTGTTTTCTGTAAAGAATACAGCACTTTCCAACAACTCATTTGAGCAGAAAAGTTTTGTGTGTATCACTCCAAATTTAGATTTAGAGTGTACTTCAGAGTGACCTAGACCTAGCACCTCATTTTGTCAATGAGGAAATGACAAAAATGACAGGAAATGACAGGAGATGAGGAAATAAATCATCAACCCACTCACATCCTCACATCACAGTAATCATCAGAGGCAGAATCTGAACTCAGGTCTTCTGCCTCCAAAGCCAATCCTCTTTGCCTTGACTCTTTCTGGCTTCTATTTTCCTTCTTACTATGGATTTACTAAAAAAATTTTCCACTAAATGTGGAAAATTCAGACAGGAGAAAGGAATCACCTCACCTTTGCAAATTTCCCCCATACTTCCTCCTCAAACCACCCTGTGCATACTTATGCTTTTGGGACAGCTAAGTGGGGCAGTGGACAGAATATGTTCATATCTGGTTTCAAACTTGGACTGTCTAACCCTTCACCCTGTTTGTCACAATTTCCTCATCTGTCAGTTGGTTGGTTGATGCCCTTCATTCTTGAAGAGGACCAAAATGACATCACTATGCTAGAGTCAAGTTTCTGTATGTCCAACTGTGGCTGATCAGATTATACCAGCTCCGAATGCTCCACCACAGGTCGGCCACAAATTGTGGGGACATTTGGGTTAGAGATGTCTCTAAATTTGCATATCCTGCATTTCTGCTTTGCTCATGGAGCATAGCACCTTCTCTGATGTGGGTACACCATGCTGAGTGGTCCTGTGCCAGTGTCTCCCATGTCACATAATCAGTTGCAAAGTTCTTCAGAGAGACCCTGAGAGTGTCCTTGTATCCTGACCACCACCTGAACGTTTGCCCTTCATGAATCCTCCATTTGGCAAGATGATTACATCTGA
This sequence comes from Bettongia penicillata ogilbyi, assembly GCA_023548195.1. NCBI lineage: Eukaryota > Metazoa > Chordata > Mammalia > Diprotodontia > Potoroidae > Bettongia > Bettongia penicillata. Next base: position 6,975,079 of record JAJHZJ010000537.1, on the reverse strand, counting down.
AATAAACTGGAGAAGAATATGGAGAACCACTCCAATATCTTAGCCAAGAAAATCCCAAATGGGGTCACGATGAGTCAGACACGAGTGAACCTAAGCTGTTTCCTTGGGATATTCCTTCCCAACCTCCCATCAGGAATGTAAGGCCCTTGGGGGCAGGAGATATGTTGTTTTGTTTTTGTATCTTTTGCACCTAGCACAGCCTATTCATTATAGCAGGGGCTTAAGAAATGCTTTATGGCTCAAATTTTTGAGAGGAGTTCGGGGACCAGAAGGCATCAATAGCATTTTTTCAAATTGACAGCATATATGTATGTATTTTTCTATATATTTGCTGCTTGTGTGTGTGTGTGTGTGTGTGTGTGTGTGTGTGTGTGTGTGTGTGTGTGTGTGTGTGTGTGAGTATGGTGAAGTGGGGGTCTGGACTCCAGGAAGATCTGGGGATTCAAGTCTTCCTTTTGACAAACTATTTATCAATGGTAACTGTTTTTCCCTGGAAAGCTTGAGGGGACTTCCCCTCCCAGCTTGATTTTTTTTCTCTTTTTTCTGATTAAAGGGGCCAAGCCTTGACTCACTTCTTAAAGAGGCCTGATCATTGAAAAGGGCGTTAATCTCACTCAAAGTGAGAACCTGAAAAAGCCTTATCGTAAAAGGGCCAGGGTCTGCCATTGTACCCATCCTGATGAATAGCTGGTCATTGGACCCAAGTGGCTCTGGAGGAGAGTGAGGTTGGTGACCTTGCACAGCCCTCCTTCCATCAAATCAAAGTCAACTACAAGTCATGTCATCATGTTGATGTCAACGTCCTCTCTGAGAACTGAAGGACAAACACAACACAACAGCTAGGTGACTGACTGGGTGGATAGAATATTGGGCCTGGAGTCCGGGAGATCTCCGTCCCAATTCTGTCTAGACCCATATTAGCTGTGGCACTGTGGTCAAAGGTAATATGTCGTCAAAAAAGGGCCATGGTTTAGGGAGACTAGAGGGAAGGTGTCCTGGGTGTCAGGGGTGGGGTGGGACCTGAGGACAGAGAAAGAGGAGGGGCCTGGGGGCCTATAGGGGGGGGTGGGGTGGGGTGAGGTGGGGTGGGGGTGGGGGTGTGTGTCAAGGGAAGGGGAGTGGCCTGGGGGCGGTGTCAGAGGAAGGGGTGGGGCCCAGAGATTGTCCCTCAAGTTCCCTGGACTTCTCCTAGCACAGCTTTCCAGGTACGTGCCTGCTTTTCCCGAACCTAAGTTTGTGACCTAAAGCTCTTGTAAGTGAATGAAGGCGCTGGCCGTCAGTTTCCCACTAAGCTTGTACATTTCATTTCGCCAGTGTGGTTAATTTCAGGCTTTCCAGCTTAGTATCCCGCAGACGGAGCAGGTCTCTTTCTTCTTCTGACTTTACCCAGGGCTCTTTGGCTTAGGACACAGTTCTTTATCGGGTGTCCTTTTTCAGCTGAGCTTTTTGGGGCACGGGAGGAGGCAGTTGTTTAGCGTTTTTTGGAAAATTTATGTGTTTAGATGTTTAAATACCCTGTTTACGTTCGTTGTTTACTGGGGAAAACAGACCAGCTTTTCTTTGCCCCTCATTCATGGCTGTGGTCCCTGGCTCTGCTTGCTCTGTCTTCCCATATTCTCCATATTCCTCCTTTGGGTCCGGGCTGTTCCCTATCTCCATTATATCCACCTGCCAATTGGTTTAGCTGTTCACATTTTCTTTCTTGACATTCGTTATCACAAATAATAATGCTATGAAAATCCGAGTTAACTCTGGGTCTTTTCCTGCTCTCAGTAACCTCCTTGGCATTTAAACCATGAGTATAAAATCAAAGTCAAAGTGTGGCAATATTTTAGCCATTTTTCTGGAAAATTCCAGATTGTTTTCCAGAATGGTGAAGTCACCAGCAGTCAATGAATCAGCCAGTATAAATACATCCTGTCTGTCAATCATAGTTTTCATCATTTTTGTCTTTGCCACTATGGTGATTATGGGATTATTTTAATTGATATTTCTTTTATTAGTGGTGATTTTGAAACATTTTTCATGTAGTCGCAGATTGTATCTTCAGGAAACTGTTCATATCCTTTGCTCACTTGTCTTCTAGGTCTTAATTTTATATATTTGTGTCAATTCCCCTTAGGTTTTGGATATTAGACTTTATTGGAGATATTAAAAAAAACAAATTTCCTCCCCCAATTCCTCCAATTGTAACCTCATTGATTTTTGGGAGGACAAAAGCTTATTGCTTATGTGTGTGTTTTTTTTTAAAGATATAATCTTTTTAAGCATGTGTGTCATTTAAAATTTTCCCCCATCTATGAGTGTGAAAGATATAACCTCCCATTCTCCACATTTCTTTTTTGAAAAATATATTATTTTTTAATATGTGATTGTTGATCCATTTGGAATTTATGGTAGCCTGTAGTTTAAGGTGCTTATTTCAATCTATTTTTTCTTAACCAATATCTTGTCTAATTTCACCAGAACCTTTGGCAAATAAAGAATTCTTTGTTCAGTAGTTTTGTATCACTATAAAAAATTTTTGTATCTTATTTTTCTTCTTTTCTGTGAGTCTTCTATATATCCTGATGGGTTAAGTCCCAGGTAATTAATGTGTTTTGTTCTCTACGTGAAATGGAATTTCTCTTTCATTCTTTCTCCTAAATCTTGTTACAAATTTACGGAAATACTGATGATTTTGTAGAATTATTTTGAATCCTGGGGGGAGGGAGGGTGGGAGGTACCAGTCCACTTCCTGAAGTTGCTTACTGCTCCAGTTCTTTTCAGGGTTGTTGTTGTGCTCATCCTTTGTTGCCAAAGAAGACCACACCATCAGAGAAATGATGACATGACTTGCACTTGACTTTGTTTTGAGTGAGGGAGGGCTATGCAGGTCACTAACCTCACTTCTCCAGAGCCATCTGAATCCAGTGACCCAATATTCCTCAGGTTGATTGGAGATGACCCAGGATGCACTGGGAGACCTTGGCTCCTTTAGGCCAAGGTCTTTGCAGGTACTCATTTAGGGTGATGTAATGCCCATTCATTTGCTTAGCTCCATTCCCTTGTTCCCTTCCCTCATAAGTCTTGTTAAACATTTCAAGCTCAACATGTGTGAATGTAACTCAGTATCACCTTCCCCCAAATGCATGCCATTTCCAAACTTACTTGTTTCTGCTGAGGGTAGTCATGTTTCTCCAGTTACCTAGGCTTTGCAAACTTGTGGTGATGCAGTCTCCCTTGCCTTCACATCATCACGTCCAATCAGTTGATTGGGCTTTTTTTTAAAATAAAAATGATGATGTCCATTTTTATATTTAGATGGTTGATCCATTTGGAATTTGTGTAATACTGTGTAGTACTGATTTTATTCTATTTTTAAAATGGATTTATTTTCTGGTTTCACCAGAACCTTTTGGCAAATGGAGTTATTTCATCGGTAGTTAGCATCAGTTCAGTCCACTCTTTGGTTGACCTTTACCATGTTTCTCCCATCAGGGCTCTCCCCATTTCTTCTCCTTACCCTTATGGGTCCCCACACACATGGCTCCTACTTCCACTCTGCCTCCTCTTCAGGTCATCATGGGTTTGGTACTACTGCCAAAGGGATACTCCTGCTAAAGTATAAGTCTAACCACGTGATTCCCCTGTTCAGAAAGCTTCACTGGCTCCCTAGTTCCTGGAGGATGGGATTGATGGGGGGATTGAGATCTGGACCCTTAAAAGGAAAAGAACATGTCTTTGAAAGCAATCCAGTGCCTGAATTTTCCCACACATTTCAGTTACCCAGATTACTGGTGCCTCTGCCCAAGGCATCTGGCCTACCCCAGCCCACCTGGATTAGTTAATTAGCCTGCTATATACTCCTTAATCCTGGACTACCTCAAGCTATTTACCACTCCTTAATCCCATCCAAATTTTCTCTTAGTCTTTTTCTGAGTAAAAGTACCCAGATTTGTTAGAAATCTTGCCTACTTCTATTGGCATCACAGTATTGTGCAGACTTACTAGAAATCCTGCCTGACCCATTGGTGTTGTAATGAAACTTCATTACTCTGAGAGAAGGCTTTCGTGGTCAAATTCTTTTGAGGCAGCCCCACCCTGTACCCTTGCATTTTGGGATTCCCAGCACCCCAAACCGCAACAGGGGTTGCTAATTTTTTTGTATGTCTTGGAGCCCTTTGGCAATCTGGCCAAACCTATAGTATCCTCTTCTCAGAATTGTGTTTTTAGATGCATAAAGATAAGTGCAAAGGAGTATGAAGGAACCCAGTTAAATTGAAATAAGAATGTAAGTCTTTTTCCTGCTGGCACAATCAATTAAGAAGTATTTATGAAATTCTTTCTATATGCTGGGTCCTGGGCTAAGTGCTGAGGATACCAAAAAAAAAAAAAAGCTCAAAACAGTTCCCATCCTCTAGGAGATAACATTCCAGTGAAGAAAATGGTGTGTGTATATATTTAGTTTGTACCAGATAAATGTAGGGCAGATGGAAAGTAACCTTAGAGGGTTAGGAGGGCTTTAGCAACTGGCAGGGGATGGTGGTGGTGTGGAGAATAGGCCTGTCTCCTGTAGGACTTGGTGCTTGAGCTGAGTCTTAAAGAAGCCCAAGGTGATAGAAGGTGGGAGCTGGGAAGGGGAGTGTTCCAGGTATGAAAAGCAGGCAGTACAAAGGTATGGAGAGGGGAAATCTTGTGTGAGCCAATAGGATTGTATGGCTCCCTAATGAATTTAGTTCAATTAGTAAGCATTTATTAAGTGCCTTCTAGCTCTGGGGATACAAAAAGAGGCAATAGACAGTCCCTGCCCTCCTGGAACTCATCAGCTTTCTACTTGGAAGTTTTTCAATTTATTTTAAACTTAAGTTTAATAAGAAAAGGAAAAACATTGCCATGTATGAAGCCCAACCTGAGAGGAGTCCATCTAAAGCAATAAATTTCCATTTCAAGAAAACCTATAGAATACATACTAGCCCCAGCTTCCTTGTACTTTTTTTTTGTTTTCTGCCGTGTACTTTTACTTTTTTTCCTTCTTGTCCTCCCCTCCCCACCAGAAGGCTGTGTATATATACATATACATATATGGTGTGTCTATATATATATTATATATATATGAAACACATATATGTAGATATCTATAAACATACACATATATACACACACACTCATCTCTGTAAGACTGTTCTATGCATATTTCTGCTTGTCATGTTTCCATGAAGTCTGACCAGCATCTTCTTCCATAAATCCACATCTTTCCATGTTTATCTAAATCCCCCGGAGGAGCTTACAATCTAATGGGGGGACAACATGCTAACAAATATATACAGAGAGAGCTAAGATAAATAGGAGACATTTGACTGAGGGAAGGCACTCGAATTTAGAGGGCTTGGTGAGGCTTCCTGTAGGAGGTGAGGTTTTAATTGGGACTTCAGGGAAGTCAGAAAGGACACTAGTCATAAAGGAAGACGAAGGACATTGTAGACTTGGGGAACAACCAAAGAAAGCCTGGAACACAGGGATGGAGGGTCTTATTCCTGGAGCAGCCAAGAGGCCGGAGTCCCTGGCTGAGAGTGTGTATGTGCGTGTAAGTCCCGGAGTCTGGTGTAAAAGGATTAGAAAGGTAGGTGGGGGCTGGATCATGAAAAGCTTTGAATACCAAATTGATAATTTTATTGGCTTCTGGAGGCCTTGGGTCATTACTGGAGTTTGCTAAGTAGGGGGAGCAGCCACTTAGGGAAATCACTTTAGTGGTTTAACTGAGAATGAATGAGAGTGTAGAGCCTCCGGGCAGCTCTCCACCCCCCCACACCACCCCACTCCTCCAAGCAGGCTTTGACCCTAATCCCAGGGTGAGGTGAGGAGGGCCTGGGCCTGCGGCTGGCTGAATCAGAGAAGAGAAGAATGACTCCTGTTGGGAACCCGGGGGACTGGGAGGGGCATTGCCTCCACAGTAATTGGGAAGGTGGGGAGGAGGAGGATTTAGGGTTAAGACTTCCTCTGCATCCGGTTTCAGATGTCCGCGAGGTAGTGGGAGATGTGAGATTGGAGGTCAGCAGAGAGATTAGGGCGGGATAAGTAGACTGGGAAATCTTGAGCCAAAAGATGGTCTTTAAATCCATGGGAGTGTCCTAGAGGGAGAAGAGCTGACTGCCCTGAGGGACACACCAGGAGGAGGGGGCTGCAGACCAGAAAACCCAGCCTCTCCCCGTCCCCCCTCCAGCACCGTCAGCTTGACGGCCAGGGGCTGCTAGCACGTCCTCCCCCTCCCACCTACACCCTTTCACAGAGATGACCATTTTCTATGTAGTGTCTAACTAGAAGTGTGGTTAAGAGCGCACGTGAAGGGCGGAGCCAGGAGCTCTGGGCTGGCCGGGGGCGGGGCGGGAACACAGGACCCCGCCCCATGGGTGTGGCCTCGGCCCGAGTTGAGCACACTGGGCATGCGCCCTGGCGAAAGCGAAAGTAGCCTCCGCCTCCCGGGCTCCCTACTCCCCCCTCTGCCCTGGTGGCCCCGGGGACTAGCTCAGGCTTGTCCCCAGACGCAGTGGGCGGCAGGAGACGGACGGGAGCTGCTGCTGCGAGCCCCGAGTGGTGAGTGCGGCCAGAGACCCCGTGCCGGCCGACTGGCCGTTGGGCCCGCCCCACTCCAAGGAGGAACCTCCACACAGCCCCCCGCGCACGTGCGGGACCCCCTCATAGGAGACCCCCCATTCCTGCCCATCCAAGCCTCCTGACCCCGCCAACAGCCAGACCGCGGAGCCCCCCCCCCACACTGCTGCCCCCAGCCGACCTCCGGGGGTCCCTTCCGGCCGGGGCCTCTCGCTGCCCCCCAGAGCCCGAGATGCGAGGAGAGATTGGCATGTGTGTGTGGGGGGCTCCATAGAGGGAGATAGTGAGTGGGTGGCCCCGGTCCCGCGGACACAGAGGAGGTGCATCCTCAGGTGGGTGCGCAGACAGGGCGGACCATGGCCGTGCAGGGTGAGCGGGTGTAGTTGGGCAGACGGATGTACAGAGAGGTGCAGGGGGTGGGGTTGTGGGTGTAGTTGGGCAGACGGATGTACAGAGAGGTGCAGGGGGTGGGGTTGTGGGTGTAGTTGGGCAGACGGATGTACAGAGAGGTGCAGGGGGTGGGGTTGTGGGGGTAGTTGGGCAGACGGATGTACAGAGAGGTGCAGGGGGTGGGGTTGTGGGGGTAGTTGGGCAGACGGATGTACAGAGAGGTGCAGGGGGTGCGTGTGTAGTTGGGCAGATGGATGTACAGAGAGGTGCAGGGGGTGCGTGTAGTTGGGCAGATGGATGTACAGAGAGGTACAGGGTGTGGGTGTGTAGTTGGGCAGACGGATGTACAGAGAGGTGCAGGGGGTGCGTGTGTAGTTGGGCAGATGGATGTACAGAGAGGTGCAGGGGGTGCGTGTAGTTGGGAAGATGGATGTACAGAGAGGTGCAGGGGGTGCGTGTGTAGTTGGGCAGACGGATGTACAGAGAGGTGCAGGGGGTGCGTGTGTAGTTGGGCAGACGGATGTACAGAGAGGTGCAGGGGGTGCGTGTGTAGTTGGGCAGATGGATGTACAGAGAGGTGCAGGGGGTGCGTGTAGTTGGGAAGATGGATGTACAGAGAGGTGCAGGGGGTGTGAGTGTAGTTGGGCAGATGGATGTACAGAGAGGTGCAGGGGGTGCGTGTGTAGTTGGGCAGACGGATGTACAGAGGTGCAGGGGGTGTGAGTGTAGTTGGGCAGACGGATGTACAGAGAGGTGCAGGGGGTGGGGTTGTGGGTGTAGTTGGGCAGACGGATGTACAGAGAGGTGCAGGGTGTGCGTGTGTAGTTGGGCAGACGGATGTACAGAGAGGTGCAGGGGGTGTGTGTGTAGTTGGGCAGATGGATGTACAGAGAGGTGCAGGGGGTGTGAGTGTAGTTGGGCAGATGGATGTACAGAGAGGTGCAGGGTGTGGGTGTGTAGTTGGGCAGATGGATGTACAGAGAGGTGCAGGGTGTGCGTGTAGTTGGCCACGTGGATGTGCAGGAGATGCAGGGTGTGCGGGTGTAGTTGGGCAGGCGAACATGCAGAGAGGCATGGATGTGTGCTCCCTCAGGCCCAGAGGTGTGTGTATTACACCTTAGATATGTAGACATACACCTCCAGACAGGTGTGCACCTACACAGACACACCCCCAAGTGTGTGGTGAGCCCTCAGATAGGTGCCCTCCTACATACATGGGTAGATACGCAGAGAGGTGACCACATGGATGGAGGAATGGGCCCCACCTGGGGCAGTTCCCAAGGAGTTGACCACAGAAGTCCATGGGGAGCACGGAAAAGTAGCCAGCCCCCAATAACCCAGTTTGAGCTCCTGCTGCATCAGGTCCCATTGCAAAGGCTGCATTTATAGACCTGCTCCCCAAGTGCATTGTCACCCAGGCTCCTCTGAGGGAGTGGGAGGCCCATGGCAGGCAGCACTGGGCTCCTGGCCCTCCATGATCCAAGCTGGCCTGGACTTCACTGGTATTGTGGCTCTCTCCTGAACTGTACAGCTCCCTGGGCTCCAAATTCCTGCTGTGTATAACAGGTGGTTGCACATCATAACTTCTACACTGACTCCAGCCTGTCCTACTGTGCGCCTTGCCAGAGAGGGCATTTTGGCCTGTTAGGAGGGAGCCTGGAGCTCATCTTGGTCCATAGCCCACTTTTATAGTTGGGGGAGGGAAGGACCCAGAGAGGGGTCATGGCCTCAGAGGAGCAGGAGGAGTCATCCAGACCAGAAGAGGAGACTGGGTCAACTCATGGATGGCTGCATCCTGGGGCCCTCCAAGGCAGACCTCATTTCCCAGAGGAGTAAGCTGAGGCCACTAGAGCTCTGGTTACTGGCTGCACAGAGTCAGAGTTCAGACTCCAGGCTGGGGGTGCTCGCTTCCTTTCCCACATCACCCAGATGTCTGGCTGCCTTAGGCATGTCATTCATAGTCCATCCCACCTTTTACAGGCGAGGAAGCCAAAGCTGACAATGGTGAGTGGACTTGCCCAAGGTCACCGTGATAGTAAACTTCAGAGTTGGGCAGTGTCCCTTTGGCTCCAGGTATAGGCCTCTTTCCTTAGTCCCCACAGTCTCCCAACCATACAGTCCCCAGCAGGGCACGTTCAGCTTGGCCCCTGTTTGCCTCTGTATGCAGTACAGATTCTCTCTGGGCTCAGAGAGGCCCTCACTCATCACTCCCAAAGCTAGGGTGCTTAGGCTTCCCTTCCCTGGCCAGTGTCTCTGGAAATTTTTATTTCCTTATCTACCTTAAGTACCCCCACTGTACCAAATAAACCCAAGCAAACACCAGTAAAATCTGGCCTTCTGCTGTGACTGGGGCATGGGGACCCCTCCCCTGGAATGGCCAGGCAGTTTGGATGCTTTCTGATGGCCTGAATCAGCAGCTGTGCATGTTCCAGATTTCCATCCCCGACTTTTCAGTTGGGCAGGAGAGGAGTCAGTTATTGGAGGTTTAATGTATAAATAACATAACTTTACTATCCCTGGCATTTGTATACATTACATCCTAATTACATCCATAAACATTTAAAGTAAACAAACTGAAGAGGAAGAGCCTTTATGGCCTATACCCTAATCCCCAAGGTAGTAATAATACAGTACAGCAGTTCTAAACTATATATTCCTCACTCGTTGGGTTCATCATTTCCTGAAATCTCACAGTGGTTTTTGCTTTCAATTTTCTCAGCTCACTAGCTGACTTTCTGTCCCAGAAAGTAAATTTTCTGTGTATTTGTAAAACTTTTCCTTGGCTAGGTCTAGAAGCAACTCTCCCAATATGCTGGCCACATCAGGGGTCTGGAGCAGATGAAGGGCTGCCTGGGGAGTTCTGATTTGGGGCATTTGTGGGGAGAGCATTACTGTTGGTTGTTAGACCGCTGGCTTTGTTGAAATCGAAATTATCTCCAATGGATGTTTGGTTACAAGGCAAGTTCATTTGGGGAGATGTGTGCTTCTCTCGCTCCATCCTCCTCAGGTAATTGAAAGTTGGTGTGGGTTCTTTTTCATGAAATCCCTTTGGAGATTGTATTCCTTTTCAACAAATTTAAGTAGACCAAAAGAAACTTGATTTCCTTACTGGGAATACTTTATACTAAAACAGAATTACCATGAAAAAAATCATTTTTTTTCCAATTGTTCTTTTCCCCTTGGCACCAATTAGTACTTTGTAAGCTCAAGCCACATTAATTAATAGGATATTTAGATTTATGAGTATATCAGTAATCTGCATAAAATTGTGATTTGACTAATATCTGACTGAGACATGCGGGGTGGGGGGAGGCAGCAATGGATGTCTTCTGTGGGCCTCACTTCCCTTCTCTGTAAAATGAGACCAGATGATGCCTGCCCCTTTACTTGGTGAGTGATTGATCATCAGAGCTCTTTCTGTTGGGTGGTCCTCAATTTAGACTTGGGGGAGGGTGGGCTACTTAGAGTAGCCAAGCACTCTAAGATCCAAGAACTTGGGGTGACTCAGGGTCTATGGATGGTAGGGGGGCAGAGCCTAGGTGTGAACCGAGGGTCTTGCCTTTGAATCATGGTCCCTCCATAGTGGAGCTTCACCAAGAGAGACTCTGGGTGGTCACTACCTCACCTGCCCAACACTTTATCAAGTTATGTGAGCCAGTTTGAAAGGTGAAGACCCCAAGACCCAGAGACTTAGCCCTGGTCACACAGCTAATAAATTATACACCAGAATTCAACCCAGATCATCCACAAATATCTTTCTTTTGCAGATGAGTAACCTGAGGCCTGTTAATAATGATAGTCAATATTTATGGAATACCTATTATGTACCAGATATTGTGTGCTAAGTGCTTTATATAAACATCTCATTTGATGCAGCAACCGTGAGAGGTAGGGACTATTATTATCCCTATTTTACAGATTATTTTACAGATGAGGAAGCTGAGGCAGACAGCAGTTCAGTGACTTGCCAAGAGTCTGAGGCTAGATCTGAACTTGGTTCTTCCTGATTCCTGGATTGGTGTTTTGTGCCCCATGTGCCCCCAGCCGCTGCTAAATGAGCTGAGGCCTAACCTTCGGCACCAGAGTTGGGCTTGACCCCAGGTCTGATGACTCGTAGGGCATTACCCTTCCCACCACGCACCATGCTTATGCTCACTGTGGTCAGCAAACATGAAGCTGCTCTTGACAGTAACTGTGGGGCCCACCCATGGGGAATAGCTAGGCAGATTATGGTGCCGGTGTGTAGTTGAATTTGATGATAACCTTCATCTTTGGAAGACTTGTATGATTTGGTGTAGAGGGAGGAGAGCAGAACAAGGAGAACAGTTTATTACAGTGCCAAAACTGACCATGGTGAAGGAACCTCACCTCCTGACTTGGGGAGGGGGTGGTCACCATGTGGGGGTGTGCAGGAAGAGACAGATGTTGGATGTGCCTTGTGTGTGTATGTGGGGTAATGTGGCAGGGTGATGGACCCATGGTGCAGAAAGAGATAGACTTTGTTATGTCAGTGTAGGGGGTGGTACTTGACTCTGTTGGATAAAATGGTTTTTTTTTGTGGGGAGGGTACAGGAGTGATAGGAAGAGGAAGGATAGTGATTGTAATGTAAGAAAAGAAAAAAGAAAGGTGTCGATGAAGTGTTTAAATATGCAGAGCAGAAAACAGAAGGAATTTCAGAGGGAGATCCAGCCAAGAGGTGATCTTTCGAGCTAAAAGTGTTGAATTTATTATAGATGGAAAACTTTGAGTGGCATGTAATAGAGATTCATTCTTGTTTGTTCTTTTTACGTGGCAATCTTCATGTTTGTGTGTATTTGTCAAGTTGAGAGTAGTTTAGCAAGTAAAACTTTAAAAAAGGGGAACAAGCATTAAAGTTGAATCATGCTTTCCATTCAGCTGACAATGAGCTTCTCCTCCTCTGATAAGATCATCCCTGTATTCTCTTACACACTTAGATGTTAATTTGTAATCTGTTTAACTATGGGCAGATTTGGGCTTCTGTGTGAGAAATGAGTTAGGGAAATGGAGGTGTGAATGGACCACTGGGCATGGAGTCAGGAAACCTTGAGAGAGAATCTTACCTCAGCTCTGTGTCTCAGTTTCCTCATCTGTAAAATGATGGATGGCAAGCTCTTGTGATGGGTGCTGAGCTCCCTGGCAGCCCAGAGCTGTGATCCCACTTCTGTCACAGTCCCAGAGCAGACATTTAACATCTCTAGGCACCTAGCTCAGAGTATGATGTTGATCTGCCTTGATGAAAGACTTTTCCTCACTGGGAGCACCATATACCAGAGAAAGCCCAGGTTGGGACAAGATAACAAGTGAGCATTAGACTCTGAGCCCCCCATGTCTTACATTTTGAGCACTCTCACCTGCCTAGCCCAACAGGCTTCCTGTGTTGGTGTCAGATGAATGCTGTTAAAGCGAAGACTTATGGGGTTGGGGGGGCTTATTCATTGTGTGACCCTCTCCAGGAGCAGAAGGGGAGGTGTCTGGGGCTGCAGACCCCTTCCTTTTAATCGTTCTTACCCAGTAGCTGGGCAGGAAAATATTTGAGTGTGATTTTTTTTTTAAAGCTTGCTTTCAATGGTCCCAGGTATCCTGTGGTGATTGAGATGTACTTTCCCCTATTTTGGGGTTTCTCTTATGCTTTGTGTTTACAGAAGACTGGAGCTGCTCCTTCTGTTTGGGTCCCAGTTGGCCTGGAGGGGCCAGCGCCCTCCCTTCCTCAGTTCTCACTTTGCTTCTGTTTCCAGATTGGGGAATCCTCTGATTGGGGAATCATTTGTTCATCAGGATTTTGCTTTAAAAAATTTAAGACTTTTTTGTATGCCTCTTAGACCCACTATTTTGTTTGTAAATTCTTTTAATTTTCCTGAAACTAGAGACCTATTTAAAAAATGTGGTAATAAGTCCCAGATTGTGTTAGAGCCCTGTGAAGGAAGGCAGCCTGGCTTCCACAAACCTGAGGTTTGGGCTTCTTCTTCTGACCCCTGGGCATCCATTTCATCACCTCCAAAATGACTGGATCTATCCCACTTGGTGCTTTCTTTGTCTCTGAGCTGCCCATTTTGACCCAATTCCCCATTGATGTTCTGTGACTGGTAAGAAGGTAAAAGCATGTCACCATTTTGTTTTATGCTGCCAACACAGACCAGCAGTGCCCTGACTGAAGGGCTGCCATGATCACTGGCAGATGGTGACTGGCCCGTGGGAAGCCCCCTCCCCAGACACTTGGTCCCCAGCAGCTATCTGCTGACGACATGCTGGTAGTGTGGCTAACTCAGGAATCGAAGCAGGTGGCTTGTACACATTTTTCTATCATTACAGCTTTTTTGTTTGTTTGCTTTTAAATTTATGGAACCCCTGGCTTCTGTGGAACACAGATGAGAAATCCTGAGAAGGAGTCCTCCAAATATCGCCTTTATTTTTCTTCTCCACCAGACTCTATCAAGCAAACAGTGGGAAACAATGTCATTGTTCCACAGATTTGGAGCTGGCAGAAGGACCCCACAGACCTGAGAAGCCAGTCTCCTCCTTTGGAACCTAAGGCCTAAAGTGATTCGGTTTTTGCCAAAAGTCACACCTGGGGAGTTATTAGCAGAGGTGGGATCAGAACCAGCATTTCTGTTGTCAGCTCCATAGCTCTAAGTACTAGCCAGTCTGATGTACCTCTTTAAGGTTATAAGTCACTTTGCTCATGTTCTTTCATTTGGGTATCACAAAAACCCTGGAACAAAGTATCGTGGTATCACTCACGTTGAATAAAAGAGGAAACAGGCCCAGAGAAAAGTCCTTAGTTTACCGATGTCACAGTTGGCATTTGACCCTGTGTCTTCCCTCCCACTCCATCCAGTAGACAGTGCTTCATGTCACTTTCACCATATCAGTCAGTTAATCTTGATTCAGTCAGTCAGCAAGCATTTAGGAGGTGTCACTATGCTGATTGCTGAGGGTAAGAAAAAGGCAGTAACATTGTCCCTGGCCTCAGGGAGCTTATATTGTATTTATGCTGTGAGCATTACCTTAATTGGTGATGGTGAAGACGATAGTATAGTAATATTCTTAACTGTGCTGTTTTGAAGATCTTTTTAAGACATCTGTGGTGGGTTGGTATGCAGGGTACAGGGCCTGGAATCAGGCAGACCTGTGTTCAGATTCCACCTCAGACACAAGTGACATCACATATCTGGGTCTCACTGGTAAAAGTGAGGGGTTTTGGATGGTTCCTTCTTACTCTGCTCCCCCATCCCAGCAGGTAGGTCCAGGGGCTCCTTTGTATTTCCCACTTACACAACTCTGTCCACATGACCCCTGGCTTCTCACTCACTGTGCTTCTCTTGAGGGAGCTCTCAGTCCTGTAATCAGCATTGGGACACTGACAGTGACCAGTGGTGAGGGAAGCCCTGAGCTTTCATGCTGAGTGCTCATTTGACCCCAAAGCCTGGAGCACATGTCCCGGCTGGGGCCGGAGGCTGGAGGTTCCTCAGTATCCTTTGATGAGCTTGGGATTTAGGGTTAGCTTGGAGCCATGTGCTGTCTCTGCTTCAGGCTTCCTGAGATGGTGCATGGAATGTGCCACATGAATGTCTGCTGTCATTAGCTTTGCTGGTGTGCACACTTGCCAAGGCCCCCACTCAAAGATCAGTGGCTTTGTGGCTTTTAGGCCCCTCCAGGATTGTCTTGTGTCAAACCTCCCACTTTTCCTGTATGAGGAGGACTTATTGAGTTCTCCCTTCTTTCAGTTGGAGGAATTCTGTCTGCTTCCTTTGATGGGAATCATGGCAGTTAGAACCTAAAGAATTCAGTCAGTCACCTGGGCAGAAGTGCTGCTGTGCCCTTGAAGGTGGTCTTCAGAACACTTGCCTGTGTGTTGCTGCTGCTTTCAACAAGGATGCCTTCCATCCACCTGTAGATCATTTTCATCGAATAGGAGTTGGTGGTTCATAGAACCGTAGAATTTCACAATTGGAAGGGCCTTCAGAGGTCATCTTCTCTAACCCATTAGCTCACCCAGGGTTGCCCCCTATTCTTCCCTTACTGAAATAGGATGTGAAATAATTCCTTAAACAATCACATCCCCTTTAGCATGGATTTCCTCAATGTGCCTTGGACTGGTCATTCATTTAACATAAATTCATTAAGTGTGATGACAATAATCCTTGATAGAGAACTGGTCTTGGGTTCAAGTCCTTCCTGTGATGTAACCAGCTCTTCGAGAGAGGCAGGTAAGTAATGTACTGGATAGAGTGCTAAGCTTCTTGGCAGGAAGATTTGGATTACAATCTTCCCATGGGCACCTGCCAGCTGTGTGGTGCTGCCCAAGTCATGTAAACCCTTTCATCCTCAGTGCCCATCTGTAAGTGGGGATAGCAGGAACCCCTATCTCACAGGGTTGTAAGGATCACATGAGATAATGGATGCTAAGGGCTTTACAATCTTCTGTATAAATGCCATTGTTACTATCATTGCTAATAATGTTATAAATACAATGTTAGAGAACAGTTGTTGATCTGCATTACAGAGGGTGCTCCTCCCTGAAAGCTTAGAACACTGAAGAAATCCCAGTTTGGGGGTCATGGGGTGGGGGGCTGTTCCGGCCTCTGGCCTTGGGAGCACAGAGACTGATTCTGGCCAGGCCCTGTACTCCAGGGACTTGCTGTTCCTGTAGGAGAGATGGGCATATAGAAATGTGTGTAAAATAGAGACTTTGTCAGTGGGTCCACTGATCAGTCTTTGTTTGAATTCATGTTAATTCAGTGTCACCTAAAAAGCCTTCACTGAGTGCCTGTATTGTTCCTGACACATGCTGAGCCCTGAGGATCCAGATACCAAAGGATATTTGTGCCACTGAACAATTCTTAGGCATCTCCCCTGGGTTTGCAGTCAGTGCTAGGACCAGGAGGTGAATTGTTCTTGGCTTTATATGGCAGACAGCTCTGCCTCTTCTGGCTTTTTCCTCAGACCTTTCCTTGGCACTTAGTCTTCCCTCTCTCTGGATCACAGATCTGTGCTTATCTCATCCTCTTTGCCTTTTTGTGGTTTTTCTATCACCTGTGACACTCCCTTGCCCAAGTATCTCTCCTTGAGTATGATCTCCTTGGGAGCAGGTAGGTCTTTCTTAGGGCCTCAGGCATGGCAACCTCTTGGTAGTGTTTATTTGATGGAGCTGAGCCCACTTGTGGGAAGTCTAAGACTTAGTGTTCAGCAGAGGCTTAACCTTTTGCTTGCTGTGTGACTGTGGACAAGTCATTGTACTTCTCACTTTTCTCATCTCCCAGATGAGGTGTTTGGGCCAAGGGAATCTTAGAAAAAGGATCTTTTCAGCTCTTGGTCCCATGACATCTTGAGACCCCACATTCTCCATCTTTGCCTTGGGAGACTTCCTTCCCCTGGGCTGCTTAGGCTTCTTTGACCTTCATAGTGGTGGGAGCCACTCAGCTCCAGGGGGTGGGTGGGACGTTTTAAAAACTTTCTCTCAAGCTCCTGATGGAAAGTGGGTTCACAGACCTGAAAGATGGGTCAAATAATAAGACATTCTTAAGGTTATGGCAGGGAAAAATGTTAATTAAGCTGTTAACTTTTACTTCACGTCCCACGTCAGTACTGAAAACCACTCTCTGGCTCAGGCCTTACGTGACAATTGCCGTCCAGGCTAAACTCCTAACCTTTAAAAAGTAAGCCGTGTGCTCATCCCTGCTGGGTTAGCATGTCTGTCACGGCAAGGAGAGGCCTGCTCTAATTAGTACAAATCAAGTCCCATGTTAAGGGCTGCACTTGGTTTTATGTTGTGCTATTAATATTTAAAATGTGGATTTGAATTCTTTTCAGTTATCTTTTTTCTTTTTTAGCGCAGCTATGTTTGTTGTTAATTCCATAGTGAGAGTCTCTAAGAATCTGATTAACCCTGAGGGTCATCTTATAATGTAATTATTAATGATTGATTCTGTTTATCCTAGAAATCAATATAGGAGGCAAAATGGTTTGGTCTATATTTGGACTTGACTTCTTACATTCCGCAGACATGGTCCTATGACAAAATGCCTGCGTCTTTATTACCCCGAGCGCATCAGATGAATCGGAGGTGTATGATTAGTTTCATATAATTATTGTGATAGGTAGCGTTTCTTACATGACTTATGTTAATATGGCAAATAGTGTTAACATCTCCTGCCACTAATAGTTAGGGTGGGGATGTATAGTAATTGATCTTCCTGGGAGTGCTACGATGGAAAAACAATTCCGGCTGTTTGAAGTATATTTTACAAGTGTGCACGGGGCCTTTGGGATGTTGTATGGAAAAACCCAATTGTACAGTTGCCATGGGAACCCAATTAGAATAGATTGCTTGAATTTTTTCTGTCTTTCATCTTGACCAAAAATCTAATGTACTTTAAATGTTTTCATATGGAATTTTATTCATATACTGACTTGATATAGTGATAGATCTTTCTCTCTTCTTTTTTCTTTCTGTCTTTCCCTCAATCCTTCCTCCTTCTCTTCTTTCCTTTCCTTTCTATTTTTCCTTCCTTTCTTTTCCTCTGTCTGTCTACACCCCCCCCCAGCTTTTTCTCATTTTCAAATCCATGCTGAAACATGGTTAGATTCTTTGAATCCCAGATAATGTTTTTTTTAAAGAAGATCTAGACATCTTTTACCTTCGAATTAGTTTATTTTGCAAGTCCTGTGTAACTTGTAGTCATTTTAAAGAAGCAAGGGGGTTTTTAAAATTATAAACGCCCAGGATTCCATCTTGATGATGAAAAACTGCTGAGCACCTCCTCATGCAGGAGGGAGGCAGTATGCCTATCCTTTCACACCTTCAACCTGAGTTTAAGAAGATTTCATGTTTTCATCAGCAAATGGAAACTGGCCTGGCCCCAGGTCCGGGCATTTCAGTATTTAAATTGATGCTTCTGGAGTCAGTCACATTTGTCATGTTCAGTTAGTATTTCTTTTTGAAACTCTGTCCGCTGTCCTTTTGTGCTCACATTATGATGGCATCTAGACTTCTGTGGTTGAAGGGCCTCCTTTACGTTCCCAGTTTCTATTCATCCATGGTGGCCAAGCATTTGTGGAACACTTAGTATGGGAATGGTGGACTCTGTGTGGAGAGCTGGACAGTGAGTGGGGAGGAGGCAGGAGGAAACACCTGGAGACCACTCTGAAATAGACCAGACCTTCACAGGGAGGGTGTGGCATTGACAGCTGGGAGGGATTTGGTTATCCTCTCTTACAACATCCTGAAGGTGTAGACTTGGATCTTCCCCCCAGAGAGGAAGAAACTTGCCCAAGGTCCCATGGAGTTAGGAAGTACTGGGATTGGAACCCCATATGCAGCCAACATTTTATTAACCAGCACTTTCCAAAACTATGCTGCCTTTATCCTCTTTCCTTCCTTCCCTCCTTCCCTCCCTCCTTCCTTCCTTCCTTTCTCCTCTCCCTCCTTCCCTCCTTCCTTCCTTCCTCCTTCCTTCTTTCCTCCTTCCTTCCTCCTCTCCCTCCTTCCCTCCCTCCTTCCTTCCTTTCTTCCTTCCTTCCTTCCTTCCTTCCTTCCTTCCTTCCTTCCTTCCTTCCTTCCTTCCTTCCTTCCTCCTTCCCTCCTTCCTTCCTCCTTCCTTCCTTCCTCTCTCTCCCTCCTTCCTTCCTTCCTTCCTTCCTTCCTTCCTTCCTTCCTTCCTTCCTTCCTTCCTTCCTTCCTTCCTTCCTTCCTTCCTTCCTTCCTCCTCTCTCTCCCTCCCTCCCTCCTTCCTAACTTCCTTCCTTCCTTCCTTCCTTCCTTCCTTCCTTCCTTCCTTCCTTCCTTCCTTCCTTCCTTCCTTCCTTCCTCTCTTCCTCTCTCCCTCCCTTCCTCCCTCCCTCTCTTCCTTCTTCCCTCCCTTCCTTCTTTCTCTCCCTGCCTCTCTCCCCCCTTTCCCCCCCAACTTCCTCCCCCCTCCCCCTTCCCTCTCTCACATGCACATACTACATATATGTGTTGAGGATTGGGGAACATGCCCTCCATCACAACAGACTGTGTCCCCTCTTGCCTCACACTTTAAGGTCTGCAGAGAGCTTTGTAGACCCTTGCAGAGTCTCAGTGACATAGGCACTTTTCATAAGTTCTTTAGAGCCAGGCCTTCCTGCCCCCAGGAAGTGGTGGTGTCCTCACATGTGTATGCTTCACAGTAATAGTGATAATTAGTGACTGGCATCATAAAACCCCATCCTGCATGCAGCCACTTTACAAATAGGATCTCCTCTGATGCTCAACAACAACCCTGGGAGGGGAGGGTTGTTATTATCTTTATCTTACAGTTGAGGAAACTGAGGCAGACAGAAGTGAGGTGGCTTGCCCAGGGCCACACAACTGGCAAATATGGGAGACAGGATTTGAACTCCAGGCCTTCCTGCCTCCATACCTAGCCCTGTGGGCACAGTGGCTTTCCTGTGGCTGCCTCCCTTTCTTTTTCCTGTCACTCATATGGACATAGATATATGTATGTACAGATCTCGATCTTTCTTTAGACATACATAGATCTGTGAATGTCATGATCCCTCCTTCTCTGAACCCGAGCACAAGTCTGCAGGTCACAGGAGGAAGGGCCAAGGCTAGCTGGCTTCTTGTAGGGTTGTCTTGTCAACTGGAATTTTGACAACTATTTGTTCAGTTAATGGATAATTGAAAAATATTCTCATTTTTAGAGGGTGTACTATATCGCCATGGGCAAGCTCCTTCTCCTCTGTTGAGCCTCAGTTTCTTCATCTGTAAAGTAGGGCTGCCCACAGGCCAGACCTCCTGGAGCCTTGGGTAACTCAGCCCTTTGAATGCACTTTGCAAACTTTGAGGTGCTGGTTGCTATAAAATCTGACCCAGGCCACTTCTCCTCTGCGGTGCTTGAGATGGGCCTGGTCCACAGTGTGTATTTAATCCATATTCAAGATTGCATGGTCTAAAGAAATAATCAGAAGGATGTTCTCCTGAGGTGGATAATGGTCCCTGAGGTGGCGTCACTGTGGGTGGAGGCGTCACTGTTGGCTGAAGTGCTGGATGCCTTTGGTAGAGGCCTTCCTTCCTGCCTTTCTGGGACTGGGCTTCTTTCCCTCCATTTACCTCCCTTCCAAGTCCTGCATGGGAATGAAAACGCCTTGAGGACAGGGGTTTTATTTCTTCCTGTATTTGTATTGGCAGTTAGCTTTGCTCCATAAACGCTTATTGACCTGTCTCAGTTACACTCTTCTCACTTTGTGGTTCCATCTGTCTCTTAGAAGTCGGGTTGTCAGGACCTTCTATCTTAGAAAAGAGGGGACGGTAGGATGTTGTCAGCACAAATGAACCAGTTCTGTGGGCTTTGCAGTCTTGCAAAGGGTCTGCATTCTTAGGCAAAGAGGAGCTTTCTTCAGGATTGTGCTTGAAAGTCGAGGTGATGGCTCAAGGAAGGAAGCTGCCTTAACTTCTCCATGGATCGGATTGTCAGAAGTAGGATTCCAAGTGACTGTGACTACAAAAGTCCATGTCTGCTAAAACAAGTAGCAATTTCATCTCCAAATCTGACAGGCATGTTTCCCAAGATTTGGAACATCAGCCTCCTCTAGGCCAGAGCAGCTTCATGGAAAGAGGTAGAGTAAGGTTGAGTATTTTAGCAGCTGTCAGTAGTTCCCTGTTTAATTAGATGGTTGGCCTCTGTAAAGGAGAGCTTACCAAAATAAGGTTGTGTGAAGTGCCTGGCCATTTTACTTGTGTGGATCAAAGCTTTTATAGAGCTGGCGATGAAAGACAGCCTCTCTGCTGGCTCATTTGTTGATTGTGACTCATTACAGATGATCAATGACCCACTGAACTTTGAAATTCCTGTTTGCTTGCCAAAAAAAAAAAAAAAAAAAAAAAAAGCAAGACCATTTCAGTGTCTTTGGATCCTCCATCCCCAGAAATTCTGAAGCTGAGTTTTACAGCCTTAACCTGGCAGTACAGCCCCAAGTCGGAGGGGGAGTGATAACGGTGACATGTTCCCCTGTCAGTCCTTTATGAATTGGGGGCTTATCTCCTTCTGCCAGGATTCGGGTTCCTGTTTACCTCTATTGGGCTGCTCAATGGAGGGAACAGGCCATGGGGACTTGATGCCCCGGCCCAGATAGGCCAGCACTTGGGGGATGAAGGACTGGAGCCCGGGGAGCACCGACAAGGGGGGGCATTAGTGGCTTTCCAACTGAGTTTTGTTCCCAGGGTTGAGTATCCCTGTCCGGCATCTGGGCTGCATAAAGGACACTGAAGACAATGACATTGACAAGATTGATGCTTCCTTGTAAATTCCTGGCTCTTGGTCATGGTCCGTAACTGCTTGTTACAGACCTCTACCCATCACCTAGCCAGCTCTCTCCCCCAGACCAGAAGGCAACAGGAGGATGGCTTGTTTGAGTAGTAAAAATTGGAGGCCCACTCTAATTTTATGCTTTGTGCAGTTTTTCAGAGGGTGTCATTGCATTTCTTTGAAATCAAAATGAGTGAATATGGATATGTTCTTATTAGAAACATTGGAAGAGATGCGAACAAATAGTATTAGAGTACACGCGTGCATGCATGTGTGCGTGTGTGTGTGTGTATGTGTGTGTGATGGGCATGCTGTCTCTCTGTAAGACTCCTTCCCTAGTGCTACCTCCCCCCATCCCCCCACATGCCAAGTGACAACTGTCAGTGAGCTCCCTGTTTCCTGCTTGACCGTTGTGTGGGAGCCAGTGACAATAAGTACATTCTAAAATTTATGGAAGTTTAATGAATGACCAGTGAGCTGAGAGACTACTTTTATGACAAGATTAATACCTTGGCTCAAGGGACGTAACATTTTAGTAAAATCAAAATTTGTATAGTAACCCTAGCCATGCTTTCAACTTCGGGCTCCCTTATAAAAATGTCTAAATAAAATACTAGCCGTCATCTCTCACCATTATTTCCATCTGCTTTACATGACCTAACATAGAAATAGACTCAGTATTATGAAGTCTTTGCCACCTTCTAGCTCTGTCTTTGGATAGTAAACCTATTTTTTACAGTTGAAGGAGCTATTTTAATGTAACAAATATTCTCCAGGCTTTTATTGTCCAGATATTGCAAGGGAAAGATGCACTTGGAAAATCTGGAGTGGTAGACTTGGACACTGTCTTTTAAAAGAAAATAGATAGAAATGCATATATGTAATATATAGACACAAAATAAAACACAGAATATATAAAAAATATGTAAATGCCAACAGGAAGTTCTCTACTTTCCTCATACCTCCCCTAATAATTGTGCCTGAAAGAATATGTTAATGTATGTGTGTGTGTGTGTGAGTGTGTGTGTGTGAAAAAGGAGAGAAAATTCTGAATAGTTTAAAATTTTCTGTGGATTTGTTTACTTTGTTTAATTCCGAGCTTGACCTAAAGTGACTGGGCAGTCTCTGGGCACTAATCTTCCTTCATTTTTTTATATACCTTGATTGTGTCCTCCCCTCCCCCCAACCCTATACCCTCATAGCACCATGTTTGAATGGAAAGCAGATGGGTACCATTGGGTCTTTCTCTGTGGAGAGCAGTGGGGGATTTTAAATGAAAATATTTCATAGACATCTTATATATTGGCCATTGATATGTATTTTGCCAGTCGAGTTGGGGAAGGAGGTGTCACCCACTCCCCACCTGCCTCTTGGTTTTCTCTTCCCATTGCTATGGTGGCTGTTGTCAGAGCCAAAGTCTTTACATGCATGTGCCTGCAGGTGTCAGAGACCATGACAGCCACTGCCACTGGGGAGAGAATAGGCCATGGAATCTTAGTCTGTCAGAGCAGGGAGGGACCTGTGAGATCCTTGCCCTCCTCAGTGGAGCGGCAACCTTCCCAGGTGCAGATGACAGCCCCTTCACGCCCTCTTGTCCAGGCCTTCCAATAAATCTCCCATGGAGTCTCCATGAAGCACTCTGGCAGCAGCTTTCTTTCCTCTGTGTCTTTTAATATTTCATGGAGACCAGTACAGACTGAAAATAAACAGGCGCTCCATAAATCCAGGGTATTAGGAAAGTAAGTATGTTATGTCTCTTACTACAGACTGTTCAACAAAATGTTTTTTCACCTGAAAATTTCTTGATATGCATTTTTGTGCTATATTAAAAATGCAAATGGGATGTCTTCATCACGCCCCAATAGTGAGTGATACTTGAATTTTGATAGGAATTATGCAGCTTGGAAGAATTTTAAATAGGCAGTGGCGGCCTCAGATCTCAGTTTGCTCATCTGTACTACTGTACTAGATGACTCTTTGTCCCTCCACTACTGGCAACACTGCCAGGTCAGTGCTTGGTGACTGAGTGACTGACCGATGTTGCAGTGCTCAGGTTTCCTGTTCTAGCAGACCCAGTGACCTTGTAGATGATCTTTAGACTTGAATGAAAACCTGGCTGATGGTTCTGTTATCAACTAAAGAATGGAGTTTGTTGAAGCTCTGGAAGAATGGTCTTGGCATCAACATTGGGTCAGAACTTGGCTTCCCTGGGTATAGGCCCACTACCTCCAGAGGATACTGATCAGTCCCCAGAAAGAAAAATGTCTTGGTCTGAAAACTGGAAGAGCTTTCTTAGCACTGTTGCCCATTTCAGCTTGGTCTAATGAAAAATTTTGTTAGGGCAACAGAGGGAAACAGGCTTCTTTCTGTGCAAAGTCAATGTCTGAGAACCTGTGAGGCTGACATCAAGATAAAAGGGGTTGGACTATTTCCCATCTGCCAAGAGCCTGCCTTTGAGCCCACATATACCATATACCTCTGCTATACCAGGATGATGGCGAAGATACCCATAGCTGGTGTCCTGTCTGTCCTTGGAGGGTCCAGTGGAACCATGAATCTGTATTCTTCTCTAGCTTTGGGTTAATAGTGTCAGTATACAAACTGCCTACTTGTAGGAGTACAGGCTGGGCGTATTCCCCTTTCCTGCTTATTTACTTGTGTCTGGTGCCTTCTGTGTAGGCAAGGTCACCCTCTTGTGAGATTGGGGGCTGCCTTTTTTCTTGTGAGGAGGACTACCATTGGAATCATGATCCATTGACTGAAGGATCTTCCCATGCCCACAGATTCATTGGCTCATTAACTTTGGAAAACACCTTATTTGGTTTCTAGTCAACAAGCAACAGCCAACATTTATTAAGGCCCTGCTGTGTGCCAGGCAGCTCTGGGCATGCAAAGAATGACTCAGAGCGGCCCCTTCCCCCAAGGGACTCCTGGCCCAAGGAGTTTGAACTCACCCTTCTCGTTCTTAATGAGAGCAGGCATCAAGAGATGGTGGGGTGGCTGTAGCAGCTGTGTCCTGGAGTCAACTTGGGAGCATCAGCTCCTCCCTTGGCTCAGTTGCCAATATCTTATTGACTTGGAAAAATGACAGTGGAGGGATTTAGGCGTGCCTCGTCCTTACCTTCTTGGCCTAAAAATCAAGTTAAGAGTCTTGTTTCAGCAATCACCTTCCGGAGAAGATGAGGTTCAGAGACCAACTGGAAGCAGCCTGTGTGGCATCCCCCCCCCGCATTGTCACTCCTCCTTCTCCTGGCATGTTCAGGGGCAGTCACCCAGGCCTTCCACTATGATCCATGGCCTATTTCCTCTCTATTTAAAATTAAATTGAGGCATGTGAACAGCGATTTAGAGTTACTGTTTCCCTGGGTGGTCCTCCCCCCTCTTCTGGCCAGGAATGGTCCTGCCCCAACCCCCAACCCAGTGTCAGTGTGATGCTTAGTTTATTGTTCTCAGGCTGGGCTCTTCAGGTGGGCTTCTATTTTTGTGTTATGAAGAATGATGGATGATCTAGGAAAGTTTCTTTGGAAGCAGTTCTGATATTGTGCAATGCACTTGGGGGTCAGCACCACTTGACTGATGCATGATTCATCCTTCGTCCCTGCTGCTCTCTGAGATGAAGCTGCGATTTGATCAAAAATGCCAGCAACGGGGATTTAGAATTGATAAACCTCCCTTTCCAAATAATTGTTCTAATGACTTTCAGGCTTGGCAATAAAATGATAAAGGTAATGGTACACAAATGGGAGCTACCTCCAGAATGCAATAGCGTTAACTTGAATTAGTTTGACTTGTCGATGAAAAGTATTTATGAAATATAGTCTTGCAGCAAAGGAGGCAGAGATTATAACTGGAATGTGAGTAATTGCCTTAATGTCATCCTCTTTGAAACTTAAAGAAGAGCCTGTTATTGTTGAAAAGGCTCAGGACTTTGAAATTAAGTCCAAGTGATTCTTATAGTTGGCAACAAGAATGTATGGTGAAGGTAATAACTTTTATTGGGTTATGCCGAGTTGAGTCGCCTTTCATCGAGCTGGTTTTTGAACATGGGGAGCAGCCGATGTGGAGTTTTCTGGGATCTGGAGAAACCGTGTTTGGTGAAGTGTTTTTATCTTGGATTCCACTGAAATACTTAGATTTGCCTGATGTTGTGTGTTTGTTTTATGGTTTTTAGATCTGTTTGCCCAACTTAATTAAGCCATTTGAATACTAAATCATTAAAATGAGTATTTAAATGAAAGAATGTCACATTGCAGACTTACTGAATATTATCTTTCCTGGAGGGGGCCACATTCAGCCTTCTGATTCTCAGAGGAAGACAAACACACGTTAAGTTGTAACAGAAGTAATAGGGGATGGGGGCAGGGACTAAGTCTGTTTGGGGAGGAGTGGGGAGTGCCAGCTAGGGAAGGGAGTCTCAGGCTGAGCAGTAAAGATGGTGAGTTGATCTATAGGACAGGTTTCTGCAGTGCCTTTTCCCTTGGTTGAGGAGACCCTGTGTACCAATGCAGGCCAGGTCTGCACCTTCAACTTTTAGGGAGAGCATTGTCTGGAGCTCAGGGTGTCATGGAGCCGAGGCGCAAGCCCAGCTTTTCCTGACTCCAAGGCCAGCTCTGCCCACTATGCTGTTGGTCATGGCAGTGACTAAAATGTCCCTGTGATCATTCCTGTTCCTCTCAGAAGCTCTGGACTTGGGGCTCTCGGGGCTAGGGTTGGATTCCTACCTCCTATAGAAGTGCCCTTGGTTGACTTTTATCCTGCCTCCAGGAGCTACTACTGCAGGCAGGAAGTATCACAGCCTATGTTTAATTATAGACTTCACTGGGCCTACGAGGGAACCTGGAAAAACCAGGTTTTTTTATTTTTATTTTCATTTCATTTTCATTTTTTTATTGTTTAGAGTAGTCTTACTTAGACTTAGGACATCGTGGTCAAAAAAAAGTGCTATCTGTTGACTTTTTTTGTTGTGCTCTGCCCATTAGTGTTCGAGTCATGACATTACGTCTTTGGTTTGCTCCCAGAGAAGGGAGCTCTGAAATACTTGGCAAATGGATTTTGTACTCTTCACATTAAATTATGGCATCTGGTGGAAGATGAACCCAGCCTTCTGTGGGGTTAGTTGCACAACACCTTTATGGTAAACTGGGTGCTTCTCATGGTAGTCCATGCAGAGATGCGGAGCCCTGCACAAGTCAAATACATACCTTTGTTTATATGGCGCTGTGTAGGGTGTCTGTGTGTAAGTGTGCATGTGTATGCGCACACATACCACAGGTGTATACATGTACAGTAAATGCACACCTAGGTACAGACATGTTGTGAGTATATCTTTGTGTATCTGCATGTTTGCATGTATTTGTGTTTATAACTGTTTGTACCTCTGTGTATGTTTATATGTAAGTATATCTATGGTTGGGGCCAGTAGGGGGTGCAGTGGATTGAGTGCTGGTCCTGGAGTCAGAAGACTCACCTTGTTTGCCTTAGTCTGCTTATCTGTAAAATGAGCTGGAGAAGGAAATGGCAAATGTTTCAGTATCTTTGCCAAGAAAACTCCAAATTGGGGTCCCAGAACGCTTACGGGACTGAAATGACAAAACAACTCCAACAGCAATCTGTGTTTGCACCTGTGAGTGGACCTCTATGTATGTGCGTGTTTGTTTAAGTTCAGATGTAAACCCTGGAATCCACAGAGAAGTGTGCATGGGGTGTGAGTGGGATGGTCCACATTTATGAAACTGAGACTAGCTGGCAGGTCACTGGTGCTTCAGGTGATGCAAAACCAGGTATAGGGTATATCCATTTCATGCAATATGATCTTTCTTTTTTTAAATTTTATTTTTTATGTCTTATTTTTTTATTTTATTTTTAATTTATTTATTTAACTTTTTACATTCATTTTCACAAAATTTTGGGTTCCAAATTTTCTCCCCATTTGTCCCCTCCCCCCACCCCAATACACCGAGCATTCCAATTTCCCCTATCACCAATCTGCCCTCTCTTCAATCCTCCCTCCCTTCTCTTGTCCCCATCTTCTCTTTTGTCCTGTAGGGCCAGATGACTTTCTATTCCCCATTACCTGTATTTCTTATTTTCTAGTAGCGACAACAATAATACTCGACAGTTGTTCCTAAAACTTTGAGTTCCAAATTCTCCCCATCCCTCCCTCCCCACTCATTCCCTTTGGGAAGGCAGGCAATTCAATATAAGCCATATCTGTGTAGTTTTGCAAATGACTTCGATAACAGTCATGTTGTGTAAGACTAACTGTATTTCCCTCCATCCTATCCTGCCCCCCATTGTTTCTGTTATGTCTTTTGATCCTGTCCCTCCCCAAGAGTGTTGACTTCAAATTGCTCCCTCCTCCCATTGCCCTCCCTTCCATCATCCCCCCCACCCTGCTTATCTCCTTCTCCCCCACTTTCCTGTATTGTAAGATAGGTTTTCATACCAAAATGAGTGTGCATCTTATTCATTCCTTTAGTTGAATGTGATGAGAGTAAACTTCATGTTTTTATCTCAGCTCTCCTCTTTTTCCCTCCACTAAAAAGTCTCCTGCTTTTCTCTTGAATGAGATATAATTTACCCCATTCCATTTCACCCTCTCTCCTCCCAATATATTTCTCTCTCACCGTTTACCTTAATTTTTTTTAAGATTTGATCCCATCCTATTCAATTCACTCTGTGCTCTCTGTCTCTGTGCACATGCATGTGTTTTTGTGTGTTTGTGTGTGTGTATGTGTGTGTGTAATCCCACCAACTACCCAGATACTGAAAAGTTTTAAGAGTTACAAATATTGTCTTTCCATGTAGGAATGTAAACAGTTCAACTTTGGTAAGTCCCTTATGACTTCTCTTTGCTGTTTACTTTTCATGCTTCTTCTCATTCTTGTGTTTGAAAGTCAAATTTTCTTTTCATCTCTGGTCTTTTCATCAAAAATGCTTGAAAGTCCTCTATTTCATTGAAAGACCATTTTTCCCCTGAAGTATTCTACTCAGTTTTGCTGGGTGGGTAATTCTTGGTTTTAGTCCTAGTTCCTTTGACTTCTAGAATATCCTATTCCATGCCCTTTGATCCCTTAATGTAGAAGCTGCTAGATCTTGTGTTACCCTGATTGTATTTCTACAGTACTGGAATTGTTTCTTTCTAGCTGCTTGCAATATTTTCTCCTTGACCTGGGAATTCTGGAATTTGGCCGCAATGTTCCTAGGAGTTTCTCTTTTTGGATCTCTTTCAGGTGGTGATCAGTGGATTCCTTGAGTACTTATTTTGCCCTCTGGTTCTAGAATATCAGGGCAGTTTTCCTTGATAATTTCCTGAAAGATGATGTCTAGGCTCTTTTTTTGATCATGACTTTGAGGTAGTCCCATAATTTTTAAGTTGTCTCTCCTGGATCTATTTTCCAGGTCAGTTGTTTTTCCCATGAGATATTTCACATTCTCTTCCATGTTTTCATTCTTTTGGTTTTGATTTGTGATTTCTTGGTTTTTCATAAAGTCATTAGCCTCCATCTGTTCCATTCTAATTTTTAAAAAACTATTTTCTTCAATGAGCTTTTGAACCTCCTTTTCCATTTGGCTAATTCTGCTTTTGAAAGCATTCTTCTCTTCAGTGGCTTTGCCAGTTGAGTGAGCCTATTTTTCAAGGTGTTATTTTCTTCAGCATTTTTTTAGGTCTTCTTTAGCAAGGTGTTGACCTGCTTTTCATGCTTTTCTTGCATCTCTCTCATTTCTCTTCTCAGTTTTTCCTCCACCTGTCTAACTTGATTTTCAAAATCCTTTTTGAGCTCTTCCATGGCCTGAAACCACTGAATATTTATTTTGGATATTTGGGATACAGACTTTTATGTCTTTCCCTGATGGTAAGCAGTTTCCTTCCTCATCCAGAAGGATAGGAGAAGATATCTGTTCACCAAGAAAGTAACCTTCTGTAGTCTTATTTTTTTTTCCTTTTTTGGCCATTTTCCCAACCTTGACTTTTGGGTCCTTTGTCTAGAGTAGGGTATACTCTGGGAATCTGTAAGATCTCAGTTCCTCCAAGGTGGCACAATCAAGCTTGTATACTGGTCTGGGAGAAGAATCTTAGCAGGTTTCCTCTCCACAGCCACCTGGCCTCCAGTTCAGCCAAGCCAGCACTGGGGGTGATTTTCAGAGAAGCTTCATGGACAGGGCCGCCATTTAGTGTGAGATAATGATCAGCTGCCACAGAGCCTCTACACAAGGCTGAGGCAAGAATGGGCTGCTCAGTGTCTCCAGGAATTTTACCATCCAGCAACGGATGCGGGCTTCTGTGGGAACTGGTGCCTGCTTGATGTGGTCTCCGTGGCTGCTTCCTAAGACCAGAGTTATGGGAAGGCCCTTCTCCCTTTCCAGCCAGCTGAAACAGCCCTGTCACTGACCTTTGCCACCTGTGAGTTGAGGGATCTGCGAACCTGCTGCTTCTGTGCCTCGGGGTTCCGGGACTGGAGATTCCATCCCTGAGGTGTCGTCCTCCCAGAGCTGCTCCATGCAGCTAAGGCTGGGCTGGGCTCCATTACGCATGCGGTGCAACAGATGTTTCTTGTGGGTCTTTCTGGTCACCCTGGGCTGGAAATCTCTTCCAGTCTGTTGTTCTCCATTTCTGCTGCTCCAGAATTTGTTTGAGAGTCCCTCTCTACAGGTATTTTATGGGCTGTGCGAGGAGAGCCTGAATATGTGTGTCTTTCTACTCTGCCATCTTGGCTCTGCCCCCGCAATTTTAATTTTTGTTTTGATTTCCTCCTCATTGGAGGTGTTTACCCTTTTTATTTTATTGATAGTAGTCATTTGCTTTTCTTCTTTTTTTAAAATCAGATTCAGCATAGGTTATCAATTTTATTGTTTTTTCTTACTCTTAGCTCAATAGTTTTCTTAATTTCAATTTTATTAATCTTTCCTTTGGTTTCATTATTTCTAATTTGGCATTTACTTGAGGATTTTCAATTTATTCTTTTTACCTTTATCAAGTACATGCCCATTTCATTGATCTACTCTTTATTTTATTCATGTAGATGTTTAATGATATAAAACTTTTCCTAAGAACTGCTTTTGGACCATCCCATAACTTTTGGTAGATTATCTCATTATTGTCATTCTCTTGAATGAAGTTATTGGTTGTTTCTACGTTTTGTTCTTTAACTCACTCATTTTTTTATGATTAGATTATTTAGTTTCCAATTTTTTAGTCTGTCTTTCCATGGCCTTTTATTACATGTAATTTTTGTTGCATTGTAATTTGAGAAGGATGCATTGACCATCTCTGCCTTTCTGCACTGAATCGTGAGGTTTTTATACCCTAGTACATGGTCAATTTTTGTATATCTTCTGGGAAAAAGGTATATTCATTTCTATCCCCATTCTGTTTTCTCCAGAGATCTATCCTATCTACCTTATCCAGAGTTCTGTTCAGCTCCTTAACTTCTTTCTTGTATATTTTGAGGTTAGATGTATCAAGTACATAGAGGGGGTGATTGAGGTCCCCCACTAGCATAGTTTTGTTGTCTATTTCTTCCTATAATTCCCTTAACTCCTCTAAGAATTTGGATGCTTTACTACTTGATGCATATATGTTTAGTAATGATGTTGCTTCATTCTCTGTGGTGCCTTTTAGAAGGATATAGTTGCCCCCTATGTCTTTTGATTAGATCTATTTCTGCTTTTGCTTTATCTGAGATTAGGATCTCTTCCCCTGATTTTGTTACATCAGCTGAAGCATAATATATTCTGTTCCAGCCTTTTACCCTTTGTGTTTCCCCCTTTTCAAATGTGTTTCTTGTAAACAACATATTGTGTGATTATCGTTATTAATCCATTCTGCTGTCTACCTCTGTTTTATGGGAGAGTTCATCCCATTCACATTCCTAGTTAGGATAACTACATGTGCTTTTCTCTCCATGCTATTTCCCCATTTATGCTTTTAGTTCCCCTTCTCCCTTCCCCTCCACAATGGAGTTTAAATTTTTGACCACCACCTCCCTCAGTCTTCCCTCCCTTCTATCAGCCTCTCTCCCTTTTATTCCTCTTTTACCTTTCTGCTTCTTCACTCCCTTCTAGCCCTCTCTCCCTTTTCTTTCCTCTTTCCCCTCCTACTGCATATAGGGCAAATTAGATTTCTATACTTAACTCAGTTGTTCCCTCCCTGAACCAAATCAAATGAGAGTAAATCTCAAACAGTGCTTATCTCTCTCCCCTCTTTCCTTCTACTGTAATATGTTTTTGTGTGTCTCTTTACCGTTTTTTGCCTCCTTTTCACATCTCCTGTTACAATCTCTTTGCACCATTAAATTACATTTTTTTTTATCATCACATTGGTTAATTTATACTTACTCCCTTTATGTATATCCCTTTTAAATATCATAACAAATATCCAATTCTCAAGATTACCAAATATCATTTTCCCTTATAGGGATATAAACAGTTTGCCCTGTATTGAATAACAAGTTTTTTTTTCCCTTTTGTCTTTTTATGCCTCTCCTGAGACTTGTATTTGAAGATGAAATTTTCTGTTGAGATCTGATCTTTTCATTAGGAAGGTCTGGAAATTTCTTATTTCATTGAATGTCCTTGTCTGAAATATTATGGTCAGTTTTGCCATGTAATCACTTGATCCTTAGTTGTCATCCAAGC
The DNA here is from genome assembly GCA_023548195.1 of Bettongia penicillata ogilbyi. Taxonomy (NCBI): domain Eukaryota; kingdom Metazoa; phylum Chordata; class Mammalia; order Diprotodontia; family Potoroidae; genus Bettongia; species Bettongia penicillata. The sequence continues at coordinate 6,943,171 of JAJHZJ010000537.1, read as the reverse complement.
TCTTTTGTCTTACAGAATATCATATTCCAATCTGCTAATCTTTTAATGTGGACGTTGCAAGGTACTGGGTGATCTTAACTCTAGTTCCTTGATATTTCTTTCTGGCTGCTTGCAGGATTTTCTCCTTCACTTGATAGTTCTGGAATTTGGCAACAATATTCCTTGGTGTTTTCAGTTTGGGATTTCTTTCAGGAGGTTATTGGTGGATTTTTTCAATGACTATTTTGCCTTCTGGATCTAGGACTTCAGGGCAGCTTTTCTTGATGATTTCTTGGAAGATATTGTCCAGGCTCTTTTTTTCATAATTGGTTTTCTTGTAATCCAATAATTCTTAGATTTTCCTCTCCTGAATCTGTTTTCCAGGTGAGTTGTTTTTCCAGTGACATTTTCTTCTATTTTTTTCATTCTTTAGATTCTGTTTGACTGATTCTTGATGTCTCATAGAGTCATTAGCTTCTACTTGCCCAATTCTAATTTTTAATAGATTGTTTTTTTCAGTTACTTTCCTTCAGCTTGCTCTCCTTTTCCATTTGTCCAGTTGTTCCCTATAAGGAGTGATTTTTTCCAGTTAGGTTTTGTACTTCATTTTCCATTTGGCCAATTTTCCTTTTTTAAGGAACTGTTCTCTTCATTGAAGTTTATTTTCATATTTTTTAAAGGACAATTCCCATTTATTAACTGAGGCCAGGGGTTTATATAGACCCGTACAGGCAAGCAAGCAAGCAAGGTGATTCCCATGAGGACATTTTTAGTTTACTTTTTAGACATCTTAATGTAGTTTCTGTTTCCCAGGGTAGTTATCTTCAGGAACTCCTGTCTCTTCACTCAAGGTCCTTGTACTCTGCATTTTCTCTGGGTTCCAATGGATACAACAAAGCAAGAGGACATGGAGAGCTATAACAGAGATTTTTTTTTTTTTAATTATTTATTTTTAACACAGTTTATAACATAAAGAGCAATTCCAACTTTTGGTCAGGTGATACTTCTTTTTAAAGCATTTACAATATGGACCACAAAAGAAATTTTTTTTTTAAATATTAACCAACTGAGACACAAATAATATTTATGTTGCTAACTTTGCAAGCTCTTGACCTAATTGTCTCCACAGTATTACTAAGAATTAAAGGACCCTAGCTTATTGTTATTGGTCTAAAGTCCTATGCCTAATAGCTTAATTTTAGACAACCTTGGATGTTCCCCTACCCACAATCAATAATTGAATAGATCTGGTATTGAAGCTTACAAACCTTTTGACTGTAGGAAATTGCTACCAATAGTAAGGACATTGCAGGGATACAATATCTCCCCAATTTCTTGTCAATTCCAGGCAGGATTAGATTATCTACTTGCATTCAGTCAGGCTAAAAGTCTGCCAGGTGTCAGTGGGGAAATTGAGTCAGGAGAATCGCACCTCAGCCCATGCTGAACAGCTGCTCTCCCACCCTTCCCTTGAGATCACCTATGCAATTCATACCAGCATCTCATCAGCTTACTGGCATCATGTATTGGAGGCTCAGATTGCCTTTCTTGCTATCCATACCTGGGTAGCAAGAACAACATTCACTTAGTAGTCCCATAGCATCTAAAATTGGCAAGTTCCAGTAACCAGGTTTCAAATATGATTATGGTTTCACTTTGGCTAAGGAACATCTTTTGAGGCAAGTTTTAAGTGGCTAGTTCCTGATTAAATGGCAATCATAAAATCTGATTTACCATTAAAACCTTGACTTTTCCATCAATGCCAAATTTTACCCGAGGTTACCTTCCTCTTGGGAATTTAGACTGAAATTCTTTTCTCCAAACTAAAGATGTCATTGATTTATTCTCAGTAATTAATTCAATCTATTGTTTTAATACTAATTGCTTTTACCTCACTTTGTAACATGTCCAATTTTTCTCCCCATTACTCCTCTCCCCTCTCTTCCTAATACCTTGCATTCTGATTACTCCTTCCCTCAGTGTACTCTCCCCTCCATCACACCCCACCCCTCTTCTATCCCCATCTTCTCTCTTTTCTTGCAGGGCAAGATAAATTTCCATACTCCTATCCCTGTAGTTCTTATTTCCCAGTTATATGCAATAAAAATTCTCAACATTTGTTTCTAATACTTTGAATTCCAACTTCTCTCCCTCCCCGCCTCCCTGCCCAGCCCTATTGAGAAGGCAAGCAATTCAGTGCAGACTAAATATGTGTCATTTTGCAAAAGACTTCCATAGTAATCATGTTGTGTAATACTAATTATATTGCCCTCTGACCTACCCTGTCCCCCCTTACTTTTCCCCCTGCAATTGACCTTGTCCCTTCTCGAAAGTGTTTCTTTCTAGTGACTCCCTTTTTCCGTTATTCTTCCCTTCTAACATTCCCCTCACTCCACTTGTCACCTCCTCTCCTACTTTCCTATGGTGTATATAAATTTTCATATCAAATTTAGTGAGCATGTTATTCCCTCCTTCATCCACACATGGGGAGAGTAGCTTTATTTGTCCCCCTCTCCCCTTCTCCCTTATGTCCTCCATTGAATAAGATTTTTCTTATCTTTTTTATGAGTTATAGCCTGCCCCATGCCATTTCTCCCTTTCTCTTCCAGGAATTTTCCTCCTTCACCCCTTCATTTTTATTTTATTTTACTTTATTTTTTTTTGGTGTGTGTGTGGATATCATCTCTTCTGGTATAACACACCCTGTACTCTATCTATGTGTGTGTGTGTGTGTATGTATGTACAGTCTCTCCAACTACCCAAACACTGAGAAAAGATTCAAGAGTTAAAAATACTTTCTTCCCATGTCGTAATGTAGACAGTTCAGTTTTAGAGAGTTTGTTATGATTTTTCTTTTTTGTTTACCTTTTCATGCTTCTCTTGATTCTTGTCTTAGGAGGTCAAATTTTTAAATACAGATCTGGTCTTTTCCTCAACATGAAATCTTGAAATTTGACTATATCACTGAATGACTATTTTTTCCCTTGAAGTATTATATTCAGATTTGCTGGTTAGGTGATTCTTGACTTCAATCCCAGTTTCTTTGACTTCTGAAATACCCCCCTCCAAGCCCTTCAATCCATTAATGTTGAAGCTGTCAGATCCTGTGTTATCCTGATTGTATTTCCACAGTACTTAAATTGTTTCTTTCTTGCTGCTTGCAGTGTTTTCTCCTTGATCTGAGAACTCTGAAATTTGGCCACAGTATTCCTAGGGGTTTCTCTGTTCGTGTTTCTTTCAGGATGTGATCGATGAATTCTTTCAATATCCATTTTGCCCTTTGATTCTATAACATCAGTGTATTTTTTCTTGATAATTTCATGGAAGGTAATGTCTAGGCTCTTTTTTTGATCATGGCTTTCAGGCAGTCCAATAATTTTTAAATTATTTCTCCTGGATCTATTTTCCTGGTCAGTTTTTTTTCCAATGAGTTGTTTCACCTTATCTGCTATTTTTTCACATTTTTGGTTTTGTTTACTAACTTATTGGTTTAACTCATAGTCATTCATTTCCCTGAACTCAATTCTCTCTTTCAGTGAATTATTTTGTTCAGTGAGCTTTCGAACCTTCTCCTCCATTTGGCTAATTCTGCTTTTTAAAATCTCCTTCTCCTTGTTGGTTTTTTGGACCTCTTTTTCCAATTGAGTTAGCCTCTTTTTAAAGCTGTTATTTTCCTCAGCATTTTTTTGGTTCTCCTTTAGTAAGCTGCTAACTTGTTTTTTAAGGTCTTCTATTGCCTGAGGCCATTTTAAGTTCCCTTTGGAGGCAGAGGCCTTGACTTCCTCTGACATTATGCTTTGTTCTTCTTCATCCGAAAGGATGCGGGGAGACACTTGTTCCCCAAGAAAGTAACCTTCTATGGTTTTTTTTTCTTCATTTTTTGGGCATTTCCCCAGCCAGTTACTTGACTTCTGAATTTCCTTTCCACAGCCACCTTGCCTCCAGTTCGGCCAAGCCAGCACTTGGGGGATGAGATTCAAATGCTCTGCTCCTAAGCCTTAGGGGTTTTGGGTGGGCGCGGGACTGCTATTCAGTGTGAGAGTAAGTTCAGCTGCTCAGGTTGGGGCAGGGCCACCACAGGGGGCTCAGATGCCTCAGGGGGTTTACGAGGAGGCCTTCAACAATGGATGTGGGCCACTGCCTGCTCTGGGAGCCCCTGTCTGCTCCGCTGCTGCCTCCTGAGGGGGCCTGAGTTATGGGGACACCCCTCTCCCCTCTTGGCCAGCCAAAAAGGCCCTCTCACTGACCTTTGGTGCCTGTGGGTTGAGGGACCTGTGCTGCTGCTAGAGATTCTGTCCCTGAAGCCCGCTCTGATCTGTTCCTCTCAGTGCTTGCTCCTCTCGGTGCTGCGTGGCCAAGGCAGGGCTGGGCTCTGCTCTGCAACTGGTGTACAGCATACCTGTCCCGTCGTCCCTCCAAGTCTCTCCGGGACAGAAATCTCCACTCCGTTGTTCTGTGGCTTCTGCTGCTCTAGAATTTGTTGAGAGTCCTTCTTTCCAGGTATTTTATGGGCTGTGGGGTAAGAGCTAAGCGTATGGGTATCTTTCTACTCCGCCATTTTGGCTCCTCCCCCCATCTTGGCTCCTCCCTCCCATATTTTTTCAATCATTGTGCAGTTTTTCTTCTACCTCTCTAATTTGGCTTTCAAAATCCTTCTTGAGCTCTTCCAAGAATGTTCTTCGGGTTGTGACCAGTTCATATTCCCTTCTAAAGTTCCTGATGGGAGTACAGTCTCAGTGCTGACTTCTGTATTTGTGCTTTGGACTTTGTCCTCATAGTAAGATTGTATGGTCTTTTCTTTTCTGGTTTGCTTCCTGCTCATGATGATTGCCTTTTTCCTGCCTTTTAAAGTGGATCTCTGCTTCTCATGCTGAACTGGCTGGTGTGCCAAGGCAGAGACCAGGTGAAATGTTTCTGATTTTCCCTGGAGTTATCCTGGAGCTTGCTCAGTGAGGTGTGGGGGAAGGATGGTTTGGCCATAGGAGGTCTCTTTTCCTGAGCTAGACCACAGGCACGCTTAGCAGTTGGTGAACCCCATCTGTGTTATTGTCTTTCTGAGTCCCCTGGCTATGCTAAGGCACTCTTGGGGTCCTTGGCAATTGGGGGCTTCGCCCACCCTGGGGCTCAGGACCTCCTCTTGGTTTTCTGAGACGGGGCTGTCTGGGACAGCTCTGGTCCTGTGCTGGTCCCTTTTAGCCATAGCAAGAGTGTCTCTCCTTAACAATTTTCCTAACCTCTCAAGCTAAGAGATTGTTTACCCTTTGACTGATCCCACTATTGCAGGAATTTTTTCCTGGGGAAGTATTCTCTGGGTTTTTCAAGATCAACAAGGAGAGAAGGGTAGCATTTACAGATTACTCCACCATCTTGGCTCCTGGAAATTCAAGTAGGTGACTTATAGACATTTAATCTTCAGGCTGATAGTCTCAGGAGTGGTTTTTTCTGTTATGTGAGATGCTTCTCTTTTCTATCACTCAGTTCTACTGGACTCCCGTCCTGGACTGATGTGCTTGAGAATCCGACCTGTTTCAGACTGCCAGGTGATTCCTTCTCAGCTTTGGTGTGGCGGGATCTGTGCTGGTACAGCCTGTGTGCTGTGCCCTTCTCCAGCCCCGTGCAGCAGAACCTTCCCATCGACCTTCCAGGCTGTCCTGGGCTGGAAATTTGCCACACTGTCTCCTAGTGGATTCTGCCACACTAAAATTTGTTCAGATTCTCTTTTTAGAGGTATCTGAAGGATTTTGTCTTAGAGTTTTAGGTGAGTACTTGCTCACTCTGCCATCTTGGCATTTGCTGATCACTCTGCCATTTTGTATCCCTTTATCATCTTTTTTAGGTCTTTGACCAAACACGGCTTGGTTCTCTTGGGTTCTGGAGGATTATGGGGTTTGTTGTCCTGTCCAGTCTTTTTACCTTTCCTTTGCTGTCATTTGCTTGGGCAACGTGTGAGCTGAGCAATCTCAGTGCCAGATGCCTGTGGGACTTGGCTCGTTACTGTTCCCTTAATCATAGAGGAGCTAAGCTTCTTGGGGCACCCTCGCAAAGCCCCACCAAAATGTGATTAGTATTGTTTGGAGCCAATGTGGTAGAAGGAAGTGGACATGGCTCTCTCATGAACTCATAGACACCTTCCTTAATCTGTCTCAGACCTAGTGGCTTTATTTGCAGGTTGCTTAAAAAAATAAAAAGCCAGATTGGTCATTTTTTTCCATTGTAGAGTAGCTGGAAGGGGCTTGACCAGACATTACATTCTCCTCTGTTTCTACTCTTGGACGGTTTTCCTGGCCATTGGGGCTTAAATGAATTGCCCAGGATCAGCCAGCCAGTGTGGGTCCTAGGCTAGGTACACCTTCCTCTGCGGCTAGCTCTATTCATCATGCCGTATTTCCTTTAAATAGCTATAGTTACCTACTCTTTGAAAAAGCAAAAATGAAAACTTTACAATGTAATCATTTAGTAAATTGAGGTCCATTGTCTCTCTCCCAGTTGTCCTAATCTCTCCCAACTCCATAAACCCCAACTCCATTCCCTCTCAGCAGTTCTCTTCATTTGCTCATGTCAGCCATAGCTTCTGATAGATCATTTTCAGAAGCACTTTGTAGGTACATGCTTAGGTTGGGAGTGACCAGAGCTCTGGCCTCCTCCTGAGGTTGTCCATGCTGGTGGTTCATATTTCTGCCTCTTATATTGATCTGAAACGATCCTTCTCCCTTCTGGGATAGAGCAGAACCAGAGGACTTTCTTCCAGTCTTATTCCTCCATGTCTTCCTCTGTTCCTCCTCCCCCTGCTGCACACACACATATACACATAGTAGATAGAGGCACAGTTATAGAATGTGTAAATGAGTGGTGACTGATTTTTCCATGAACTGTCCAAAAATAGCTTAAAAAAGACAAATCCACTTAATGCAGTCAGTCCCATTAAATTAAGAAATGGCAAGGTAGATTAGGCAGTTAAAAGAGTGAAATGCATTTAGGCAAGCTATATATTCTGTAAGTAAAATATCCTTTGAAAATATTTGTAATTGTATTTGTTTTTTATTGAGACAAGTTGGCATGATTGATGGAGTGCTGGGACTGGAGTCAGGAAAACCTGGGGTTGAAGGCTTGCCCCAAACTCCCCCTCTTCGATTGACCTTTGAGGTGACCTTTGGGCAGCTGTAGTAACTCCATGTGCCTCTAGTATCTCCCTAGGGCTTGGGAGGACACTTATTGTTGAGAAAGAGCCAACCAAGATGAATTAAGCAGCTGTTGAGTGCCAGGCACTGATAAATGGGGAATCAAGTCGATAACTCACTATCTGATGAGGAAGTATCTCAGAAAACAACTATGTACATATGAGGATAATATGGAGATGACCTCAGAGGGAAGATATTAGCATGGGGTGGGAGGGGAAGGAAGGCTTTCCTGTATTTGCATACAGTGTTGCCCTTTTAACTAACTCCATTGTGAACTTAGGGCAGTCTTCTCCCTATCCCTCATCTTCATCACTCCCCTGCTAGCTCCTTTCCCCTCCCCTTTTTAGTTAACGTTTGTTTGTTGTCTTCCCCAATTAGATCCTTTTGAGAAACTTTTTACTTGTGTTTATATCCCCAGTATGTATCATGGTACCTGGCACATAGCAGGTGTTAATAAAATGTGTATTGACTGACTCTTCAAGCTGTGGCCAAATTACAGTTGCTTATTTTGAGTAATTTTGAATAAGAATCATTTCTAGTCCAGTGAAGGACTTGGTATGGACACTGCCATTCCCCTAATGGGCTTTGTCTTTACAGAAGTCAGTCCAAATTGTAGGCTTTGATTTGCTTGGAACTTAGCAGCAGCTTCTCCAGTTTTTTCTCTTTTTTTCCTGGCTTGAAATTTTGTCTTTGTTTCTATATAAGATAGTATTGTTCTTGAAAAGAAAGGCTTAGAGGTTTTTTTGTTTATTTTGTTTATTTGTTGTGTAGTAGCATTAATTTATTGAGGTGAAGGCTTGATTTTTATTGAGTTCATTTGCATCTGTTCAAAAAAACTATAGTCTTATTTTTCTTCCCTTTTCTAGGCATTTTCCCAGCCAGTTACTTGACTTCTGAGATTCCTGTCCACCCCTGCCTAGATCCGCCCAGCTAGTGCTTGGGATCTGAGATTCAAATGGGCTTTCCGTGGCAGGCCCGGCTGCTATTCAATGTGAGCTTTAGTTCTGGTGCTGGGGTGGGGGCAGGGCCGCCTCCCAGGCTCAGTTCCCTCAGGGGCTTTATTCAGAGACCTTCAGTAGTAGAGCAGGGTGGGGCAGGGCCATCTCCCAGGCTCAGCTCCTTCAGGTGGTTTATGCAGAGACTTTCAGTAATGAAGATCCTGTCTGCTGCTGGGGGCGTCCCCGGCGGCCGCCCCGCAGCTGCCTCCACCGCCACCCCCGCCTCTGCCTCCGCGGCTTCCTCCCGAGGGGTCCCGAGCCACAGAGACACCCTGCTCCCCTCTCGGTCGGCCCAGCCGTCTCTCTCATTGACCTGTAGCTTCTGTGGGCGGAGGGACCTTCCCGGCCGCCAGAGCTTCCATCCCTGAAGCCTGCTCAGATCAGCTTCTCTGGGGCCGCAGCCAGGGCAGCGCTGGGGTGGGGTCCGCTTTCTGGGGCGCGACGGACCCTGGGGACTGCTCTCCAGGGCTCTCTGGAACGGAAATCTCTTCCACTATGTTTCTGCACTCCCTGCAGTGATCCAGAACTTCTGGGGAGCTCTTCTTACATTAGATCTATGGGCTGTAGGTTCGGAGCTCGTATACGTGCGTCTTTCTACTCCGCCATCTTGACTCTGCCCCCCCCCCATTGAGTTCCCCATATTGTAGTCTTTTATGATCTGATGATACACATATGACAGACACCGTTCCCCTCTGAACCCCTCTTCACAAGGTGGCTCCCCTGGGCAGGGAGGGAAAAGGGTCTCTTACTGATTTCTTTTAGGGACAAGATGTGCGATTCCATCAATATAGGGACCCTCTGGATGAGCAAGTGTCCTCCACTGTCTGCTCTTCACCCTAAAGTCTGAGAGAGTAGGGGAGAATATTGATGTCAAACTCAGGGCCAGGAATTGCTCCCTGAAATGAAAGGATCCTTGTGTGCCATCTTAGATACTTTTGGTCTAAAACTCTTGAGACTTGAAGTGACTCCCTAGCCGGGCACCCTGGCTCCCAGGCTGCTCCAGTCTTCATCAGATAGATGCTTAATAAATGTTGGTGGATTTGCCATGGGGAACATCTTCCATCAATAATGAGTGTTAGTCTGTGTGGCCTTTATCTTTTTTTTGCTTTTGGGGGCCAAACACTGGTGTACTTAGGTGCTGTGCCAATGTTCTTTCTCTAGGAGACATTGACTTTGGCCCCACAAACACTCTCTAACAATTAAGGACTGAGCTGTTTGTGACATTGGCACTGCTGAAGATCCTGCTGGAATTCTCTGGAAAGACTTACTCTAAATGTCATGGTTTTCAGTATTTTCATGGTGGTGCCACCAGTGCATTGAGAGATGATGGTGATGGCGAATGTCTATGAAGTGCTTTAAGGTTCACAGAATATTGTACTCATATTGTCTCATTTGACTTTAGCTCATGTCTTAGCTTCCTGTAACAAAAAAGATAACCTTTATCACATACAGCCCAAAGACATGACCTGCTGGCTAGAGCTACTTATATAGAACGTTGCTGTCTTCTTGGAAGCAACTGATGAATCCCCACGTGCAGACACACATATGGAACTGGAAACATCCAGGACGGTGTTAATGTTTTCTTTGGATGGGAGCTGTTCCCTATAATTGTCCAGAGTTTACACTGATTTATAAAAACTGAAGAACAACGATGTAATCAGTGTCATCATGCCAAATATTCATCATTTCCCAGCTGGGATGAGAAAAGGCTTCCTCAATACAGAGACCTAGGAGGAGAAGTCAAAAACATAGTGAAAGGGGATGAGAGACATGTCCTTCCCTCCTTTGTCTGCCTCGGGCATTGTATTGAGTACACTTTCCCTAGGCCTGCTCAAGGATGTCTTTACACCCCAATAATTGGGGTCAGCTACAAAAACTGGTTATGTTATCCACCTGTATAAAATCTACAATTCTGTAAGTGAAAACAGTAGTACAGGTATAGCAAATCACCTGACGCAGCAAATTAAGTGCCAGGCTTGGAGTTAGGAAAACATGGAAAAATCACTCTTGTGTCTCTGCTGAGAAAATCCCAAATGAGGTCATGAGAGTCCAACACTACTGAACACAACTGAACAATGACTCATCCCAGGAAGGTTTTCATCTAAATTCTGTCAAATGATGGAAGAAGGAGTTTTCAGTGATCATGATGATTTAGAATTAGATCATCATCTCCCAAAATTACAGATAAATTTTTGTCAAGGAGACCAGCATGTTTGATCAGTTAAGATTTTGCAAGAAAATAATGGAGGCTGTGTACCTTAGCACTGCAGTTGCAAATATTTAGCACCTCAGACATGCAGCAAGACCTGACCAGGTGGCCAGAATTGTGAGGACAGATCCCTGTTCCATAAATACTGACCCTGGGCTGCCTTTGAGAAGTCAGCAAATAAACTACCAGACTCAGATTATTATCACAACTAAGGTCATTTGTCTACAATCCCCCATCTGTAACATTAAATCCTTAAAAATATATTGTTGTTTTTGGTGTTGTTCAGTCATGTTTGACTCTTCATGGCCCCATTTGGAATTTTCTTGGCAGAGATTCTGGAGTGGTTTGCTATTATCTTCTTCAGTTCTTTTAACAGGTGACAAAATGGAGGCAAACAAGTTTAAGGGATTTGTTTAGGCTCACGCAACTATTAAGTATTTGAGACTAGACTTGAACTAAGGAAGTTGAGTCTTCCTGACTTTAGACCAAGCACTCCATCCATTGTGCCACCTACTTGTCCTAGTTTTCCTGATTGTTTCTTTTAATTTTTGCTTTTTCTGAGATTAATTCCTTTTTTCTTTTTTTCTTTAGATAAAACATAACAGATTAAGCTCCAGTCCTTTATTTTAGCTCTATGTGTGTCTGTTTCAAATAAGTCTTTTTCCTGAGATGTGAAAATTTAGGGAATCCACTCCAGATTTTGACATGAACTATTTGTGCCTTATCTGTGATAGAGCATTTTGAGCTCATATTGGTCTAATCAGCCAGTCAGACCCACTATAACCTGACTCTAACATAAGGATGTCATTTGGGTCCTTTCCAGAAGGAAGAACAACAACTAAGTGTCTTTTATACGTTTCAATCCATTCTGCTATCCACTTGCATTTTTTCAATCCCTTTTCCTTCTTGTTATGGTTACTGTGTATCTCCTTCCATCTTATTTTCTGTTTCTCCTTCTCTGTCTCTATCCTGTCTCCTCAGAAGTTTGTTTTGCTTCTGATCACTGCCTCCCTTAATCCACCCTCCCTTTTACTATTCCCCCATCCATATCTCTTATCCCTTCCCCTCCCTGTTGAATAAGATAGATTTCTGTGTCTATCTGTCTGTCTGTCTCTCTATCTGTTTATCTGTATCTATATATACTGACTATATATACATACATACATACATATATACACACATGCATACATACACACACACACACACACACACACACATATATATATATATATAGTCTTTCCTCTTTGAACCATTTCTTATGATACTGAAGTTCAAGGATTGCCATCGCCATTCCCCATTTTCCCTCTACTATAAAAGTTCTTCCTTGTTCACCTCTTTTATGTCAGATAATTTTCTATTCCTCTCCTCCCTGTTCTCCCAGTGCATCCCTCTTTCTCACTCCTACATTTGTGTGTGTGTGTGATTATTTCAGCCTAATTGAGTCACATTCTTGCCTTTGGTCTAGGGATAGTCCTTCCAGTTGCCATAATAATGATAAAGTTCTTAGAAGTTACATGTGTTACCTTCTCATAATAGAAATGCAAACAGTTTAACTTTATTGAGTTCCTTATGATTACTGTTCCACATTTAACTTTTTACGCTTCTCTTGAGTCTTGTGTTTGAATTTCAGATGTTCTGTTTAGATGGAGTCTTGTCATCAGGAATGCTTGGAAGTTCTGTATTTCATTAAATATCCATTTTTCCACTTGATGGAATAAACTCATTTTTTTGCTAAATAGATTTTGTTTGTAATCCTAGCTCCTTTGCTTTCCAAAATGGCATATTCCAAGCTCCCTGCTCCTTTAACGTGGAAGTGACTAAATCTTGTGTGATCCTGATTGACTCTGTAATATTTGAATTGTTTCTTTCTGGATGCTTGCACTATTTTCTCCTGGACTTGAGCACTCTGGCATTTGGCTATAATATTCCTGGGAGATTTTCTTTTGGAATCTCTTTCAGGAGGTGATTGGTGGATTTTTTCAATGACTATTTTACCCTCTGGTTCTAGGATATCAGGGCAGTTTTCCTTCATTATTTCTTTAAATTTGATGTCTAGGCTCTTTCATTAATCGTAGCTTTCAGGTTGTCCAATAATTCTTAAATTATGTCTCTTGGATCTGTTTTCGATGCTTCTAAGGTGTTGTGATCTAGGAAGAGGTCACTGCTCTCCTGGCTTATGCTCTGGTCTTTACTCAGGAAAGCTGCCACAAGCAACAGTGCTCCTCTTCACCCTGGAACTGTGACCCAGAATTGTATGTGTGCAGTAGAGTGGCCAGTCAGTGCCAGCTGCACAAAGGGCTGTCAGAGGGTCCCTATCATCTGCCCCTGTTGCCATCTCTGGGTTGAAAGCTCCCAAAGCTGCTGCCACCTCCAGGGCCCATGGCTGGTAATGCTACCATGCTCAGGGTCTCTGCCCACCCTGGTGTTACAGACCTCTCTTGTTGACCTCTAAAGGTGGCTTAGGCTGGGAAAATGGTTCACTGTGACCTTTTGTTGGTTCTGTTACTCCAAAGTTTGACTTAAGGCATTATTTTAAAGTTGTTTGGAGGGGAATGTTATAAGGGTTCAGCCGCCTAGCCATCTTTGTCCCATTTTCTAACTCATTTGAAACTCCTGCCAACCCTTCATACAGTAGGTCCTTGGGATGTTATCTGCACTGGCAGTACCCAGTCACACATTTGCTCTCAGATGTAGGATAACTCAGGTCCATGCAGTAGGTCCTCGGGATGTTATCTGCACTGGCAGTACCCAGTCACACATTTGCTCTCAGATGTAGAATAACTCAGGACAAGCTCCTTTTCTCCTCAGACCCCATCTCCCATGGTAGTAGTGAGGATCAAAGGAAATCATATTTACAAAGCACTGTAAAACTCTTTGGAAATTCTATTATTATTATTATTATAGATTAAAGTTGAAAAACAAGGAAGTCATTCTAGGCCATTTAGTGTATTGAATAAAATAATGAACCTGTGTCATTCAAGACTGACTCTGAACCTGAAAGTCCAGGATGCTGGACACTAACCGTCTTTGATTGCCTCTGGAGTCACACCTCTGTGAGATGGCTGGGAGTCTTAACAGAGTGTGGATGGTGAGTAGCCATGCCTATCCACCTACCCACCTTCTTGGCTTCATAGCATAAGGTGATGGTGGAGGTGGTAGAGTGTGCGTGTGTGTGTGTGTGTGTGTGTGTTAGTGTGACAGACAGAGACAGAGAACAAAAAGAAAAAGAGGATGAGAGATGAGGGGAGAATGGGAGGAGAGAGGGAGGGAGAAAGAAAGGAAGAGGAAAGGAGGGAGGAAGAAGGAGCTCTTGTTGTTACTGTTTTTCAAATGCCAGGTCAAGGAGAAGAGCATTTAAAAAAAAATCTTGCTACAACTTGATCGAGACTTTGATGTGGAGCTTAGAAAAAAATTAAAAACATTGAGTTTTGCCTTTTCAAAAAGATGCTATAAAATAAGTGAGGGGGAAGTAAGCGGTGACCCTGTAAATTCATCCACTGTAAATTCATCAACTGTTCTCCTCCTTCCTCTCTCCTTCTTTGTCGCCCTCCTCAGAGTCAGCCAAGGTGCTGTGCTCCATTTTGACATCAGTCTTAGGGGAGATGTGACTAATTTTAACAGGAAAAAAGGAAGAAATTCATTAGTTCTTTTTTTTTATATTTTAAAGAAAAGTGGTTTACTCATTAGCAGGTTAGATTCCTGGAGTTTAAAGAAATGGTTAATTATCAAAGTCCACTTCACACTGGCATGGTCTGAATTTTTCTTTTGTTTCAACTAACCTTTGAAATGAACATTGCAAACTTTTTACTTTTTAATGAATATGATGTTTGAGTGAATTCTTGGCTCTAATCCGTTAGAAAAATGCCTTTGCTATATGAGGCATTCATTCTCTCAAAGTTTTACATTTGTTTTTTAGCCTCTTAAATATGCAACAGATATCTTCTTTATCACTGTGGGCAAATAAAAACAGAAAAGACATTGTATCAATCCTGAGTTGCACAAAGATGGAAGACTTTGCTATGACTCTTAATTTCTAAAGAAAGCATTTTGGACCATGACCTGTCGCTTTCAGCTCACTGGGGTTGGTGGTTTTGAAATGTCGGTCTGGTGTATAGCATGGGCTATATACCATGTTATTGGTTATACTTAACCAATATGGCTGACATCAACTCAACTTGGGCCTGGACCCATTATTTTTCTGCCAAGAGTATCACGTTTTCGTTTTAAACAGCCCCCCGCGTCTGCCTCGGAAGCTGTTGGTCCACTTCCGACTCCTAGAAGCTTCCTCGGTCCCGGCTCAACTGAGTCTATGGCTGTCCTACAGAACCTTCCTCCATCCCCTCCCTTGCCTCCTGTTCCCTTCTGTGCTGTCTGTAGGATTCTCAGTCAACAAGGATGCTCCGAGGAGCATGCCAGCTGCCTGAGGACAAGGCTGGCTTTTTGTTTTTGTCTTTGTCTCTCTCTGTCCCAAAATTTCACTTGAGTTGAACCTCTGAAATCTATCCTGGTTTTATCTGGGGATTCTTATGAAGCGAGCCAAAATGTGGAGAAGCCTGGGCAATGCCACACTCCTTTTCTGTACATGAATTTCAGAAGAGCTGCTATTTGCTGGACTTGACCCTGGCGGGGGGCACCAATAGCCCTGGGAGAAATGGTCCAGGAGCAGCTTCTGTCTCCACGTGAATGCTTCAGAGAGTCAGTGGGTGCCACAGGAAGCATCACCTTTCCTTTTCTGGTCCCATCTCCCATCTGTGCATCTTGGTTCTGACTGCCTCCAGACCAGAGATTCTACCTCCCAGTGCCCCTTGTCTCCTCGTGACTCTCCCTCGCAGGTGGCCATCCACTAACTTGGAATATCTCTCTCATGTCATGAACTCTTGCCATGCTGCCTCCTCTGTCAGAACATGAGCCCCTGAAGTCAGGAACCATGTTTTTGCCTGCCACATGCTAAGCCCTAAAGAAGTCCTTGGTGTTTGATTTTAATATTCATCCTGCAGCGACCTCCAGCCACCACTCACTGGGGAAGGTCTGCAGAGGCTTCCTGTGGATGACTCTGGCCCCCTTTCCATCTCTGAGATGACAGTGGGAGCCTGCTGTGGGGTGCAGGCAGCCGCGGTGTGGGGATGAGTGAAGGAGGAGGATTGGGTGGCATACCCTGGGACGCCTAGGCCGAGTCACTTGCAGGTGACAGGTCCATGACCTGGACCCCAGAACTCATGTGGAGGCATGATACTGTAATAAAAAGGGATTCTCTTTCTCCAGACATCTGCTGGCACATCCCCTCAGCACAACAGCTGATTAAGTCTCATGGCTTGGCAGGCCAGCTGGAAGACTTGACAGCATCTGGCCCTGGCCTTGATCAAATGGGAGGAAGCCCTTTGGGAAAGTAGACATGTGGGGAACTCTGGGAGGTGAGGAACACTGCCTTAGTGTGCATTTTTGACCTTCAAGAGTGGACTTGTAGAGCTGAGGCCAGGAGGTGGGATCCCGAGGCCAGGAGTGGGATCCCGAGGCCAGGAGGCGGGCTCCTGAGGCCAGGAGGGGGGATCCCCAGGCCAGCAGCAGGAAAGGAATTGTCAGGGCCAGAGCAGGTGAGGGTGAAGGTCATGGCCGGAGGCCGATGCC
Source organism: Bettongia penicillata ogilbyi (assembly GCA_023548195.1). NCBI lineage: Eukaryota > Metazoa > Chordata > Mammalia > Diprotodontia > Potoroidae > Bettongia > Bettongia penicillata. The sequence goes on along the minus strand of JAJHZJ010000537.1, from coordinate 6,927,182 downwards.
CATCTGGAGATGAGGCTTGCCTTTCACTAGAACAGTGACAACAAGGCTTTTCTAGTTGTAATTGGTTGAGGTGGATGTGAGAGCAGCTTTAATTTCTACTTAGAACCTAGAATTGGTTCTAGGACTTGTGGCTGAGACAAGACCCTTTTGATTTTGTAACTTAAAGATCAGAGCAAGAGGAAGCCAAAGAACTGGCAGGGCTGCTGTCCCTGGGAGGGGAAGATGAGAACATTCACGTTTATCCAGCATTTGAGGGTCTGTGGGGCTCTTCCCTGGCCAAAGTGGCAGGAACATGAGAGTGAGAGTGGCCAACACAGTGAAGGAGAGACTCCATCCACATCTAAAGAGATTGTAGCAAATTCCAGTGATGGGCCAGATTTAAATTTAATGGGAATAAAGGGGATGCCTTTCCCTTGGCTTCAAAAGTGAATCACACAAGTGTCGAATAGAGGTAAAGATGCTCCTGTGAAAATGACCTTCAGGGATTGAGTTGACTTAATGGGACTTCTCTTACTCCCCAGCACCCAAATAAAATAACTCAAAATGATATTTTAGAGACTAGCATCTAGATGGTGCAGTGGATAGAGCACTACGCATGAAATCAAGAAGACCCGAGTTCAAATGCAGTCTCAGACACTTAATAGCTGTGTGAATATGGCAAGTCACTTAACTTCTACCTGACTCAGTTTCCTTGGTTGTAAAATGGGGCTCATTCTAGTCCCTCCCTCCAGGGTTGTTGTGAGGATCACATGAGGTAATACTTGTAAAGTGTTTAGCACGATGCAGACACAGTAGTTGCTTAATAAATGCTTATTCCCTCCTTCCATTTAGACTGTATAATTGTAAGTATGATGTTTGATAAAAATGTCTAGTGAGAAAGAATATTTTCCTAAGTCCATTCTGCCAACAGCAGTATGAATTCTCTGTCCAGTTTCAAATGGTGTCTCAGTGATACAAATATTTCCCAGGGGCCTCCTGGAGAGGAGGCTTGTGTAGGGCTATAGGGTTAGATGAGGCTGGCCGTGTGACTCAGAGCCAGGCTGTGGGTCCCTTGAATGTTAAGGGAAGGAGGCCAACTCTACAGTCACCAACTTACGGATTCTAGGGAGAGATCATGACAAGTTTTCTTAAACATTTTGTCTGAATTTGTTCCTTTGTGGCCCGATCGGGAGAGCCGTCCCTAAGCCAGTCTGTTCAGGAGTGTTTGGGTGGCCAGGGGACGTCTTCACACAGCCGATGTCTGGTGTTGCGGTGAGAAATGTGTTGCCAGAGAGTAGCACATTCATAATTGAAATTATATTATAGGGAATTGTTTATAGATGTGTGTTATCACATAGGAATAGCTGTTTCTGTAAAAGACGCATTGCTTAGCACAAGCAAGCCAGAATTAGAAGAGCCAGTAAACAAAACCCCAGGCTACCCCGTGACCTTTTCCAGGGAGAGACTGTAATGACAGAGCAGCCTCTCCTGCCTTTTTCTGTCTTGTGACAGTTCCTGATCCCCACTGTCTTCACAGAGAAGTCGGGTGTGATGAATCTGGAGCTTTGTGGTGAGGGCTGTGGTTGGGCCTGGACTGAGTTACTGGGGAAAGAGAATTGGACTCATCTCACAAATGGCCCGACTCATTCAGTGCCTGCAAAGAATTCCACTTGAATTGAAATCCACTATTTCAAACTTTCATTGAATTAATTTTAATATAAAGCTTGAATCAATAAAAGGAGGCTTGGGAAAACTCCAGCCCTCCCCAAAATAGCATTTTAAGAATTCAAGGCCCGTATTTCTTGCTTGTAATTAGAAGGAAGAAGCAGCTCCCTTGGCATTTATTGATTCTCCCCTTTTGGAAACTCAACTAAATTTTTATTCTTTTATTTTGACAGGTCACTAATATTATATGAGATCATAGAAAAAATGGGGCCTGCTAAGAAAAACAGTTATCAGAAAAAATAGGAGCCATGGAGAATTAAAGAACTCAGGCTGTCAGAATGCAAATCGCAGCCAAGTGTAGTCTTTACTTGAAATGCTCAATGAAGGAAGAAAAGTTTGAGGGAAAATAGTCCCCAATTATCCTGACGAAGTGTTCCTGTGACAAGTGGCAGTGGGCCATGTAGGGCCCAAAGGCAGCTTTGTAGACATTGGGTATGGCTGGATCAGTCAGGAAAGATGGAGGGGCATGGTCTTGGGCTGACTGGGGTATAGGTGTGGCATGGTGGTCTCTCTGTTCAAGATTTGGAACAGCCCCCAAGTAAAAGAGGTTTAATATTTGTTCTCCTCAATCCTAGAGGGCAGAATGCATGAGTTACTCTTGAGGGCTTCCATACTGCATTGTGGACTCTCATTCGACTTGCGGTCCTCAAAAGCCGATATTTTTTCAGGCTAAGATTCTGTGAGCAGCCAATGACATATAACATGTCAGATGCATGGCAAACTTTAAAGTTCTATGAAAATGCTAGTTACTATTATGATTATTAGCCCTCAGTAAAAAATTAACTTTCCAGAAAGGCATGTCTATAAATTCAGCATAAGTAGATGGGGAATTGTGGTTCACCCAGTGTTGGAGCTTTGGTGAAACTTTGCTAATGACCACGATGATGATGATGATGACCAACATTTATATATTATTTTAAGGTTTGCAAAGTGCTTAATGCTTATTGTCTCATTTGAACTTCTCAGTGATTCTAGTAGGTGGGTGCTTCTTTTGTCCCCATTTTGCAATCAGGGACCTGAGGCAGGCAGAGGTTAAATGGCTTGCCCAGGAGGGCAGCCAGTGTGTGTCTGAGGTAGAATTTGAACTCAGGTCTTCCTGAGTCCAAGCCCAGTGTCCTGTACATTGCCTCACTGCTTATGTTAGAGATTGATTCTTTTTTCTTCTAAAGTGCTGTGACTTCCTTGGGCCTGCTGGTGACTTGATTTGAACATTATGAATGCCTCAAGGTCAGTGCAAAGATGAAACTGAGGCCCGGAGAGGCTGTATCTTGTGCCATGTCCCCAGGGAGCAAGGGATGGAGGTGACAAGTCCAACTGTGGCCCGAGGGTTTGTTAAAATGACTTTAATAGATATTACTGCTCAGATAATAACTGCCTGCTAAAGTCCGGAGTGCCCTGACTACAAAAGGTAAGTGTGTACCTGCCCTCCAGCAGCTTGTGTTCTGGTAAAGATATGGTGGGTGGAGGCTTTTTTGATGCCTTGGCAGCATTACTGTCCAGAGGGAGTTGCTGCTGGGTGATTGGCCAGAAGAGACCGCCAAGTTAGATGGTTGGAGGGACAGTGAAGCATAGTGCATGGTCAGGGCTGATCAGTCCTATAGCCCATATAGTGGCCCTATCTTGATTCTCCAGTTAGGATTGTACAGCTTCAGGGCTGTGGTTCCAGAGCCATGGAATTGCCACCTGAGCCAATTAATTGAGGCAAATAGAGACTAGCAGTTGTGGTTCATGTGAGTTAGGGACTCCACTTGACGTTTGAACTCTTTAGGGTGAAGCTCCAGGAGCAGAGGTGAACCATTGAAGCTTCATGTTCACACAGGTCTGGGGACTGTGTGATGCTGCAGACTTTGCCTGGCCCTTTTCTTGTCAGTTGGCCCACAGGTCTTGTCTAGCCACTGTGTTTTAGTGTATAAGACTGTAGCCTGAAAGGGCCAGGGTCTCACATTTCATCCTGGGCTATCTCCAGCTGTCCTAATGAATATCAGGCCACTGGACCCAGATGGCTCAGGAGAACAAAGTGAGGTTGGTGACCTTGCACAGCCCTCCCTCACTCAAAACAAAGTCAAGTGCAAGTGATGTCATCATCTTGATGTCACGGTCGTCTTCAACAACAAAGGACAAACACAGGAACAACGAATGTCCATGAAATAGTCACTTTTCAACCAGACATGTGACTTACTCCATGGACTTTCTTCTCCAGTGCCAGATTGATGTGGAGGCAACTTGGATACCCAAAGACAACCCAGAGAGGGCAGATCCTTGGAAGTCCTACTCACTGGGCAGAGAATGCTTTTGTACAACCAGAAATGGACTTGAATGTGAGATCTTTGAAAGTCAACATTGATTGATAGATAACTGGCCTAAGAATTAGCTGAGCTGAGGCCACAGAGAGTTTTTACTGGGTTTATCCTTGAGGGGTAGGATGAAGCTTTTGGCTGTGAAGCTTTTGGCCATGGGAATCCAGCTGATACTCAACTGAGTAGAGGAGGTATGGTCAACATTGGTACAGAAGTCATGAGACTGATGAAATCTGAGACCTTTGGAGGTTAAGCAGTTTCTGAGGTTTCCTTCAGATGCCTTTTGGAGGACAGCTGAGCTTATTAGCATACAGCTCCTCCTTTGTGGATTTGGATAGATACTGTGAAATTCCCCAGGGGCTCCACATTCCTCATCTGATTGAGGTAAGAGGGAAGTTTATAGAGAAAGATAATGAGGTCTGTTTTGGATTTGCCAATGGGACATCCATTTGAGAGATTCAAAAGGCATTTATTGATCCAGGACTGGAGCTCAGGAGAAATACTGAGACTGGATAAGTACCAGACTGATTTCTTGTTCCATTATGTCTAAGATTATTATAAATATTATTTCAGCCATTGTAATTAGGACTTTAAAGTCCTGAACAATCTTTAGGAAACCTTTTCCTGAGAGTCAGTTAATTGTTTGAGCCCACTGTTTTTGAAGAATTTAGTGTAATATGAAAGACTTGGGTATTTAATTTTGCATTTACAAGTATTTAATCAAATGGAAAGTACATTTTAGGTCCAGGAATCTTGGCATCATCATAGTGTTGGACTGAATTATTGTGTAAAGAGTAAAAGGTGGAGAATTTTATATTCAAGCTATGAAGCCTATGAAAGGTTCTAGATACAAGTCACCGCATTTAGGCCATAAAATTCACTGTCATATGGAAGCCTTTGAATCCCACTGAACTGAGCCTTGGATTGGTGATTTAAAGTCTGCATCTCTGTGTCAGCCATAGCATCAATCAGCCTCGGGTCCCTAATTTAGATCTCTTGGCCCTTGGAGGGAGCACTGAGGCACACATTCTTTCACCCACAGGAACCCTTTTCTGGCTTACATTAAGTTATGATCACCCTAACATTCACACAGGTGAATTTTCCATAGTGAAAGCATTTGCCACCAATTTGCTGTTAATAGTAGAAGACTTCCTTCTTTCTGCAAATAGTAGTGCCCACGTGGGTGTACTTGGCAGGTGGGCTCTCACTTGGTCAAAACACAGTGGAACCCCATGGGATAGCCCTGTGACAATTTGCCCAGTGTCCCTTCTTTAAATTTGGGTTTTGGGAAATCTAAGATGATAGTGGAACAGAGGTAAGGAAGGGGATGTCAGGATCATACTGATTCAGAACTCATCTCCTATTTGATCTATGTGAACTCAAATCACAACATAAGGTGGTTGGTTTAGATTTATTGATTGATCTTTTTATTGGAAGGTTTTGTGGTCCCATATCACTTTCAAAGCTCTTCCCTTCAGTTCTCACCCTCAGTTTCCTTTCTCTTGAGGAGTATGTATCTCTGTTCTAAGTTAATCCAAGAAATCATCATTCTTCAGTCATGGAGCTAGGATGCTCTCAGTGTCTGATCTTACCAGTTCTACATTTGAGGTTACAGTGTATTGGAATTTTTGAGATGTGGACTAATCAGATCAATACTTTAAAACCCACCATTTCTGTTTCCTGAGTAATGGGACCAGTACTATGTTTGGAATGAGAAGAATGTGATTTGTATCTAGACTCAGATAATACCTACTGGTATGGATTTGGGGAAATCCCTTCCTGGCTCATCTCAATTTTCTTCTCCATAAAATGAGGGGAATGGACTAAGTGGTCTTCAGAGACCCTTTCGGCTCTAAGTTTTGTGATCTTTGAGCACTGAGTATGGACTCACAGAATCTCCAAAACTGAGAGTGGCTGGGGACTGCTGTGACTGTGGAGCCTGCCCAAACCCCAAGGAATCCTCAGTACCCCAAACCCAGTGAGTGGCATTCCAACCTGTCATTCAGCTTACTTGCTGATGGAAACTAGGAAGAACAAATAGTTCATTTGTTTCCATAACTATTGTTGTTTCTTAAAATAGAAGTGAAGGTCATGGTCACTGGTATGTCAGGGCTGTCCCCATTTATCCTTGCAGTATGTTACCATGGTGACCTTAGACATTCTCAGCTGTAGCCAATTCTTGATCATCTGTGTTAATGGATAGGAGAAGAGGCACCTGTATTACAGGTGATCTAAGATCAATTAGATGTGATTCTGGGATGCTGTGCACATATGTGTGTGTGTGTATATTATATATATACAGTCTCTCTCTCTCTCTCTCTCTATACACACACACACACACACACACACACACACACACACACACACACACACACACACACACACACACACACACACAACCTCTTTCTTGGCTGTGTGGTCCGGGGGCCAAGCACGGACCCCAATCCTCCTGGGCACTGCAAAAAAAGCCAGTTTAAAATGTATTGGGGGTTGGAACTAAAAATCTCGTGGAATTGAATATTGAAAGCTAAATATAAATAAATTAAAAAAATAAAATGTATAACAGAATCAATAAAAGTACAGTTTTGGGAAGCTCTTTCAGACTGTCAGTTGCCAAAAAGGTGACAACTTGCATCTGTAGAGGGAGTTTCTCCACCTGGGAGTTCCCTACAGACACTAATAAAATCATAGGTGCGGCTCCTGTCCCCACTGTGGTTATGTGCATCTTCTTTCCCTTTGGTTCTTTTTGGCAGTTGGGCATTAGTGTTCTTTCTTGAGATCCATTCTGTGTTTGGATGACTGAGTTATGGCCCTGTGTGGGCCTTGTGGATCCCTGGAACAAAGACCCAAAGCAGTTCCCTATTCTTAGTGAATCTCTGCATCCTGAGATGGCTCAAGGGAGCTTCAATTTTGAGAACTGATGACTTAATCCACTTCTGTTGCCTAAGGGTGATGATGGGTGGCTAGGTGGCTCCATGCATGCCCAGTATCCTGGTACTGGGGAGCTCAGCCCAGCTTGGAGTCATCCTCACCTCCAGCAGCACTTGACCCCAGGGTAGCCCTGTAAAAAGAAGAATAGCCTTCCTTCCACCCTGGAAATGTGTTTATTTCCCAGTTAACTGGTCAACACAACACTGTTGTATTGATATGTAGACTGCTGGGCATTAAGTAGATGGGTTTGACTCCCCTTGCCTTGCTTCTGCTCAGGGAGTACTTTGGGCTGCTTTCTTAGGTGTCTTAACAGATTAGATTTGGGATTTTCTCATTTCTTGGCATAGAACAGTTTGTAACGGTAACATTGAATCCATCTCATCTGGAGAATATGGAAATACCCTTGCAACACTTTGCCCATCTTATCCCCTTGGAACATGAGGGATGTGATAGACATAGGTATGCAATAGAAAAAGTTTCTATTTGAATGCAGGACTGATAGAAACTTTCATTTTTGAAGGGTTTGTGATTTGCCTGATGTGGGAACCACTGCTCTGCATGTATGGAGTGTTTGGGAAATGTGGTAGCTTCTGTATAAACCTAGAGCAGAGCTGGGCCTGTCCATTGCTGGGCCATACCTGAAGTCTTGGCCTCCTGCTGGCACTGTCCAGAGCAGGTGTGCCCCTGGGTTGGCCTTGGAAAGCCTAAGCTCACCGTTATTCTGGGAGGAGGCTTCCACTGGGGATGATCTTGATGTAGCAGAATTTTGATTGTGCTTTTAGAAGATACTGGAATGTTTTTACTTCTGCTGTTTTTCTTTGTTTTATTTTATTGATGCCTTTTATTTTAAGGCTTTATTTATTTACAGATTAATCATCTCCCTTCTCCTACCCAGTTAGCTTTTCCTAGAGGATAAAAACCCAAGCCAAGCAACACTCGGAGGGCAGCGGCAGTGTGCCAACTGTGCCTCCCAGGCCTGGCTACGTGGTCCCTTTCTCGCACCTCCTTTGAGCTGTTAGAGTGGCACAGTGTCCTTTCTGTCTGTTACAGTCACTGTGTAGGTTGTTTTCTTGATCTTGCTTACTTCATATACATCTTCTCACAGTTTGCTGATTTCTTTAGATTCATTTTTTTCTTGTTTTTAAATAAAATTTGATTTCTTTTGTTTTTACAAAGCCAACCCTCCTAGAAGACCCTCCCCATAACCAGGAATATTTCATATTCATTGTGTGTCAGAACACAGTCAGACTCAGTGGTTCATTTAGTTAGATACCCATGAGCATCTTCTTCGTGCTGTGAACATCTTGTAAGCACCTATTGCGTGCCATTCCCTATGCAGTAGTACTAGGAATATTGAGATATCTCTCTGACCTTTCTTTCTGCCCTTTCCTTCTGAAATAATCAGATTGATTCTATATCAGTTTTTAATTGATTCTGTCTATGGTTCATTGATTTTGTCCTTGATCTGCCTAGGTCATGGTTCATTGTCTCTGAACTATAGTTAGATTTTGTTAATCACCATTCTCTTCTTGTGTCCCAAGAATGTATTTTTTTTTCTGAAAGGATTGTGATCTGCTCCCTCTAACCCTGCAGGCCAACTCAAAGAAAGAGCACTTCTTAGTCACTTGGGAGGAGTGGGGAAGGGGAGTGAAAGGGGCTGGTTGTGAACCCCTCCCTCCCAACTTCCAACCATTCATTTGTTCCTTGTGCCACAGCTTTGGAACCAGTCAGATGGATTTCATCATTTATGAGGTCAAGGCTGTGCCTGCAAAGTCCTGTTCTTCTTCTCTCTCTATAGCTGTGAGAGAGAGAGAGAGAAAGAGAGACAGACAGACAGACAGACAGAGAGTGCTATCCCCCTCACTTGGTATCTTAGTTTTTCTGAGGAAGCTGAGATTCTATTAATTTGCATTTTACTAATAAATTGATCATGCTTGGAACTACATGTCTTAGTTTACCTTATTTTACCTGTTACACCCCCATGAGGTCTGTCCCCGCAGCAGTGGGATCTCTTGATCACATGGCCTGTAGCATGTTTTGGGTGGTTCAGGCCCTTCCCTCTCCCACCTGCTTTGTGATTCCACAATGTTTTTTCCAGAATGGACCATTTCCCAGCTCCCCTCCCAGTATCTTTGTGTACTTGTCCTCCCGTAGTCTTTCTGACATTGACTCTTTCCATCTCATTCATTTTCTCTGATTTTCTGGGGGTACATTGTGCTTCCACTTGATCCTTTTATTAGAGATTTGTAGAGACCTGCCCTCTTTTTCAGAGTTAGAAAGGGGAAAGGTAACCAGATGGCTGCTTTTAAACTGCCTGCATTTTTATTCAACTATGCACAGATTTAAGAATGGGACTTGAAAAAATATCTAGATTATTTTTTCCTCTTAGCAAATAACAAGTCCATGAGGTATTTGTAAATGGGGCTTGGGTGGTATCATCCTGGACAAATTACTTAAGCTCAGTGAGCCTCAGCTGGGCAGTACACAGACACGTGCAAGCATGTGCGCAACAGTGTAATAGTACATGCATGTGCCTGCACATGAACATATACATAATGCATGTGAGTGTAGCATATGTGCCCATCTGTGTGCAAATGCAGTGCAATCATACACAATGTAATCCATTGCACAGATGTGTGTACATGTGTGTGCAGTGCACATGTACACAAGTATGCAACACAGTGCAGCAATACATTCATGTGAATGTGCACACAGTGCAATGTACATGCACATGAATACATACACGTGCCTCTCTCTGATCCAGGCTTTGCACTAAGAGTCAGGATTGCAAAGACAGAAACGGGGCAGGCTCACCCTCTTGGAGCAGGCAGGAGGGCAACATGTTGATGTACACAGTCCAAATACTAGACAATGTTTGATGAGGAAAGTGCCAGTAGTGTGGGGATCTGTAGACACAGAGGAAAGGCCAGTGTGGCTGGACGGATAGTGGAACCTCAACTGGAAGATAGCTTTGGGCACTGGGCTGGGCACTTGGCCTTGGAAAGGCACTGGGCAGCCACTGAGGGATCTAGAGTAGAGGAGGAACATCCTGTCTGTGCATGACCAAATTAACCTTGGCGGGGGAGTGGCAAAAGGGCAGTGTGGAGGAGGGGGAGCTGTGGCCTGATCGCTGGTCTTTTTGATGAAGCTCTGGTACCTTTTTTGCTGCATCTACTGTGTGCTTGGATACTGCAATCTTAGTGACATGTGCTACTCTTTTTCTACATGTGGACATTAAACTGGGTCATCCGTTTTTTTTTCTAGAATCTATCTGCCTTAAAAAGAGTAATGGATCACCTAGTAAGCGCTCTTTTAGAGTGCGTGTGTATGTGTGCACACAATGTATGTGCTCATGTGTGTGCATGTAGTGAGTGGCGGGGGGCACTTGGGCCACTCCAAGTCCTTCATGAATTCTCTACAATAATTGCCATGACCCCAGCCTGACATGAAGCTGCTCCTTATGTGCCCCAGAATGTGAGCCACCCGGACCCATGGGTCTGAACACGGCCCATTTGTTGAAATAATTTTCACATTTATACTCCCTGTTTTAATAGGGTGTCTGCTGGCTTGTGTGTCCCAGCTGCTGTCTGTCCTTGTTTTTAGGTCACAGCTGACCTGTTTTTTGAAGACACAGAGGTTTTTACATTTTCCCCAACTTTTCATCAACACTTAATGGCTTGTCTTTGTCTCCAGTGGAGCGCCTGGCACAGCGTCAGTCCTTACCAAATGCTTCTTGGTTTGGCTTGATGTGGGGGCCGTTGCTTTAACTGACACTCCCCAACCCCCAATTATCTCTGTCAAATTGCATTTCTTTTATTCATTTTACTTAAATGGTGAAAATAGACCTGTGTTAGAGTGAGCCAGAGGCCAGAGATGCGCTTCACAAAAAGTGGTGTCACGTCTTTGCCCAGTGTGTTCACACCAGCGTTTTCTTCATTGTTGGAGAAGTGTCACATCACATGGACACAATTGACAATAAATGGGTTTATTCCCATTCAGGACTTGGTTCATTTTACTTAATCTTTAAAGAACTAAGTTCTTTATTGATTTTTTCCCCCCTCCAAATCCCTGTCATCTTCCATTATTTCTATGCATAGCCAGTAGATCTGTCCTTTGTAACCCAGTTGTGTGGTGATGTAAGCAAGGTCGTTGATCACATCTGACTGTGATTGGTATTGTCCTCATCACAGGGCTCAGATCCTCCTCAGTCCTTAGAGGGCATGGTTGGACCTTGCACTAATTGGAGCAGTAGCTGCTGACTTCTTTTATGGCCTTGTGGCCATGAAGGACATCCTTTCCCTACTACTTTCTCTGTGCATCCATTCATGCAAATTTTCCCTGGTTCTCATCCCACCATGTTCATCTTACTTAATTTGCCCAACCATTCTCAAGGGGAGGAACACCTGCTTTCCTTCTAGTTCTGTGCTTCTATGAAAAGTGCTTCTGGGCAGACTTTCCCATGGGTGGAGCCCTTCTCTTTGTCTGAGAACTCCTCGGAGAAGAGGCCTCATTATGATGCTTTGGCATCCTAGAGCCTGGACCACCACCTGTGGTGATCCTGACTTTGGTCTCTGCTCTCACAAGGTCTGACTGTTGGCTCAGCATCTGTAATGACCCAGCGTTTTTAGTGACCCAGCCTCTTTGACCAGCGCTTTTTTTTTTTCTTAGCTACAACGAGTCGAGTATGTGTGATGTTACTTGTTGCTCACTATGGCTTTCAGCCTCCTCACTTTCTTCTTGGAGGCCTTTTTTGTGTTCTGGGCCTCTTCTTCTTACTCTGGAACTATGTGGTCTGATTCATTTTTCCTTTGTCTTGGCTTGTTTCTCATTTTGCATTGAAGTTTCAGAGAGTATAAAGTACATGTTGATTTTGTTGAAATTGTTTCTGAGTTCCTACTGCCATGGAAAATATTTACAATTTTTTCCTTTGTTGTGAACTTAACTAAACATAGTAATCATGAACATTTGAACATACAACATACAGGAAGAACAAAAATGACACTTTAACTAACTATTAATTTGTCATGATAGTACCAGAGCTGTTCTGCTTGCAGGTTCATCTGTGGGTTGTTTTTAGTGTTTCATTGACACGTCTTTCTTTCCTTGTCTTTTGTTTCCTATTCTGTGTCGCTACCCATTGTCTTTCTTCTTCCACACCCCTCTCCCAATCTAGAACCCCTCCCTTGTAACAAATGAGTGTAGAAAAGCAGAGCACTTACCCACACTGGGCCAGTCCAAAGATGTGTGTCTCCTGCTTCATCCTCCAGCCTCTGGAGTCTTGTCAAGTCTTTCTGCATTCCCATCCTTCCCTTGTCTGCAGTCATAGCCTGCATGCTACCTGAGAGTCTTCAGAGATGTCTTGATTTCAAAAGATTCTCTTTTGTAATTTTTCAGAGCATAATTGCATTCTGTTCCTGCATTCTAATGAATTTAGCTAATCCTCATTTGATATCAGGGTGTCTGCTTTTCCAGTTACATGCTCCAGCAAAGAGTGACCCTCAAATGCTTTTGTAGCGTGGGTTTTTGCCCTCCTTGTGGTATCACTGGGACACACAATATGTGTGCACAACTTGGTTAGTTGGGGCCATGATTCTAAGTCCCTTTCTGCAGTGGTTGGGCCAATGCAGAGCTCCCCAACATGCATTCAAGCTGGGCCTGTAGAAGGTCCTGAATGACTGTTGATTGACACACTGATTGATGGGCCCCCATGGCCTTCCCAGCAGTTGCCATATGCCCTTGTTGTTTTGGTTTGCTGCATGGTGGTGATGTGCGTTGGAACTTGAGAGCTCTGTTATTTGGTGTGACTTCTCAGTGACTGGCGATGTTTGTGTGTGGTGGAGTATTCTTTTTTAGCTGTTCAGGTCAAGTGCCCAGTAGAAGTGGCTTGTGGTTTACATGGTGTAAGATGCTGGTCCTGGCACACTTTCTGCCAGAATGCTCCCCAATTTCCTCAGAAATCCCTCCACCACTGGAGCCTCTTCCCTATGTGAGAGTCAGTGGATCCATGATGCCAAAGACAAAGGTGAGCAGTAGGTTCTAGGACCTGGCACCAACCCAGCCAAGAGCAGAGGAGCTCCTCCTGAGAGGGCTGCAGGTTTATGAGTTCTTCAACTGCTTCATCTCTTGAGGATCACTTACACAAGGTCATGGAGATGGCAGTCTGTGGGCACAAAAGCCTCTGGGGCTTCAGTCACTTCTGCTCTCCATACTCCCCCCTTCTAATGGGCCATCGAGCATAAAGCCCATCTCATTCCTCAGGACCACAGTGAGGAGATCTGGGAGGAGCCTTGGAACATATGCCCCCAGGAAGGAGCAGGAAATACTTGGCATCCCTTCCTCCCGTTTAGCTCCTGTGCCTCAAAACAGTGATATCGTATTTAAGGACATTCGTGCTGATGTGATGGACCAGCCAAAATACTCCTTTTCTTTCATTTTCTAAACCCACTCTCTCTCTCAGGGCTTCCCAAAGTCACCAGACTCCCTGGGGGAGCCATTGGGGAGCTCCTTGCCTGGCTGGAGGACTACCTCTTGACTGTGTTGTGATGGAGAGCCTCTCAAGGCATTGGTCCAGCAGGATGATCACTGAGGTCCTTTTCTGTGCTCGGAGTATGAGGACTGGAAAAAGCTAGCCTTGGGTTCCCTGCCTAACAGAGTGAGATGCAGCAGCATTGATTGGGGAGTGCTCAGTGCCTGGTATTTCCCCATTAGAATTCTCTCCTTCTTTCCTGGTGTATTTGAGATACATCCATTTTTGCTCCCTCATTTGCATGCTGCTTCTGAATTCAGGCCTGGCTCTTCAGGGTAGACGGAGGGTGCACCTGGTCCCTGTGGGGAGACAGGCAGGAGATGGGTCTTCCTAGAGAGTTTGGAAATATTTTCTCTCTCCTTGATTTTTGACAAGTCTTTTCAAATTATTGTTTCCCCTTAAGTCCCCGTCTCCTACCAGGCACATACTTCTGATATTGTGATTTAGATGACAAAGATACCAGAGTGATTATTGTTTTGTGGCCAACTGGAGCACTCCTTCTCGTGTACTCCTTAGCACCAGAAGACTCCATTGCCCACTACCAAAGTGGAGCACCATCTGGCCACTCTACTGCTAATAGTGGGAAAACTTCCAAAGGTGATGGATTCTGGAGTAGCTGGTGGTCCCCTCGGGTTGACAGTTTCTGCCAGTTGGTGCTATACATTCATTCATCCATCCATCCATCCATCCATCCATCTATCTATCTATCTGTCTATCTATTTGTCTGTCTGTCTGTCTATTGCACAGGATTAGTGGAATGTCTACTATTCCTGAGCACTTTAAAATACCTGGGTTCACGCCTAGGTGACCTAAAAGAGAGTGAGAGATTTCTTTGCCATTAATGTCCTCTGAATGTTGGAATGGGAATTGGGGTGGGGATTTTTAAAGATTGTGGGTGCACAAGATATTTATGGCAGCTCTTTCTGTGGCGGTTAAGAATTGGAGATTGGAGGGATGCGCATCAGTTGGAGAATGACTGAACAAGTTTGGTATATGATTGTGATGGAGTATTATTTATTGTGCTGTGAGAAATGACAAACAGGATGATTTAAAAAAAACCTGAGAAGACTAACATGAACTGATAAGAAGTGAAGTGAGCAAAACCAAGAAAATGTTGTGTACAGTGCACACAGCAATATTATATGATAAAGAACTGTGAATGACTCAGTTATTCTCAGCAATCCAATGATCCAAGACAATCGCAAAGGACTTGTGATGAAAAATGCTGTCTCTAGAGAAAGAACTGATGTTGTCTGAATACAGACTGCAGCATATTATTTTTCAGTTTTTCTTATTTGCTCCAGTCTTGTACAAAATAACTAATATGGAAATGTTTTACCTGATTGCACACATATAACTTTTATCAGTTTGTTTACTTTTTCAGGGAGGAAGAAAGGGATAGAATTTGTAACTCAAATTAAAAAAAAATGTTATAATTGTTTTTACATGTAATTGGGGTCAAAAGAAAATATTAAAAACAAGATTATAGGTGCACTCCTGAAAGGATGGTGGACCAAGGGTGGTCCAGGACATTAGCAAGGAGGGAAGCTAACTGAACATTTTCCACTTGAGAACTCCATGAGATAATGTTGAATTCCCAGCCTCTGAGTGGGACTGATCAAGGAATAAGCTGATGGCCATGGGTGTTTCCTCTTTTCCTTATCTCCTGGTACGTTCCAGCCATGCTGCACTTGCCTTTCTGTAGTAAATGCTGGGGGAGTAGCTCTGGCCACAGCTTAGAGAAAAGGATGGTTTCCATGTCTCTTCCCCTTGAACAGGATGCATTTCATTTTCGGAGATCCCAGGAAAAGCCTTTCTCCCCTCCATGCCCCAACTCTCCATCATTTCTCAAATATGATAGTATTTTAATATATTTTAAAGGACTTAGCCACACAGTGCCTGGCATCTAGAAGATGTTCCCTCCCTGCTTCCTCTCTCCTCTCCCCTTCCCAGTCACAACTGCAGGTAAATGCAGTGACCACAGGGGCTAAGGTGACCTTGCTTCAGCACTTGGTGCTGTCTTCCTTTGCTAGGCTGGGTGGGTGAGTGTTGGCTTCAGGATTGTCAGAGTAGGAAGCCAAGAGAAAAGCCCTTCAGGGTTGGCCACATCTCCACTGGGATCTTTGAGTGTTTAAAATGTTGGTTGTTGGGTGAGGCAAGTGGTCACTGTTGAATTCCGTGCTTGGTCCCCAGGCACTGGGCACTCTGAGTCAAGTGGAAAGGTGAGAGGAGACGGTTAGAGACTTTCTTGGCTTAGTGACAGTTGGTTCCCTCTGCACTTGGAGGTGACTCTGGTGCTCAAGGGGTCCAGGCCGGATGCATTTTGGGGAGACAGCTGGGCCTTTAGCTCATCATTCTCCCACTTGGAGAAGGCAGCCCAAGCTGACCTTTAAATAAAGTTCATTATAGTGTTCTTGACATCAAATGAGGCATATATCTCTTGGATTCATGGTAAGAGAAATGAGGATTCCTGGTGTCTAGTTACAGCTTTGCCACTGAATTGATGAACTTGGTTAAGTTATTTTTGCTAAGTCTTTATTATGCTTGTAACTCACTTTACTTCTCTGTTCAGTGGGTATCATTTTCTCCCTCATGCAGATGGATAGATAGCTCTTGCTTATAGAGCCCCTCTGGGCTGTATTGTGATGGGCCATGGAAGCTTGAACTGTTGAAATTAGGCCGGTTTAAAAATGTTGGACAAGGCAAGAATAATTTCCCTTTTCTTTATTCTGTTTAACTCTTCTGTACTAATGCCTATAGTTATGGCAAATGGGGAAGAAATACCAACATCTAAACATACTTGGTTGCCTAAGTATTTATCTGAGTGGAAAGTGTGAGCTAGTTCTGCTGCTTTCTGTATCCCCCTGGCTCTCCCCATCTCCGGACTGGCCTCTAAGGTCTGCCCCCTGTATCTCCCCAGCTCTTTCCCTATGCACTCCTCCCAGCTTTGGCCCCCTCCTCTCAGCTCCCCCAGCCTTCCTCACTCTGGACTCTCTGCGGCTCACCTCTCCTCTGTCCTCCCCCCTCTGCACTGCACCCCACCCAGTGGCCTTTGAATCAGTGTGTTTAGTGTCATTCCAAGTGCCCAGGATATTTGAATTTTGTAATTCATCCTTTTGGGAGATTTTCATAGTAAATGATTGCTGCTCTTTCTGTGCCCTTTCCCCTCATCTTGGCCTTTGGTCTTAGACTCAGCCCATTTATCCTGTGTACTCTGGGGTATTCTTTCAGACTGGTGGTTTGGAGAGCGAGGCAGAGCCAGAAGGCACTGAAGCCCCTAACCAGCAGAGCTGCTTCAAGACAGGTGAGAAATGCAGATTTGGAATTAGGCTTCATCAGTAGTGTCAGACTGGTTTTCTTTTTGCTAAGACTTGCTGTGCTTTATAAAACTTAATCCAGCTTGCTTGTATTGGTAAGTTGTTAACAGTTGAGCATCCTCATTCTTGTGAGCTGTCATTCACTGCTCTGTAAGACTTCCTTCTTTGGGAGTTTAACTTGCCCTTTTTGTGTGTGTTTAATTTTTCATTTTGAATCAAGGAATATTGCAGATTTTCCACATGATGCTGGTGTAGTCCATGGCTTATCAGTCAATAAGCTTGTGTCATGCCTGACCAGTCAGAGAAGAGCAGTGTTTACTATTTAGTGATTCTAGTTAGTTCCTCATTTCTAGTGTTCGCCTACCCTATGGTAAGCAGATACAACTTGTGGTTAACATTCTCTGTGCTGAACAATCAGTAATCAATAAACATTTGTTACTTAAGATTTTGCAATTTACTTCAGTTCTTTATGACTATAAGAAAGCTCTTTGAATATTCCCTAGAGTCCTTGTGTTCTGAGGAGTCCAGGACCCCATTTATTGGCAGTTGCTAGCTTTGCCAATAAATTGCTTGTTCTTGGAACTTTGTTGCCTCAGTGTCTCAGTATCACGATTTCCATTGTGACAATTGGCGAGGCAGCCAGGAGGTTGAGTGATTGGATACTGGCCCTGTGGCAACTTTCTCTGAGGAGCCTCCTAGAGTGGTGCTCTGGTAAAGAACCTTTACCAAGAGAATTCTCCAGGGAGGACTACCTGGGAGGTCAGGCTCCTCCTTAGCCTCAGTCCAAATTAATCTGAGAGAAGGTAAGACTTAAAAGGGAGAATCTTACCAGCCTAAAGACAGATAATTAGCCTATGTAAAATAATTTCTCTTGCAAGCAAGAGAATCCCTCTCCCAGATTGAGCTGTCTTAACTACTAGGAGGAGAATTATCTCTCCAGCAAAAAAGATATTCCCTGTTACAAATATATAGGAAAATCTTTGATAACAAGACCTTGAAATTGATTTATGATTCTTTAAGTTGTGTACACTGACTTTTGAAAATGAAATCCAAATTCATATAATAGAGATATTGAAGTAAAATTTGTAATATCAAAAGTGACTTCCTTTTTTTAAATTCTAAAGGCTACAGTCTAGTCTAAGATCAATGTTACAGTATTTCATTGACAATTTTTTTTTTCTTTGGTAAGAGTAGGATCCCATTATTAGTTCACTTAGGCAAGGAGTCTAGAATGCAGCTCTCCCAGCTTGCAGGGACTTAACTGTCACCAAACTTCGGTGGGAATAAGGGAGGAAGACTCTCCGTAACTCCATAATTCCCTTGGCAGTACTTTCGAGAATATTAGGTGAGTTTCCCAGGGAAATTCTTTTGCAGGGAAGAAACTCCTTTGTGGGGATGCCCCAGGAAAGTAAGTGAGTATGGTAGTAATATTCCAAGGTTCCTCCCTGGAACAGTTCCATATATCTTGGAAGCAGGGGAAACTCCTGATTCAACAAGGTATGACCAAACAGCATGCCACTCAATTATGTGAGATTTGGTCTAAGACTGTAGGAGATTCAGCTGATAAATTATTTTGGCCTAAATTTGATGGTTTTGATTACTGTCCTTTGAGGAAGTTAGGGTTGTTTATCAAATAAACTACCCAAAGTGGATGTAGGCTTTTGTTGGCCAGCTCTGTCCAATGGGAAATGCCCTCAACCTCCTAAAGGTCCCTCCTTTATCCTGCCATCTTTTACTATTCTTCCATCTTATCCTTGCCACTACAGTAAGGAATCTAATTCCTTTTGAGCAAACGTGACTGGCTACCTCTCTTTCCCCTCCAGGAAAGATTTATATTTGATAGCACCCAGCTTGGAAATATGGTGCTCTAAGTCTCTATCTACCTTTCAGTCTCTCTGACCTGTCCACATGGAGGAGAGATACTCCTACATTTGATGAGGAGCCTGTGGCAGTTAACTCAATTTAAGCCGTACTTAGAGGGCACAGCTCAGTCTGGGGTTCAATGGGAACCTTTCTCTTTCTGGGAAAAAGAATCACCGTCTGAGAGGTGACTGGTACACAAGTCCCGTTGGCACTGCTCCGGCCAGCTCAAGAGGTCTTCATAATTTCCCTTCTTAAGACCTCCATTGGAACCCTAATAATCCATCCATTCCACCCAGTCATTACAAGGTAGGGAATCCTTCATCCAAGGAATAGATGCATGTGCAATCCATGCTGATAACTGGGGCATATTTCAGGAAATTACTCAGGAAGGAAAGGAAACCTCTAACCTTTTTTACTATAGGTTGTGCAAGAGTGCTAAGTGGCATGCAGGATCAGATCTGATTAACCCAAGAGATGCTCAGATTATTAATGCAGCTTTTGTTAGCCAATCTGTCATAGAAATTCAAAGTGTGTTCACAAAAGCTGGCCCACCTGGCCTGAAAAGGGCATAGGCGAGCTTGAAGGCATCACCTTCTATGTATATGAAGGGAGAGGCAAAGAAAAGGAGAAAGAAAAAGCCAAGCAAAAAACTAAGACAGTCATGGCCATGGCCCAGGTTGCCCCAAGTCCTTTTTGTGCCCTGTTGGCAAACCAGAGAATATGGGAACACTTTTACTGTCACCAATAGGGTCATTATGTCAGTTAGTGCAAGAGTGCAAATGAGAGTAATTGGGGGGAAACCAAAACACACCTACAGCAGAAAGGAATGTGTGTGTGTGTGGGGGGCAAGGGACAGGGACCCTCGATTCTGAGAAATATCCTTCTGTTTTCCCTGATCCCAATGTCCTTGCACCTGCTTTCCCCACCCTGGTGAGCCCCATGTTACTATTAAGGTTGGTGACACATTTTAGGATTGCTTGTTAGATACTGGGGCTCCTAGTTCAGTCTTAAATGAGGTGCTAGACCCTAAGGGCATGCCTTTGGATCCCAGAATATTTCTGGAGTTATCGAATAGCCCCAGCCTATCCTAAAATTATCTTCCCAAAAAGTTAGCATTGGCCTTCTCTCAGTGAAACGATCTTTTCTTTTTGTTCCCCAGTCTCCACTTAATATTTTAGATCAAGGGCCACTACCTCACACTCCCCTAATTTAGCGGTTCCCTGACTTTACCTCTCCCAAGGGGTTCCCTGGCCTTATTTCTGGTTGTGATGGATTTTTCTGAGGACCCCATAGAAGATGTTCTACAATTTTCAGGGACCTCTGAGGAAGACTTTCTGTCTGTCTTGCCTTTTTCAGGTCCTTCACCTGACATCCTTGTGGGCTGCATCATCCTCCAGTGTGTATCAGCTGTCCCTCTTACCATCTGTGTCTCAATGTCCCTGATCTAGGGAAGCTGTGCCAGTTTTACGTGTTCTACCTAGGCATCCAGTGGTGCTCAACACAGCCATGGCTGTTCTTCCATTTCTTGTGAGGCTCCTGGTTTTACTGTGCTAAGGCCTAGCTCAGCTCAGCTGCCTTTAGCATCACTATTTACCTACATTTACTACCCCTGTTTGCAGGGCTAAGGCCCAGTGGGCAGGACTGCCCTGGATCAAGGGTCTATTGAAGCCCCACCCTGGTTTCTCAAATCCATCAACCGGATCAGACTCGGTTATCTTCTCATGTGCTATCCATCAATCATCTTGTAGCTGCACTGGACCTCGGGAATCAGCTGCCGTGTTCTCCTCCAACATGTCTCCAGATCCCAAGTTCGGAGGTACCTTTCCCTGTGGAAAACCCCAAAGCTGTATGTGAGTGGGGAGCAATTGGATGCTGCCAATTCCTTTAGATTGAGATTGGATTGATTCCTTTGGATGAAGTTCCCAAACCTCTAATCACTTGGCCTCAGCACCTTCCTGCTCTGGATAAACCCAAGAAAGCCTTTTGTTGGCCCCAGCTTTGGGACCCCCAGGTGCCAGTGAGCCCTTTTTTGTTTGTGAGCCCATGAGAGTGGTCTCCAGTTCCCAACTCAGATGTTAGCACCCTCTCCTTGCCTGATAGTGGCTTAGATTGTTCTGCTCAGCTTGATACTGTGGCTATCTACAGGCTGTGGTCACTGCTGCCCATTTAGTGGGGAAGGCTTGTGATTGGTTCAGGGTGCCCCTCTGATGGTGTAGCACCCCACAAAGTTTAGGCTCTCTTACTTTGCCATGGATCTCAAGCCTGTTTTGATCAGAGACTTCCTAACCATGAAGTGGCTTTGCAAGGGCAGAGAGACTATTCCTCTTGAGTGGTGCCAACCTTCATCGTGCCACATTACTCCCCAGTCTGCAGACACTGGGTGGCTACTACTTGACTGGACCTCTGTAATAGATGTGGCTGAGAAACCCTACTGGGACCTACCTGGTACCCCTTTCTGAATCCTGATTCTTTTCTAAATGCTGAAGGGTCCTCTTTCACATGGGATGGCATCTGGTGCTCACGTACTGCAGTGGTCTCCAACCCTGACACCGTCTGGGCAGTCTTTTTGCCCTCTCCTCTCAGCCTCCAAGCAGCTGAGCTAATTGCATTCACAGAAGCATGTTGTTATGCTGATAGGCACAATGCACCCATCTACACTGATCCACAGTATGCCTTTGGTGGCTGGGATGTGATGGCTGCAGAGAGGCTTTCTGACCTCTGCTAGCAAAGTCATCACGCATGCAGACCTCTTCAGGGAACTTGGAGCTGCCACAGAGTGAGTGGCTGCATTGACCATTGTCCACTGTTCTGCCCCCACCATGGGACTGGTCCTGTCTCGTGAGGGCTTGCTGAGCAGATGCTGTTGCCAGGCTTGCTGCTCTGGAGGGTCCTTGGTATATTTTCATTTCTCCCTCCCTGTTGAAGCCAATTTCAGTATTGTCTACAGCAAAATGGAGGTCAAGAAATGGAGAGAGCAGCTTGAGGCAGAGCAGGCAGACGGGGTCTGGGTAGTCACCAAAGGCATACCACTGTCTCCCGTAGCTTCAATTACCAAGTATTTCCGTTTGTGGGGGTATGTTTTGGTAGTCAAGGAATAGTGGGCACAATATGGTGGGCACAGGGCACAGGCGTTCCACTATCACTTCTGCCTGTCTCACTTGTCAAGCACAGAATCACATGCCTTTGGTAGTCGCCTTTGTTACATCTGTAGATTGACTTCATGTGCGTGCCAAAGTCAGGTCATTGGAAAGCATGCCTCCTTACTGTCAGTGTGCTCACTTGGGGGGCAGTGCCCTCACTCTGGGGGGCAGAAGCATTTCCTAATCCTAAAACTGCTGCTGCTTTTGTTGCAGAAATGCTTCTCAAGGAGACTGCCCCGGGTCTGCTGGCAGGTATTGATTCAGATGGGGGGAGGGGTCTCATTTTACCAAATCTGTTTTACTTCTTGGTTCCATCCCCGCTTCAGAGCTCTGGACAAGTTGAATGTATGAATAGGGAACTTAGAATGATGACTGGCAAATTGTTCTCTGAGACCCACTTGAAGAGGCCAGGTATTCTTCCTGTTTTTTTTCATCTGTGCAGCAGACCAAGGGGAGAGGGACATACCTCCTTTTGAAATGCTTTTTGGTCACCTTGCCCCCCCAACCCCCTTTTGAAGCAAAGCCTTTTTCTCCAGTTTCTTCATCCCTGCTGGGAGACATCCATTACATCTTACATATGGAAACGACCAAACAGACTGAAAACCTTTCTCAAGTCAGGAGTGCCCGGACAGACTGGACCTTGGCACTTCTCACCACCTGAGTTTTACCCTGGTGATAAAGTCTGCATGAAGAGCTTCCAGTAATCCAGTGGAACTCAGCCTCCCCAGGAAGGCCCCTTTGCAGATGCTGCTCACTTTTCTGACTGCTGTCAAGACTGGAAAAAGAGACCCTTGGATACCCAGCTCTCATGTGAAGGCTGCCCTGCACCCCAATAAAGCAGGATTGATACAAGCTGATTAGTACTGCTATCATTCCAGGTGGCCTTCCATGCCACAGGAAATTATTAGGAGAATGTTAAAGGTTACAATCCTCCAGGAGAATGGACATTCTTCTCTGTGCCATTTGCATTAGGCCTTGTAATGATTAGCCACATAGTGTGTAGGATGGAGAGAGCAGGACCAGACCCCAACCCCTCCATATCCTTTGTTCAGTGATGGTTCTGTTACCTATTGCCCTGTCCATAGTGCAGAATCCTAGAGACCGACTGGTCACCTGATCACACCTGTTTGCTGGGTGGTGAGGGTTGTTATTACAGTGAGATACTTCATCATCCTTTCCCCCTTGCAGGAGGGGCTTGTTGTGGTTTTGATGAGCCTCCTAAGAGGTCTAGTAGAGGCAGCTGGGTGTCATAGAGGGTAAAGTGCTGGATTTGGAATCATGAAGACTCATCTTTCCGAGTTTGAATCCATCCTCAGATACTTCACCCTGTTTGCCTCAGCTTGCTCATCTATAAAGTGAACTGGAGAAGGAAATATCAAATTATTTCAGTCTCTTTGCCAAAAATCCTCAAATGGGATCATAGAGAGCTGGACATGATTGAGCAACAAGAGGTCTAGGACTCAGAAAACTACTGCTATAGATGAGTGGTCTGAGCCTCCTAGGAATGGCCAGAGAGGAGGAACTCTGTGCTGGCATGATTCTGATTCTCCTTCTTATACCACATTTTCCTGGAAAGGCAAAGAGCAAGCAGCTCCTCACAGAGGCACTGAATTCTACTCCCTTTCTCCTTCCCGCCTGTAACAACAGGAGCCAGAATCAGAAAAGAACTGTTCCCCACGTTAGCTTTCATTTGGGTACGACTATCTTTTGATAGAGGTTCTTGTGGCTTTTCAGTGATAGCTTTGACATTATTACATCTTCCCAGGGATACGGAACACTTGTCAGTCAGGACAGTGTCTGTGGGGTGAACTTTGTCCAACCAGTAAACATGAGGGCTCCATCCGTTAAGGACTCCCGAGTCCTCACCACATTCAGTCAGTGCATCCTTGTACAAAACTAGAATGCCTTCTCCTCAACTTCTGCAGTCGGTACCACCTCTTCCTATTGATTTTAACAAGATGAGAACCAGCCCTCCAGTTTAGGAAACTCTGTCTGCTGTAACTCTGCCCTCCCCCTTTCTGATGTAAATAGAACTCAGTCCTTCTGGACTAGAGTTTTAATGACCCTAGTGCCCACCTCAAAACTATACTTTGATATCTCTTATGTATAATGCAGCATCTTCTGGAGCACACCAGGGAATCACAGAGATGCTATGTGCCATGGTAACCCTGGCCAGTTTTTCATCTGAGCAGGAGAAGCCTTCTCTCTTCCTCCAGGATGGTTTAAAACATGCAAGATTGTCTACTTGGGCCCCTGTCTCTGTTTTTAATCATTCTATAGGTTTAGTTGGAAAGAAAACTACTAGCAATCAAGGTGCATGGTGGCTTAGACAGAGAGGAAAAGGCACATGCCACACAAACAAAAAGCTACTAAATTGGGCAGAACCATCTATCCATGGAGAGAGTTTGGTGGATGGACCTCCTTCCTATAGTTGGGTGTTACTAGAATATGTCAGTCAGTACGGAGTATTTCTGTAGGAATTGGCAAGCTGGCCCAAGAACCAACTCGGAGTGGGCTGGAACATCCAGCGCCATCCCCCGCTTCAGGCTGAAGTTGATCTTCTTGCAGAAGAGGCATGACCACACTGTACACCAACAGATGTTTCTCATTGCTGCTCAGGGAGGACCATGTACCTCCCCCTTTATCATTAATGAGCCATGCTGCTCTTGCATTAATGAGTCTGAAGATATTGCCACCAATGCCCACGAACTCCCATGAGTTATGTCTGAGACTCACCAAATAACAGAAGAGACACACAGAACAGATCGTGGTGACTGGTGGGATTCTGTTTCATGGTTTTCTGGAAGTGGTATTTTGACTTCTTTAATTAAATGGACCCTTGTGATCTTATTTCTTTCCACTTTGTGTTCAGATGTATGGTAACTGCTGTGCTAGGGTACACTCAAAATTAATTCCTAAAAATATTCTGGCAGCCCAAGCTCCTGAATCTGATGAGTTAGCTGTTCTGAAGAGTGATCTAATTAACTCACCCTTTCAACCTTGCTGGACTATTTTGGCCTTGCAATGGAATGATCTTGCTTTCAATTTTATTAAGATTTACATTTGTTAAACAATAACAACAACAAAATCTGTCTGGTGTGTTTAGTTGAACTTTGTGTCCTAGAAAGTGTCTCTATTTGAGGATGATACAAAGATTTCCAACTACCAAAGGATTCTTTTCCTCTCTGCAGCCACATGGCACCTGCGGACCTCTCCCAGGTTCCCTTGCAGCTCAATGACCAGCCCGCCAGGTTCCAGCATCACCTCCTGTGCTTGGTTTGAGGCGCTCAGTTATGGAGCCAATGGCTATAATAGCCATGAGGTCTTCCTTAGAAGATTAACTACAAGGGGTTCTGCCTCTTCTGTTTAATAGGAGAGATGATTTACCACTGATAGAATTAATAGGCAGTATCACCTGATGTGTCTCCTAGAAGATGTCCTCAGGCTGGTGTGGCCTTTGAGAATGAAACTGCCCAAAAATCAGCCTGAGAAAAGCATCAGAAGCTGCCCTAAACAGAGCCCAAGTCCCAGCTCAGGAAATACAGCCATCTGGGGCTTTGCTTTACTGCGCATGGGAAAACTTAGTGATCTTAGGGAGTTCCTGTCTTCCCTTCCAAATCAGACCACTTCTTTGGTGCAACTGGTTCTTAGACCAGTAGAAAACTTGAGTCTCTCCAACGTCAAAGTAGGAATTGAGAAATGTCCATCTGAAATCATGCTTATTCAGTAGTATCAGCCTGGTTTTGTTTTTGCTAAGGCTTGCTCTGGTTTTATCAAACAATCAAAGCAGCTTCTATTAGTAAGTTGTTAGTTTAGCTTTCTCAAAGGTGCTGTTCCCTACTACTTCCTCTTCTCTCTGTGAGAGTTTATGGGTCCTTTGTTGTGAGTTCCTCTTTTTGACTCATGGAAAATTGGAAACTTTCGGTAGGGTGCTAAACTAAGATACTGATGGATAGTAATCCATAATCTTGTGTCATGCCTAGTGGTCTAGCCAGTCAAAGAAGAGGAGCATTTACCACTTAGGGATTCTAGTCCCCCATTCCCAGAACCATGATTTCCCTGTTCTTGTTCTGGTTCAAGATGAGTGGGGCGTTTTAGCTCTCCTTTTAGTAAGCCAATATAACTTGTAGTCAGTGTCCTCTGTGCTGACCAAACAAATCAGTAAACACCCACATAACTCAAGGTTTTGCAGTTTGCCTCGGTTCCTCTTCACTGCCCACAGGTCCTTGGACTCACATTGATTGGCCGTTGCTAGCTTCAATCACAAAATTGTTCTTGCCCAAAACTGTGTTGCCTTAGTTTCTGAGTCTCACAGATTTACATGGTGACACAGGGATGGCCTAATTTGGATCCTGATGTTCCCCAGGAATAATTCCTAAGCTGACCAACCAGGGTCTTGTATTTTAGTATGAGGCAGTGTTTTCCAGTGTGGAGAACACAGGACTGGAGCTGGGAATGCCTTGCCATTTAATTAGCTGTATGACCCCAAGCTCAGCTACAATTTCCTCATTTGCATATAGAGGAGTTGATAAATTTACAGCATAAAAGCTATTGGTTATGGTCATATGGTTGATAAGGCAGAAACATAAGGTTAGATCCCTCAAAACTCTCTTCTGAAAACAGCTTCAGTAGAATCGTTAGGCATTGATTTGGTGGCATAGAGGCATGCTCATGGAGGCCTTCTCATGATGGGGAAAGGACACTGGCTTTTGAAGGCTCTGACGTATCCCACCAGGTTGGACCGACTTTGTGTTTGGGCCTGGTGATGGACTGTGTGTATATTTCATCCAAGGACCTCCTCACTAAGATGGTGCAAGGATTTACTTTTGTCAGGCATGGATAGGACTCTTCAAGATGTTTCCCTGAATTATAGAAATGCCAACTGTTGGTGTTGGGACAGGGAGCACTTACCTAGAGAAATCCCAAATAAGGAAGCTCTTCCCCAGAATAGGTGGTTTCAGAGGTGTCTTGGGCTGCCTCAGGAGGTGGTAGAGGCTTCAGAGCAGAGACCAAATTCCCTCTCATACATGCTTTCCTGTACACACTGATGTTTTTCTCCTAAGATCTCTGGCTCTGAGATCCTTAAGGATATCCACTTGATTTCTGCCCAGCATTGTAAGTGACTTGGGAGCATTTCAGAGGCAGAGATTTCGAATGGCAGCTCCCAGAGGATAGGAAATGTATTACGTTTGTCTTTGTTTTCTCAGCACCTAGCATGTGTCTTGCATGTAGCGGTGCTTGCTGACTGCTAGTTGACTTTGAGCTTGGTTTTCACTAGCTGTCCCCCCAACTTTGCCCCTGTCCGCTCATGACACATCCTAAGCTCTTCCCCAGAGAGCAGATTCTTTTAAGTTTTATTGTTGTCTTTTGTTTTTAAAACCATGCCCCATTCCTTTCTCTTACAGAATTACTTCCTTCCTCCCCCTAACAAAGAAATGCAGCTAAGTAAAATTGAGCAAGAAAAAGACAGTAGCTGGTGGGCAGTGTCCACATTGTCTCTCTTGTTTGATCTCTTTTTCCTAAGGGGAGGGAGGTGTACAATTGTATCTGTTTCCCTGGACTTAGACTGGCCCCAGAATCATGAAATCTGAGGAGGAATCCACTTGACAACATCCCTAGTAATGGTCATCACACCCATAATTGCAGTGCCCTAGCATGCTCTTGAAGAACTCTCATTATTAGCAAGTGTTTGAGAAAATTGAAACCTCGAGGGACAGAGCCAAAATGGCAGAATAGAAGCAAGGACCTGCTAGAGCTCTCCCCCCAAGCCCCTCAAAAAACCCTGTAAAATGACTCTAAACAAATTCTAAAGCAATAGAAGCCACAAAATGACAGACTGAAGCAAATTTCCAGCCCAGGATCATCTGGAAGGTCAACAGGAAGGGTCTGTTGCAGTGGGCTGAGAGTGGAGCACAGTTTGGCATGGACCATACTGGTGCAGACAGGGCTGGAGCAGACCTTAGGGGGCTGAATCACTGGCAGCTACTGTGGTTTTCAGACTTCTTAACCCACAAATGCCAAAGACAACTTTGAAGGTCAGTGGGAAGGTTCTCTCACCTGACTGGGAGGGGATTGTCATCCCAAACCCAGACCCAGGGTGGTGGTAGCCACTGCTGAAGCAAAGGCTGCTTCTGGGGCACTCCACTTAACAAAGAGCTTAAAAGTCAAGTAATTGTCTGGGAAAATGAGCAAATGGGGAAAAAGACTATGGATTCTTACTTCCTTAGTGAAGAGGTATTTTCTTACATAATTGGTGATGAGGAAGATCAAAACATAAAACCAGAAGAAGAAAACAAAGCCAAAGCTCCTCCATCCAAAGCCTCTAAGAAAATCAGACCATGGAAGAATTCAAAAAGAATTTTGAAAATAAGATAAGAGAAGTAGAGGAAAAACTGGGAAGAGAAATGAGAGTGATACAAGAAAATCATGAAAAACAAGTCAACAGTTTGCTAAAGGAAATCCCCCAAAATGCTGAAGAAAATAACAGCTTTAAAATTATACTAACCCAAATGGTAAAAGAGGTCCAGAAAGCCAATGAGAAGGAGAATGCATTAAAAAGTAGAATGGGCCAAATGAAAAAAAAAGAGAGATACAAAAACTCACTGAAGAAAATAATACCTTGAAAATTAGAGTGGAGCAAATGGAAGCTAATGACTTTATGATAAATCAAGAAATTATAAAACAAAACCAAAAGAATGAAAAAATAGAAGACAGTGTGAAGTGTTTCATTGCAAAAACAACTGACTTGGAAAATGGATCCAGGAGAGATACTTTAAATATTACTGAACTACCTGACAACCATGATCAAAATAAGAGCTCAGACATCATCTTTCAAGAAATTATCAAGGATATTCTGGATATTCTGATATTCTAGAACTAGAGGGTAAAATAGAAATGGAAAGAATCCACCAATAACCTCCTGAAAGAGATCCCAAAAGGAAAACTCCTAGGAATATTGTAGACAAATTCCAGAGTTCCCAGGTCAAGGAGAAAATATTACAAGTAACCAGAAAGAAACAATTCAAGTGTTGTGGAAACACAATCAGGATAACACAAGATTTAGCAGCCTCTATTCTATGAGATTGGAGGACTTGGGATATGATATTCTAGAGGTCAAAGGAGATAGGATGAAAACCAAGAATCACCTATCCAGCAAAACTTGAGTATAATGCTTCAGATGGGAAAAAATGGAACTTCAATGAAATAGAGGACTCCAAGCATTCTTGTGGAAAAGACCAGAGCTAAATAGAAAATTTGACTTTTAAATACAAGAATCAAGAGAAACATGAAAAGGTAAACAGGAAAGAGAAAGCAGAAGAGACTTATTAAAGCTGAACTGTTTATATTCCTACATGGAAAGATGATATTTGTAGCTCATGAGACTTTTCTCAGTATTAAGGTAGTTAGAGGGAATATATATATATATATATATATATATATATATATATATATATATATATATATATATATATATATGTATGTATATATGTATGTATATATAAATATATGTGTATGTGTGTGTATAGATAGATAGAGACAGAGAGAGAGACACAATGAGACAGCGTGAGGTAAATGAAGGGATATCCAAAGAAGAAAGGGGAAAGAAAGGGAGAGGCAGGATGTAGTAAATTATCTCAGTAAAAGAGGCAAGAAAGATCTTTTACAGTGGAATACATACTCTCTTGGGGTGGGGGGTGGGGGGAGATAGGGAGAAAATTTGAAATTCAAAAGTTTGTGGAAGTGAATGTTGAAAACTATAAAAAAATGAAAATTGAAACTCAGTTTGACTCATGGAGCTTTTAGGCTGCTGCCTCCTTGAGATCTTTGTTGTCAGCCACATTGCTAGAGCATTATACTGCTTTTTGATAATCACTACTAGCAGCATATTATATTTGTAATACTGGTGCCAAGATCGCTGGTAAAATGAGTGTCCTTGGTCTGAGTCCACTTCTGCCTCCTGGGACCCTCAGGAGATATCTAAAGCTTTTTCTCCAGGTATGAGCTATTCCCATACTTGAAGACACTTTTAGTAATGTCTCTCTGCTATCTTCCCCAGCTCTGAATCTTCTCCAGGCTCGACTTCCTATCTTCTTTAGCCTTGCTCATTCATCATCCTGATGTTATTCCACCAGGCTCTCTCCATAGGCAATAGTCTTCCTTATTGGTGCTATCCAGAACACCTTTCTCTAGCTGTGCTCTGAACTGGGGAGGGGACAGCAGGACTTTGACTTCTTGATCCCTGGAATCGGGCCTCTCTCAGTGTCACTTAGCTCTCATGGCAGATGTACCTCATTGTTTCTGATTAAGTTTTTGAAGTTCACTAAAACCAGTGGTTCTCTCCAGTCATAGGTCTATCTGATCACACCTGGATTTGAAGTTGATTTTTTTCAACCCATGTGTAAGACTTTATATTTATTCATATTAAACTTCAATGAATTACATCTGGGCCACTGTTCTGATTTTTTCAAGATCCTTGCAACTCAACTCTGTCTTTCCACATTTAACTCTCCCTCTCAGTTCTGTGTCTTCTGTAGATCTGATAAACATGCCACCTGTGTCTTACCCACATCATTGCTAAAAACATCAAACAAAATCGTACTGGGCACTGTTTCTGGGACATTCCACTGGAGACCTCTTTTGAACCATTATTATTTCCTGGCTTTACTCAATCAACAAGTTCCAATTCCAGCTAATTGTGTTGTCTTCTGTCTCACATCTTTACATTTTTTGGCAATAAAGACATGATGAACTTGGTCAGATGTTTTGCTAAAATCTTGTTTCACTTTGTCTGCAGTATCCCCCTGATCTCCCTTATATAATAGGCCTATCACAAAAAGAAATCAGTTTAGTTTGGCATGTTTTTTTTCCTGAAGGTGCCATATTGGCTCTTTGTCATCATTGTTTCCCTTTCTAAATATTCACTAACCATTTATTTAATCATATATTTAGCATTTTGGCAGTGGACTCTTAAGTTTTGTTTCTTCTTTTTGAAAATTGGGCAGATATTTACCCTCCTCCAATCTTGTGCTGCCTCTCCTGTTCTCCAGGATCTTTCACAAAACAGTCACAGTGCTTCAGCCACCAGTTTTCACCATCAATAGGAAAGTCAGGCCTGGGTGATAGAAGAGGAGCAAATTGTTGAGTGATTCCTCCAAAGGGAGGGTGTTGCTCCTGGAGGAACTCACCAATCAGAGGAGGGCTCCAGGAACAAAGGGATCTTCTAGAGTGAGAAGGCTGCTGGGGAAATGGGAAGGTTCTGTATCTTAGGCAGATCACTTTTCTCTGATCCTTATTTTTCTCATCTGTGAAATGGTGATAATTGGGTCTTCCCTTAATACCTGTGAGGGTTACTTTGAACATTCAATGAGGTAATGGATGGAGAGGTAATGGATGGAAAGGTACTTGGTAAACTCAGAATCATTTCAATACCATAAATAATAATGTTTTATTTGTCATACAATTGTTGAACCAGTATTTGTCTCTGCTTTGTCATGAATTCTAAAGCAGTGGCCAGGGAGGAGACCCTGAGTCAGATCCCAATCTGGAGGTTAGGTTGGCATGTAGTGTGAGAGACTGGTCTAAATCTAACTTCTGCCAGATTGCTTTGCACTTTCCAAGTTGTTTGTGTCAAATAGCTGACAGCAGTTGCCCCAGCATTTGGCATCTTTTGACAGATTGGACAGAACAAGTCTGTGTTTGTTTACTTCACTTATTTGTGACTCATCTTTTCTCTCCTCCTTTCTTAATAGGTTGCTGAGAATGATGGGAAGTGCGTGTAAAATGAAATACAAATTTTTGGAAAGCCCTTTGGGAAGAATCGAAATTTCAGGATGTGAAGCCGGGGTGCATGAAATAAACCTCCTGAAGAAAATGGTTCCAGGACCTGGGTAAGTAGATGTGCCCTTACTCCAGAGTCTTGGACTGCTGGGACAAAGGAAACGGGTTCATTGGTGGTCTCAGCAGCTAAGGAGGTATCTGGGCCTAATCGGTCACATGATGGAAGTCCTGAGCTTGGTTTGGAAAGGTCAGCTTTGCACATTTACAATGGGGAGAGCATGGCTAGTTAGCAGTTCAGCAGATGACCAGCTCAGGGTTTGGTGGCCTACAAGCTTGGGTTGGACTAGCAAGGGCTGGGTGGCCACCAGAGCTAAGGGGCAGCTTGAGCTCCATTACAAGGGGCTTAACAGGCAGGCTGGCATTGGTCATCTGGAATGCTGCCCCATCTTCTTTGGAGTTCTGTTTTCTAGTCTGGGTTCCCCATTTTAGGATGAGTTACCACACAAGAGTGACAGGGCCTTAGAATCGTGCTGTGTGGAATGAATTGAAGAAGTAGTGGGAAAACAAAAGGCTTGAGGAGATGTGGTAGCCATCTTTATGAAGTGTTGGGTGACTCCTGAGTGGCAGCAGCTCAGCTATATTGTATTCTGCTTGACCCTAGAAGATAGATTGAGGATTGATGAGTAGCCTCTGTGGGATGTCCCACATGGGCTCCATGTTTGACTGCCTGGTGGTGAGAATGTAGAATGGATGTCTCAGGGAAGTGAGGCACTGTCCCAGCAGGATTGTACATGGTGTCTGGGTTGAGCATCCATTGGGGTCAGGAGAGGAAGGACTGAGTCTTTCTTCAGTTGGGGCTGGATGTGTTTTGAGGTGATTTCCAGTTTTGTAGTCATAAGATGGAGAGCCTCGGAGGCCTTCCAAGTTAGTGAACTCCCAGTTCTTCATTCTTTAGCTGACCATAACTGAGGGGCAAATGGGGCTGGGCTGAGAACTGGGTTGTTCAGGGAGGAAGCATCAGAGCTGCAGTCCAGACAGACCTGCATGATAAAACAGGGTAAGCAGTCTCCCAGAAGGATACCCTGCACTGTTCTCTCCTTTTATTTTTCTTCTCTTTCCCATGAAAGCTTCTGCCTTCCGTTAAACTCTGGGAAATAATCTATACTAAGCAGTCCCATGTCTTTTGGTGAAAGCCTGAATTTACAAAGGGTTTATTGATCGTCAGCATGTGGCTCTATCAGGAATCATATGGTGGGTGTCTCCTCAGAAGATGGGTGTCTGGGACCGCTCTTCCTTTTGGAAAGGAGCAAATCCATACTGCCTGGGCTTTATTTAAGTTTTCTCAGTGAATTTTGAACTTGGCTAGCAGCTCTCGAGCTGAGAGACTCCTGCTTCCCCAAGGTGTTATTAGACTTCTGTGTGTTTCTGCTGGTCCCTGCTTTTCACTGGGTCTCTTGAAGGAAGAAAGGGATGAAATTTCATCTTCTGCATTACTTTAAAGAGACTTCTACCCTCTAAGAGAAAGCACTTTTTTTGAGCGATTTCCACTATATTTTTCTAATCGTAAAGACTAAAAATTTTAAGGCTGTCTGTAAATGTTTGTGCTGAAATGTAACATTTAATCTCCCCCATTCATTGATGGGGAATAGTTGTTAAAATCTTAGTTCTCATTATTTCTGACAGGAGGGGAAAAAAACTGAGCAAAAACAAACTTTCTCGCTCTGTGTTTGCCTTAACCGGCTAATAAACACAATGCCAAGGACATTAGATGAAGAAAATACAGAAGAAACATAAAAATTGATTTTAATGGACCCCTGTCAGAGAGAAGCGTAATGAACACAAATACAGTAATAAATATTGGTCTTCCACTCCAGCGTTGAGATTTTTCCCATAGAGTTGCATGTTACAATCAATAGCCTATTTTTTTTACAGCAAAAATAAGCAAACCTTTGAAATATATGAATACACACTTCTCGATTTCTATGAAAGCAATCTGGCTGCTGTGCTTAAAAAACACCTCACGGAGCAAATCATCTGTATGGGAAGCTCTTAACTTTGTCTCCTGGCGGGTGGTGGTGCTACACAGTTAATCAGAGTAGGGGGAGCCTTCACCCTTCTGGGATGACTGCAGGGAGGATTGAAAGGAAAACATTGTCCCTGAGCTCCCAGCAAACATGGCTGATGGGGAGCTCACCACTTTACATCCAGGCTGCAGAGGTCTGCTTAATACAGTGCAGGAAATGAAGGGTATTTTAAAGGCAATTTGAATAGGACTTTGTAGTATTCTGAAGAGCCTGATTTTCGAAATGGACGTTGGATTCCTTTTTGCCCACCGAGCATGTATTAAGAAACTTTTGTTCAATTGTTGTACCATACTAGATACACTAATCCAATTCAGTGAACATTTATTAAGTACCTACTATATACTAGGCAGTGTGCCAAATACCAGAAATACAAAAAGAGGCAAAAGAGAGTCCCTGCCTCCAAGGAGCTGCCATTTTAGGGAAAGGGCTCACGGTGGATGAGGCCACAGGGTATCAGAGAATGGCATTTTTTCAAGAGAAGAAGTGGTAATAATTGATGGGACCACAAAAGGAGTTTTGGAGGGGGATGTGGAGTTGAGCCTTGGAAGGAGATGGGAATTATATGGGAAAGAGGCTGTTGGTTGTCTGTGTTTTGATGGCTGATGCTTTGGTTGATGTTGGAAACTGACTGGGGATTGGTCAAGGTGTGTTTTTGTTTTTAATGAATGAGTGGATATGTTTGCTGGGCAGACATATCCCCCTGTGCTCTGTGTCTAGGAGCAGAATCCAAAAAAGAATGAATGGAGGAAACATTCGGTAATGTGGGATTGGTTATTCCACATTGGGATTTATGCCCCTGAACAAAGAACTATAAAAAATTTGAAAAACAGTCTCTTCTGCTCTTCCTAAAGATGTTTGCAGACACTGGAAGAACACTCCTTTGTTCTGTTGAGAGACTGAGACAGAAAGGATGGCACCTGTGGAGTAACCTGGCTCCTGTGACAGGCCTGCTCCTGTCCCTGAAGCTATGGACACCCCCCCTTCGCCTGTCTCTTTGGGAGATGCATTACAAAGTGAGGTCCCTGAGGGAAGGAATAGTATTTTGCCCTTACTTTGGGATCCTCACAGTGAGTGCTCAGTAAATTCAGATCAGTGATGAAGTGATGTGTGAAATTTCCAAAACTTCCTAGTGTTTGGCTGAGGAGAGCTCCCTCCTCCCACATGAGAAGAATTGAAATCTTTACTTTTGGTGCCTTTTACAAATAGTTATTTTTTTCAAATAGTTTACAAATTCTTTTTACAAAAGTCCAAAACTTTCTAAGTTTAAAGCCAAATAATGTCCCAATTGGATTAGCCTCAGAGTCATTGTTTTCACATTTATGGTCTCTCAGATCTGACAGTGAATGGAAATTGATCATTTTGTTTTAATTTTACATGTTTTTGCTTTTTCTTGTAAATGGATCCATGAACTGCCAGACTTCATGTTATCTAACTTCTGTTGTTTTGGGTCAGTTTTTAATTATAACAAATGATTGATTGGTTGGTTGCTGTATCTCATTCTCAAAGATGACCAAAATGACATCACCATCATAAAGTGAAGTTTCGGTGTGTCTGACTATAGCTGATCAGACCAGTATGAGCTTGGAATGCTCTACCACAGGTTGGGTACAGATAGTCCCTGTGAACATTTGGGGTGGATCCTCTAAATTTGCGCATCCTACGTTTCCTTTGTGCTGTTTCAATTCTGCTCATAGAGCACAGCACCCTTTCTGATGTGGGCATGCCATGCTGAGAGGTCCTGTGCCAGTGTCTCCCATGTCACACAGTCAAATCCAAAGTTTTTGAGAGGGTCCTTGTATTGCTTTTTCTGATCACCATGTGATCGCCTGCCCCATGTAAGTTCTCCACAAGATAGTCCTTTTGGCAAGCATACGTTTTGCATTTGAACAGCATAGCCAGTCCATCAGAGTTGTGTTCTCTGAAGTATAGTTTGAATGCTTGGCAGTTTAGTTCGAACAAGGACCTCAGTGTCTGATACCTTATCCTTCCAGGTGATCCTCAGAATCTTCCTAACACAGTTCAAATGGAAGTGATTCAGTTTACTGGCATGGTGCTGGTAGACTGTCCATGTTTCCCAGGCATACAACAATGAGGTCAGCACAACAGCTCTGTAGACCTTCAGTATGGTAGTCAGTCTAATACTTTTTCTCTGTCAAACTTTTCTTTGGAGCCTCCCAAACACTTAGGTAGCTCTGGCAATGCGTGCGTCAATCTCATTATCAATGTGTACATCCCTGGAAAGTACACTATCAAGGTAAGTGAACTTATCCACAGTGTTCAAAACGTGTGAAGGGTGATGGAGTGCTTTCAAGCCCCTCCTGCATACTGGGCATAGACTGGTCCAGGTGTGTTTAGGCTCATTAAAACCAACTCTATGTGTAATTAACCTCTTTTTATGATTTCCTTCATGGATTTCTACCAGCTGAAGACTTGCTTGGATTGGACCAAGCTTCTTTCCCAGAACATGGGACTCTTATTTGCCCCTTAGTCTGGGACTAGCATTGGCAAGCATGCTACAATTTCTCTCTTGTACTGTAGAAATGGTGCAGTCCGAAGCCACTCAGAAGTAAGAGTCCATTAGGGGATGGGTTGATGGCAGGCTTGGCTGCTATATTGTCTGAAGGATGTCCTGGGCAGAATTTCCCCCACACTCAATGTACTTGGAACCTTTTGCTGACTATATTTCAGTACGCCTCACTTTCTTTGTAATCCTCTGTACTCTATATGTTGGGTCCTATCCTGGGATCCACTGACATGCCCCACTGACCAGCTTGTTCTAAAAGATGGAAGGATCCAGAGTTTGGACAGCACATCATTAAAGGGTTCCACCTAGGTCTACTCGATAGTTATAACACTGCATCTCCCAGTGTGTTCATCACAGGTGTTACTCCCAATGACACAGATTGTACCTTCCCATCCTGGATCCCTTCCACTCTCCTGGGAATCCAGTCCAGGGAGTCACTCAGCATGGTGAGGGCCCTTCTCCCATCCCCCAACAATGCAAAGACCTTACCAGAATAAGAGGCATGTCAGCTGGCTAGCTCCCCCTGCCCTACATGCCCTGGCCGGCCCATCTCTCCAACCAGCCAGCCATTTCTCAGAAGGGGCTTCAGATACAATCACTCCTGCAGAATTATTCCTTTGGATTTCGTTTCATTGACTTAAAACCCCACGAATCAAATATTTTGCGTGGTATTTATTTATACTCCTTAAAAAGAGATAACAGAACATGCATGGAGAAGGGGAAACAATCAGAGACTATATTTGTGCTAGAGCTCATGATCTCTTTTCAAAAATCAGAAAAAAAACCAGACTGAGTGAGGTCTAGGCCCAATGATTTCCCAATTCTCTGCTCTCTTGGTGAGGCAGGGTATCAGAGATGCACCTGAAGTCAGGTGTCACCCATGGACCCTCTGCCTATTGATATGTGGGGTCCAACCTGAGGGAAAGTTTGGGTGGCACAGAACCTTTGCCCTCTACTAACAGCCTCCAACAGTTGGCCATGGTCTTCAGCCCTGTGGTACCCCCAAAGACATGTGAGTGACCAGGCCCTTGGGTGCCTCTGTCCTCCCAAAGGTGAGCTCCTGAAAAGCAAGGAGAGTGCCATGCTTTGTGGTTGCAAACTGAGCATCCAGCCCAGTGATTGGCATATAGCAGGTGCTTAATCAATGCTTATATACTGACAACTTTTTTCAGCATTACTGTTTACCTTTCTAGGCACACTAGGAACGTGTCAATTGCCTAGAGTCTCAGGTGGGTGAAGAGCAGATGTTCCAAGTGCTAATGGGTACCAGCCGGTGCAGCTTCACCCACCTTTCACCCAGCCACCAAGGACACAGCTGTCACTTTCCCATCCAAGCCTCTCTAGAGAGGTCACCGCCATGGGGGTTACGGGCAAGACCACTGGACTTAGATTCAGATGCTCTTAGCCCTCCAGGCTTCATCAGTCTATGTGACAGGGTAGCAGGCTGACCAATAAGATCTGGACAGGCTAAAATGATGAGCCAAATCTGAAAAGGCAAAATTTAAAGGGAAAACTGTCACATCCCATCCTTAGGTTAAAAAAAATCAATTCCACAAGTGTGGGGTTAGACAATTTTCTGGAAAAGATCTGGGCTGGGTTAGTGGATGAAATACTCAATATGAATCAATACTGTGCTGTGTTGACCAAGAAAGATAATGCAGTCCTAGGCTGTTTTGCCCTGGCTCAACCCCTCTGGAACCCTGCATTCAGGTGTGAGTGCCCAGGTTAAGAAGAGCCTGGGTAAACTGGAGAGGCCTGAGGGGATTCTGAAGAACCTGGTAGGGGGACCCAGGCTCTGGCAGTCATGATGGCAGTCCTCCAGTCTTTGAAAGAGGGTTAATGGTGTATAGACCAGATGTTCTTTACCTGGACTGTGGCACTGGGGACAATCACATCAAAGTGAAAGGAGATAAACTCAAGAAAAGTTTCATACCTCCTAGAGCTGCTCCAGGAAGAGCTGGCTCCACCTCATTGGAGGCCCCCAGTACCAGTCAGTGACAACTCCCACTCTCACTCTACCCCTGAGGCCCCATCAAGGGAGTGGCCTGTCCTTGGGAGCCTGGAGCTACCTGGAATTCCTCTGTCCCACAACTAGCAAACTGAAGGCAGAAGGGAGGAACACCTCTTTTTGTTCTTATTTTAACAATTCCTGTCAAGTTGTCAGCATGCCAAGGTTTACCAAGCCTTTCCTCAGGAGACTGCCATGGATGCCAGGGATACTCATTACTTTCCTGATGAGTGAGAAGGTGAGGGGCCTGCCCAAGGTCACACAATCAGCTAATGGACAAACCAAGGTCATCACCGACCTCTTTTTTCAGCTAACTCCCTTTCCTGTTTCTAGACTTCTTTGTTTGCCTTTTATAACATCATCGCCCACAAAGGTTCAAATATGTTTGCTTATGTTTTGTAAGGAATCATGAATAAAATGCTTCTGGTGAGAGGCTAATTGAGCACTCTGCAATGGTTTTACCTGAAGATCTTTTGATCTGATCTGTGGTATCACTGAGATTTCACTACAAAGAGGATAAGAGCAGGGACAACTTTCAAATGCAAATAAAACTCCTGTTTTGACTTTTCAAAGCTTACCCAACCTGCCTCCTCCTGCCAAACTGGCCCCTCCATTGCCACATCTGACCCTTTGTCTCCTTTCCAGGCTTTGGTGCTCATGGTCCATGTGCCTAGAATAGGCCCCCTCCTTGCCTCACCTGCTAGTGTCCTCCCTCTCAAGCTACCCAGTAGACTGGTGTACAGTATACACACTCTGTATCCACTTGACATCTATTTACAGAGAAAATGGGGTCTCCTGCATAAGAATGTCTTCCTCCACTAAGGACAGTTCGCTTCTCTGTCCTTCACCTAGAACAGTGCCTGGAACCTGGAAGACTTTGATAAATGCCTCCTGATGGACTGATTGATTGGAAGAGACCTCAGGAGCCTTCTAAGGCAACCCTAAGTGACCAAGAACACCCAGATCTGCTGTGGAGTCTAAAACATCCATACTGCCTGAGAGCTGCCTCATCAAAATATCCATACAACCAAGCCTCTCTCTCGCTTCCGTCCCTCCCACCATAAAAACTAGAAACAAATACTGTCCCTTCACTAGAGACAAGGCAAGAAGCCACCCACAGACCAGAAAGAAAACTGGCCAACTACTCACAAGCAGAATATATTCTTCTAGAACGCTGTTGTCAATAACTGAACATTCACTCTGGCAGGAAGTTTCTAAATTACAAAGACCATCATCCTATGTGCCCAAGAGACAATCTCTGAGCAAGCTTCTTTTTGAGTCAGAATATGAAGAGGTAATAGAATCAGTGCGAGGAAAAATCAATGAAGCGCTCTGTCTTGTGGTACTTAGCAATGGATGGACAAATGGGTGAGGAGAAGAAATCACACTCAGGGAAAAGGCCACAGCCATTGTGTGTGTGTGTGTAGGGGCCTAGCCAGCTGACATGCCTCTTATTCTGGTAAGGTCTTTGCATTGTTGGGGGATGGGAAAAGGGCCCTCACCATGCTGAGTGACTCCCTGGACTAGATTCCCAGGAGAGTGTGGTGGAAGGGATCCAGGATGGGCAGGTACAGTCTGTGTCTTTGGGAGTAACACCTGTGATGAACACACTGGGAGATGCAGTGTTATAACTATCGAGTAGACCTAGGTGGAACCCTTTAATGATGTGCTGTCCAAACTCTGGGTCCTTTCATCTTTTAGAACAAGCTGGTCAGTGGGGCATGTCAGTGGATCCCAGGATAGGACCCAACATATAGAGTACAGAGGATTACAAAGAAAGTGAGGTGTACTGAAATATAGTCAGCAAAGGGTTCCAAGTACAACCGATCTGCCAAACTGAGCCAGTTCACAGACCCAGGCCAAGTACCCCTCACTTCAAAGTATGATGTGAATTTGTAGATTCGGGATGTTTGAAAGTCTGGAAAGATTTTTTCCTTTTCCTCTACTGGATTATGTCTCAAGCCATTTGCTTTTCTTGAGTTGCTCTTTAGGCGATCTGGGTACGGGCCATCATCATGCGAACCTTCAGCAGGGCATTCAGAACATGGTGATGCATGCAGTGGCCTCAGGCCATCTCCTGTGACTGGAACCTCCTGCAAGGTGCTTGCTCTAGGTTCATTTTGGGAGAATCTTTCTGTTTGCACAGATGCCCCAGGGACCTCTATGTCCAGACCTTCTGAGTGACCCTGCATCCCTGAGGGTGGCATGGACTTGCTATTCTCCCACAAAGGCAATGAGAACTTGACTGATCCCTGCAGACCCCATCAGCAGCAAGGAATATGTCTCTCCCTGATTTTTCTGGGGTCCTCTGGATGCTCTAGGCATCCAAAGTTGTCTGAGAAAAGAGCAGGTGCCTGAGAAGGTCTGACCTTCTGCGTGACAACCTCTGTGGCTCCTGAAGTCCTGGGCATTGTGGGCCTTTTCATTGATAGGTATGTCATCAGGCCCAGCAGGACAGCCTGTCCCTCCCTTTTTTAGGATCGAGGTGGGCTTGCCTCTACCTTGGACCCTTTGCCTGGCCCTGCCTCAGACTGTGGCCAACTGCTAGGAGTTTTTCAAGGTCACCTTGTCCCTGAAACCTTCCAGGGAAGTTCTTAAATAATTGCATTCTTTTAGACTTGGGAAAGCACACTATTGACACGGTCAGGGCCTGCATTATTAGAGCTCCTAGGGCAGACTGCTGCTCTTGAGAACTAAACACTGGAGAGAGAAAATCTACTCAGGGAGCAACTGATGGCGTAGGAAATGGGTGTCCCTACAGTGGCATCAGCCACTGCCAGGCCAACCCTTCCTTCCTATCTCTGATGGGGATATTTGTGTCATGTATTTCTAAAACAGAATGATTTTATTATTGGAGAGCAGATCGCTCCCCTTACAAAGATCTCTTGAGTCAAATAAGCAAGTTTCTAAAAGTAAATCTTGGTTTGGTTTTATAGGGCTCATCCTTTTTTTTTTTTTTTTTTTTTTTTTAATGTCTTAATACCCTGGTGAGAGTGTGAAATGGCCTTATCTTCCTGCCTGTGTGCCTCCCCATCCCAGTCCAGGACAACTGCCCCTTGAGAAGGATCTTGCCGCCTTGTCCCTGACTGAGAACTGAGAGGGGTGAATTGTCAGTGGTGGGTGGGGAGATAACTCAGGTTTTCAGTAATAAAAATTGTGCATATAATTCATTCCATGCTAAACATTTATAGCCCAGGGTCCTTTGTATGCTGAGATAGTACACAGACTTGTGATTAAAAAGAACAGAGAGGGAGTGGTGAGGCTTCCTTGCAGCAGAATTCCCTGCTTAGCCCTGAGTGGGAACCTGAGGATTTGTGAATGCCCTATGATAAGGCAGCTGAGATTTTAGTCAAAATAAAGGGAAACAAGAGAACCTGTGTCAACTCAACTTGTAGCATGAAAGCCCTGCCAAGGAGATGGGGAGAATGTGGCCCTGCATGCTTGCTTTGGGGACTCTTTACTGTTCATTTATGATTGTGTGACATGGCCTGTCCTATTGGGGTACGGGGGGGATCCAGACTATGCCAGGATGCTCCTACACCCCCCCAGGACAGCACTATAGAGCCATAGAAAAGACCCTGTGCTGAATTTTATTAGTAAATTTCTGTAAGCTTTTTTATCCAGGAACCAGAAAATAACAAAAGCCAAGGGCTAACTTCTCCAGAGAACAATTGACCCTTTCACCTGCTCCTTAAAGACTTATCTAGAGGGCAGAGAAGAGGAGGGAGGGGTGAAAAGAGACCCCACCAGGACCTGGGCATCTTGAGTCTAAGAGATGCCCAGGGAAGAAGGAGGAGACGTGAAAGCTGTATTCCTGGCTGGCACAGAGAGCACCACTTGTGTGTGTGTATGTGTGTGCGTCCACATGCACCAGAAAGTCATAGGCGTGTCACTTCTTTTCCTTCTAAATCTGCCACTGTGCTCAGGTGTCCTGTCGGAAGCAAGGGAAGAATGGGGAATGCTGGCTACAAGTCTGTCTGGGGTCCTTAGCCTAAGCCAGATTGGCAGAGAAAAGGTCTTTACACACTTTGGGGCTGATAGCACTTCGTGGATTAGTTATTGGTTGAGTGTGGGAATCACAGCTTTGTGGTATACTATAGTAATCTGGTCAATGGCTGTGTTAGAAATAGAATCTTTCCAGCAGAAGGACACAT
Source organism: Bettongia penicillata ogilbyi (assembly GCA_023548195.1). Lineage (NCBI taxonomy): Eukaryota > Metazoa > Chordata > Mammalia > Diprotodontia > Potoroidae > Bettongia > Bettongia penicillata. The sequence continues at coordinate 6,884,857 of JAJHZJ010000537.1, read as the reverse complement.
CCTTTAGGATGCCTTGGGGCTTTACCTTCATTTTGCTTGGCCCATGGCCAGTGTCTTCCATGGAGGGCTCCCACATGGAAGAGGGAATGCTAAACTCATGAAACAGGGATTTCACTCCAGGACACTGTCTGCAGGCAATGAGAGCATTAAAAGAGCAGACTCACCTTTTAACTGCCCCAGACCCTGAGGGCCCCCCAGGACCAATGCATGTGGAGGGACATTTTTAGGGCAGTGATTTTGTACTACACTGGCCTGGAGACCCTGAGGCTCTCCCTGCAAGTACTTCCTTCAGGACCCCACCCCTGGAAGCCTCCCAGCCACTGTATCTCTTGTTTCCACCATACTGTCGATGCTCCTGTGGGGCCAGGAGGGTGAGTTTTCTTTGTTTCTTCAGTAGCTGAGCCCCAGAAAGATACTTCTATATCAGTGGGTTGATTCCTCAAGTGTACCCAGAACAAATGTTCTTGACCTCTTTTGTGTCATGGATCTCTTTGGCCAATGGATTGGACAAGTCCCAGCCACCTGCTAGGTGTTTAATAAATACCTGCTGATCTGTTCTCTGGAAATATTTTTAAATGCATAAGATAAAATGCAGAACCTCAAAGGAAAATCATTATATTGAAATACAGTTGTCAGAGTGTTTTTTTGAAAGTTCATAGAACCTCTGGCTTAAAAGCATGGTAGTCCCATGGTCTTTTTGGAAGCTAGGTAGTGCAGTGCACAGGTAATTGTGGAGCCAGGATACTCACCTTCCTGAGTTCAGATCAGGCCTCAGACATTCACTAGCTGTGTGACCCAGAGCAAGTCATTTCACCCTGTTTGCCTCAGTTTCCTTATCCATAAAATATTCTAGAGAAGGAAATGGCAAACCCTTCCAGCATCTGTGCTGAAAAAAACCCAAGAGGCATCATGAAGAATGGAAAGACTGAACAACCAAAGCCTCATGATCTTTACCCAGTTAAAGTAGGTAACAATAGATAGCTACCTTATCCCCGTCAACATCTGTGGTTTAGAGCTTATAAGTGATTTCCTCATTGTAGCCCTGTGAGAATCAAGAGCACAAATTCTCCTGCCCACATGTTACAAGTGAGGAGGAGAGTGATGCTCCAGGAGTAGGAACAAAAGCCATGCCACTAAGACATGGGCCAAGCTCTGCTCATCCTCTGGCCTGCAAGGCCAATGGGGCAGAAACAGGGATGGTCCTTCTCAGCAATGAATGGAATTTCAACTGGGTTTCTGTAATTCTCGCTCTGTGGTAAATCACCAAATGGCACTCAGACTTTGTATAATGTAGACATTTTCACATTTCCTATCTTTGCCTTTCAGAACCCCATATTGAGCATGATGGCCAACAATTCTGGGTCTGACTTTTATTACTCTCTGTTATCAGTCAGAACTTGGGTTTCACATTCCAACTTTCATTGTATTCTGGGTATTTCAGCTCTTTACAGTTATGTGATTTTGCAGTGAGAGTGCACTAGAAAGGACCTCTCTGGGACCACCTACGAAAGAAATCTCCAATTTGGTAGACTTTTTAAGCACCAACCAGCCTTTACTGGAGGGTGGTGGAGTTTCCCATATCACCATAGACTGCCACCCATCTTGACTGGTCGATAAATCCTAGAGAACTGGAGCTGCAGCTCGGCAAGGTTTAGAGACATGTGCACAGATAGAGGATTTCCATTTTCCTGACTCCAAGCCCAAGGTTCCATCAGCTGTCCCCACTTCCTCTCATGTGAAAGGGAATCCTAATCAAATGCAACAAATTGTACAACTCTAATTAAAAGTAATAATAATAATATTATTATTTACATAGCACCTAATGTATACCAGGAACTCTGCTGAGTGCTTTACAAAGATTTTCTCCTTTGAACCTCACAAGAATTCTCCCTGGGAGGTGGGTGCTATTGTATGTGTTTGAATAGCTGTTACAAAGGAAATAGACCCTCCCTCACCCCTATGAATTTTATTTCACCAAAGAAATACAGCTTATGAAGCTTCTGTGAATATTTGTGAAGCCCCATGTTTTTTAAAACGACAGTAATCTCATTGATTGAGTGTGGGGAACAGGTGCCCAGGCAGTTGGATTTCCAAAATTCTGGTGGAAATCTTTGTAAAGCAAATGACCCATTTTCCTGCCTCCTCTAGCAGAGTCTCCTGAATAGAATTTGCTTCTTGCCCCAGACAAATATCCCATAGTAGGCCCCCAGGGTATGAGCCTTGGATTGAACCAAATGGGATTTTAGGGCATTTTGCCCCTGCCCCTCTCCCTGCCGCAGGACTGAGAGAGAGATGGCTTCTCTGCTCTTCTGACCTCTCATGGTGGTCTCAGCATCCACTGTTCATTCTCTCTTCTCTTCAGGAGGTTCTGCCCTTAGTGTCTATGTGACTACACATTGATTACTCAACCTCCCCGAGGTTCAGCTTCCCCTTCTGCAAAATGAGGATAATGCTAGCCATGCTGCACACCCTATATACCTATCGTGGGAGGTGGGGGGAGGAGAGTACATTGAGAACTCTACAAATTTATTTAAATGTACACTGTTATTATCACAATGGATAAATTATTAAGTTGGTTACAATTATGTATAAAGTAAAAGTAAATAAGTTCTGAATAAGGATGGGATAGCCTCTGTGCAACAGAGTAAATCCTAGGCACTGCTGGACAGCTGTTTTTGTTGCTCACAGACCTTTTTCCTCCTGGATTTGTGGCTACGTTCTGGACACCAGATTAAGGGGACATATCAACATAAAAGCATCACTCTGGAATTCGCCTATACTGTGGAAATCAAAAGAAATCCTTGGATTTGTAAGAAATCCCTAACTAGTTAGACTTTGTCTGGGATCCCACCCTGTGACAAAACAAACAAGCAAAAAAATCCTTGCCCTGCCTCCTCCGCAGTGTGGCTAAGCTCTGTGACTGGTCATACCTGTTGCGCAAAGGAAATTCTTATCAGGATCTTCTGATTTCCAGGATGCTTCTGATTTTTGGCTCATCTGTCTTGAGCCAATTAAGATTTGCCCATGTCTAAGCTGGACATGATTAATGTGCAATCTACAGTTTTTGTTTTGAACACTTCAATGTGGTTTCCTCCCCACTTAAACTGACAAAGTGGACTTGGTTTGTTAAAGTTATTTCATGTAAAATTTTATCTGTAATTAGATGCTCTCTTTGATATTACTGTTAATGTTGAAGACATCTTTTGCATATGGAGCAGTTGAGAATTTAAATTGAGCTAAGGTTAAATGGGTTTAATTTTGGAATTGAGTTGAAGCTTTGTCTTCTTGCAGATTTACGCAGAATTTGATCTCCTGTTGTTTCATCAAGTGAAGGAGACAGATTGACTTTTGGTTACAAACTTCAGTGTTGTATTCTAAAATTCTAAAATAGTTTTTTTATTAAAAAGAAGTCAGTTGACACTTCCCCCCCCCCCCCCCCCCCCCCCCCCCGCCATCATCCTTCTGTAAATGATTTCTCCCTCCCTCAAAGGAGAAAAGCTCTGGACCACAATGGGCAGCGTGGCCCTTGATGGGCTACAGACCCCTCTCTATCAGCAGGCCTGAAAAATCCTGTTTGCAGTGTTTGCCTTCCAGATTCATGGACTGATTGATTCTAAGGGAATTGTTCTAGCTCTGAAGATCTTAGAAGCCCTGAGGCCAACTCCTCCCTTATTTTGTAGATGAGGCAGATGAGGCTGAGAGGTCAGGGGCAGAGTGGCACTGCTACTGCGGGCCTGTGGTGGAATGGACCCCAAACTCCACCACGCCAGCTGCCAGGGCCCCCGAATCTGCAGCCCCCTAGTCTGCCAGTTAGTTGGCTAAATTGTTAGTGGTGGAAACAAGCCTGAGTTTATGTGGTCCCATTTTACAGACTGGATGACTGAGTGCACAGGACTCAGCCCCAGGGTACACAGGCAGCTGAGTTCTGTTTTCAAACAAATTCATCTGTCATTGAAAACAGCAAAAAACGTAGATTCTTCACTGCCAAAGCTCTGTGTGGTCCTGAGGTGGCCCAGGGCTTCCCCGTAGCTGCTGGAACAGCTTTCTGCTCATGAGAAGTGATTTTGTCCTGCAGGACAGAGAAGTGAAAAGCCGCACCCCGCCCCATCTTTTCCTTGTGTATAAAGATGAGGGTCAGCCCATACTTTGGTAGCAACTCCTCTCCAGCCTGACCAACGTTTCCACAGGCAGAAGGGAGCCAGAATTCATGGAAAGGGGTCTTTGGGGGCTTGGTGAACCAGAGCAACATGTGGACAGATATGTGTCTGCTTTGATGCGCACTCACTAAGAGGAGATGGCTCTAGGGCCACCTGGTGGTGCAGTGGGAGAGTGTGGGGCCTGCAGTCAGGAAAACTCTTGGGTTCAAATCCAGCCTCTGGCACTTCCTAGCTAGGACCCTTAACTTTTGTTTACTCCAGGGGATGACAGTAATGGCACCTGTCTTCCAGGGTTGTTGTGACAGATGATCTTGTCCTAACCTAACTTTGCTAAGGCCCAGGGCCTAGCACACAGAGGACTCCTCATCCCCTACCCTCTGCACATGAATATCCTTGAGGTCACTGTTGATCTGTATCACTGAGTCCTTCTCTTCCACAGATGAGTCAAGGAAGTTAATCTGATTAGATGGTCATGGACACTTTAAGAAAACTTTAGGAAGCAAACATTTGAAGAATGGCTGTTTGATCAGCGGCGCATACCCTCTCTGACCTCACTCTGTGTATGTACCATGCACACAGCCATCCTTTCTAACCTCTTTATTCTTCGGCATTTATTCTCCAGATAGTCCTTACCTCCTGGGAAGGGCTACCACAGGTCAGTCTTCTTCAGCCTTTGATATTCTGGTCAGTTTATTGCCTTTGGAGGTCAGGGGCTGGGGGATCAACCTCTCCATGTCTGAATATGCTGCATAGGACCTGTGTGTCAAAGCCAGATCATGGAAGGGAGTAATAGAATGACTGGGGGGAGGCAACTCAGGGTGGCTTAGGTAAGTTGGGTAAGGTCACCTGATGAGTTACTGCAGAGAAAGACCTAGGAGTTGTGTCTTCTGACCCCCAACTTCTTCATGTGGAGTTTTTGGTCAGTAAATGAAAATAATCCTTGATGTTGGCCTTGCCTGTGTGGTCTACTGGGCTGAGTTGGTTGCTCTGTCATGCCATTAGAAATGAAGACAGATGGGTCCAGAAAGACGGTAAGAAAAAAGAAGGAAGGGAGGAAAGAAGGAAGGACGGATTGAGCATTTATTAAGAGTGAAAGAAGGGAGTAACATGGTTGGGATTTTGATGAAACAAGAGGAGAGCCCCAATTACATCTCTTCAGTACTAGTTTGAGTAGCCTTCAATGCCTTTGTCAAGGTCAAGGAGGAATTAGATGAGCTGAGAGATCTCTTTCCCATAGTAAGTGCCTACTAAGAAGGGATTAAGGAATTGCTGATGATATGGGAAGATGAGGGAATGAAATAAGAGACTACACTATAAAGAGAAGTCAGCGCATTTCAGGATAGCACTTGGGATCCTGAGCAGGAGCTGAATTCAGACCCTACAAGCCAGTACACATTGGAAAGGAAGCACTCCCTCCTCTTCTGCAGAGAGAGAGAGAGAGAGAGAGCATGTCTTCATGCTTCATGGCTGGAGTGGTTGCTGGTCTGAGAGTTTAGTTTGTTGAGACTCAGGTCCCTCCTAGATAGTGTGTCAGCAGTGAAAGTATGTGTTTGTGTTGAATGTGTGTATGTGTGTGTATGTGTTGACTCTGCATGTGAATGTGCCTGTTGAGGGTTAGTAGACTGTGTTTTGACTGTGTGTGTATATGTGTGTTGATTATACTTTAGTTGGTGCATGTGTATGTTGACTGTATGTGTAAATTGAGTGTGTACTGAGTGTGCTTGGCTGTACAAGTGTGTGTGTTGACTGTTGTGTTGGGTTATTGTGTGTGAAGGTGTACTAATTGAGTGTTGGGTGTTTTTATGTATGTTGATTTTTCTCATGTGTGCATGTGAGTTGTGTGTTGGATATGCGCATGGATGTGTGTATGTATTGAATGTACATGTGTTTGCACATGTGTGTTGATTGTGTAGACTCTGAGTGTGTTAACCCTGCTTGTATGTGTGTGTGAGTTGCATGTATGTTGAATGTATTTGAATTTGTGTACACATGCATGTCGATTCTGTGTGTGTGTGTGTGTGTACATGCCCATGTGTGCAGCGGTGCTGGGTATGTTGTGACTTCACTGCTGTGGGGCTTTCAGAGGAGCAGACTTTGAGCCCCTGGGACGAATGGCCTACTGTTTGCACAGTTGGGCTGGGAGGAGGTGGTGGGAGGCAAGACTGGGGCTCATGTTGGGGACAGACTCCACATTGGTAAACCTTCTTATCCTGTTCCTTCTTCCAGAAAGTCACCTGGCCCTCCCTTGCTGGTTGAGAGCAGGTGAAGCACTAGGCAGCCCCCTTCCTCTACCCTCCTGCCCTGTGCCACTGGAACAGGTATGACAGTTGTCTCAAGCCCCCTCAGCTGCTTCCAGAGGGGTCTCTAGAAATAAAAGCAGGGGATGTCAGGTGGGACCCCTGGGGAACCAGCCAAGTTGGTGCTAAGCTAGGATCTTTCCCTTTGGTCTGGAAGGCTGTGATGTTGTTAGGGGGCCCTACAGAATCATGAGTCTCATGTGTTATCTCAGGACTTCCAGAGACAGAGAGGTGGGTCTCACCAGCCACAGGTTTGACTTTTGGATTGTGGATGAACTACGCCTGAGTGTGAGCAGGTCTAAGAAGGCAGCTTTGTGAAGGGAACTCTGTTTGTGTGTATGCTGCAGTTCCTATTGTTGAACGATGGCATCTTCTAGTATCCTGACCTCCAAAGTGAAGGAGGCTTACGATGATGTTTCTTCATCTCCTAAGCAGGCAGATGTCCACGCTCACACTCTATTTCCTTTTATCAGGCTTCCTACGTGCCTTTGGATTATTCCAAATTATTTAGCAGCACTTCTCAAATGACTTTCCTGTGAGGGACATACATTTCTTATACCATGTGAAGACCAATGATTTGCTACCTGAATGAAAGTGAAAGAAGGGAGTCCCATCTCCTTTCTGAAAAGGAAATATGGAGGGCTTCTGATCTTTATTTCACCAGGTTCAATGGATGGACCAGGAGAAGTTAATGTATAACAGAGTGCTGCTTTTATTAAAAAAGAACCCTTCTATGACTCCTTTCAAAGTTTCATATGGATTTACATCTTCTCCCACATAAGCAAAATGTTTATGGAAAACTGTATTACAAACACATGAAGACTTTAAAGAGTGTGAGCTCCAGGAGGTGCTGCATGTGCTCCTGGACCCATGGTAGACTCGATATTACAGTATTTTGAAGGGTAAGAGGTCTGGACTCTTCTTGGGACCACAGGGGATGCCATGGGACTGAACCTGGCAGAAGCCTTCCACACATCTTGTCCTTGCCCCTCACAGGATGAATGAGGGCACTGAAGCCCAGATCTACTCTGTGGGCATAGAGATAATACAGAGAGGCCCTCCAGGCCCAGAAGAATGATGGTAGTGTAGTGGGGGGATTTTCAAATACCCTTAATTTTGAATCAGAAACCTCCTTAGCATGAATAAGATTGCTGGGTATCTGGTTATTGCTCCACAAGCTCATTTGTATTTCAGAGATGGACCCTTCAGTTGTGCTGTGATACAGGAAAGATTGAAATGACCATCAGGATGACTGTCTGGGAGTGTTTGCATGTGCCTAGACATTGTGTTGTGAGAGTCCTATAACTTCAGTCAGTCTTTCCTCCCCTTGCCCCATATCCAATGTGGTTCCAAGCCTATCTTTAGAACATCTCTTGAGTACATATCATTTTCTTCTCTGATGCTGCCTTGTCCCTGGTTGCAAGCCCTCATTCCCTCATGCCTGGACTGTGGCCACAGTCACAGGCGGGGCTGCCCACCTTGGATCTCTCCCCACTCCAATCTGTCTTTCATTCAGCCACCAAAGTGCAGGTCCCATCGTGCCACCCCCTACTCAGTGCACACCTGTGCTTCCCTGTCCCCTCCAGGAGAGAAACTAAGACCCTCCACTTGGCGTGAAAATACTTTACAACCAGACCTTCATTCACCTTCCAGTGCTCTGACACTTTACTCCCCTCCGAGGCCCTCTGCCGCCTTTCTGATTTTCTGAAGGGCTTGGAGAGGTATTTTGGGAAGAGGAGGGAGAGAAGAGACAGTCCCAGGGGTTGGTAGACCCCTCTCAAAGTTCACTAGTGTGGAGAGGTGATGCAGGGGCCATCAACACAAATGGGATGGAGACAAAGTGCTCCAGCATAGAGTATCCTGGGTCGGGTGGGCATGGCACACTTAAGTGTCATACAGGTCCATTGATTACTTGGGAGAAGTGAATGAATGAATGAATGAATGAATGAATGAATGAATGAATGAAAAAGCTTTTATTGTGTTTACTTGTGTTAGTTAGAGATGCAGATACAAAAAACGAGACACTTCTGTCTGTCCTTAAGGGGGAGACAACACATGTTAGGGGAGTGGTGACCAAGAAGGGTCAGAGATCCCTGGGCCAGGTTGACTGACTTCCTGACCTCAGATTAAGGGGCAGAGTGGGAGGCAGGGGCTCATCTACTTGGTTGACCTGCTTACCTTGTACACTTCCCAGTGGTGGGAGATACTTTGTCCCAGGGCAGGAGCTCCAAATTAGAATAATGCATTAACTAAATGCCCCAGGGAGTGAGTACATTAAAAATAATCCAGGAGATGTGTAAATGCACACACACACACACAACATACATACACACATGCACGCACGTATGCATGCGTGCGCGGAGGAGGTGGCCTGACCAGTGAGAGATAGTCAGTGAGCAGTCCCAGCATTAAACTGATAGATGGGACAAAGGCCCACTCTGTTGATTTCCTTGGTTCAGAAAACTCTACGTGGGGAAGGACCCTCCACCAGGGCAGGTTGGCATGTCTTCAAAAGCTCAGACTCAGATAGCTATTTAGACCACTGAGAGGTTAGGTGATTGGCTTCAGGGGTCCTCCCCTATTGGGTAGATCCATCATTTAGATTGATGCAAGGCCATAGATGAGAGTGGTATGGAGGTGTTAGGTGCCCAGTGGAAGAGGGGACAGTTCTGACATAAGCATTTCATGTTTCTGATGAATTTATTTTAAGGATTTCAAGCTAGAGTTTAAAAAACAACAACCAAAAACATCTACACAGCTCTTTAGTTGTGGTCTTAGAATCTGAGAAAACATCCCCAAAGCAACAGGGGAGGGGGAAGCACATTTAGACTTTATGCTGTTGGAATCATTTCGTGTCATGCTGTCCTTTATACCCAGCCACTGACCTCCTTTACTCAGTTGGGGCAGGAGCAAGGTTTCTGCCTACGAATTGTTTATCCGCTTTTTTCTCCCCATCTTCTTCTGCTCCATCTGTCTTTCCACTAACTGTTCTCTCTCCAGCCCCTGGACATATCTCCTGTTAAAGGCTAACTAATCATTGGATATTTTCCTTGTGTTGCTTTCCTATTTTTCAAGAACTCGTCAGATCCTTATGGCCTAAAGATCCATATGCCATAGAGATAACAGTATCAGCAGTAAATTGCCTTCTGCAGAAGACCCTGATAAACAACTTCACAGTTGTATTTTTATCTTTAAAACTGGAGGCCAAAAACATGGCCAGGATTTATAGTGTTTGCCAAAGTGGAGACAAGCAATCCAGCTGTCTGGAAGTAGGTCTCTGTCTAAAGACATTAGATAAAAGGCTTCAGGTTACTTTAGCATATGACATTTTAATAGAAGGTTTAAAATTTTTTTTGACAAATTGAATATCTACAAATTAGCTTGCTTGCATGAAAAGTTATCTCTGTGTTTTCAAACATGAACAACTTTGCTGATTAAGCAATTGAAAGGTAATGAATTTTGTGTCAAAGTAGGGTTTACAACTGGGATGTTTAAAAAAAATTAAATCATCGTAACTGGGAGAAAAGGCTAGTGGGGATCCAGAGGAAAAATGAACAGAATTGCTTCAGTAGGGAAGAGGAGGGGAATCAACTTTTGTTTTTTAAGATTTAAGTTAAATTAGCTTCTTTTATTGTGACAGTTATTGTATAGCTAATGAAGAGGTAAGCTGGTATTGAGGGTGCGGGGAGGGAGAGAATGGGGCAGGATCTCAACATATTTTAGAATTCCAGGGAAAATCTTGCTGACTTTCCACTGCTAGGCTTCCTGGTGGGGCTGCTATTACCAAAGCAGAGCTTGAGGTCAGTGGGCAGGCATAAGTCCCATGTATGAGACTGAGGGGCAAAATCATACCTGCTTATTTCTATTGGTATTGAGTTAAGGGGATCAAAAGCCCTGTTTACTTTGGGCGCAATGACGATTACTTTGAGCAAACTGTACCTTTGGGTTAATAGCCAGAGTGGCCTGAAATTCCCAAAGGCAGGATAAAGAGTTTCTCGAGATAGGGGGAGTTGGTGAAGTCACTGTGCAGATGGGAATAAAGTTGTTTTGATTTGGTGGCAACTGGCCTTATCATCAATGGATGAATGGATGGGTGGGTGGGTGGATAGATGGATGGAAAGTTAGATAGATGGCTGGACAGAGGTAGAGGGGAAGACAGACAGGTCAGTATGGATAAGCCCATATCTCTCCAAGTACAAATCTAGGAGATGTGGACCACATGGAGATGAGACCTATTTGTGCCCTGTGGCTGTAGCCCCAGTGATTCTGGGTCACATTTGTATCAGAGCAGTCTGTGGTACCTGATGAGAAGGTCTTATTCATGTGAGGTCCTGTTCTCAAGAAAGTGACACTCTTCATTTACATAATTGTGTTCTTAGGAAAGGGAAGAAACCTGTGAAGGTTACAGACAGGAATTAGGTGGTGTGTGTTTTTTAATCATTCCAACAAACCCCTCAATACTCTGTAGGACTTGGTTTCTAAGGAAGGGCTGGGGTCACTTTTAACCTGTGCCTATATGTGGGCATCTGGGTTCTGATTTCAGCTTTTCCTGCTGATTCTGTGACCTCAGGTAAGTCACTTTCCTTTCCCAGCCCTATTCTCTGATACTGGCCATTGTCTGCCCCTCTCTCCAGGCCTGTTTTGGGGGAGGGTGATGGCAGCTGTGGGTGATGCTGCAGCTTTGGGATCAAGGGATTAGCAGGGCTGTGTTGGAAGTGACTGTTCCAGGCACCTACCTATCAGCTGCGTTGGCCAAGCAGTTTCATTTCTTGTAGCTGGTAGGAGCCAAGTCTGGCTCCTTAACTTCCATTTTGTTCCTTCTTGGAAGCGACCTCATAGTAGGCCAACCTCACACTTTTGTTTTTCTCCTAAAGATCCAGTTAAACTTCTTTGGGGTTACCCCACAGTCAAGATGATTGCAATAAAGACAGCCAAAGAAGACCCAGACTTGAAAACAAGCCATCCTCAAGGGAAGAAAACAAGGCTATCTTTAGTCATGTAAAAAAAAAAAAATGCTACAAATTGCACCTAATTAGAGAAATGTAAATGAAAGCAGTTCTGAGATTCTATCTCATATCTGTCAGAGTGGCAAAGTTGACAAAAAAGGAAAATGATAAATGTTTGGAGGGACTATGGGAAAATGGGCATATTGATGCACTGTTGATGGCCCTGTGAATGAGTCTAACCATTCTGGAAAGCAAATTGGAATTCTACACAAAAAGTTACTAAACAGTATGTGTCCTGTGACCCAGTTTCTAGGCCTAAGGGATCAAAGAAATAGAGAAAGGTCCCATATATACAGAGCAGCTCTTTTTGTGATGGCAAAAAAACTGGAAACTAAATACAGAGGTGTTCAATTCCATGTCAATAAAACTCCCATGTGTGAGGGAGCCAGACTGCAAGGTCATTGGGAAATACCTAAATATAAATAAAAATACAATGCAATGCAGACAATGATAATTTGTGGTTTTCTATGTCAGTATGCATTGCATGCATCCATAGTTATATGAGTTTGACAACAGTGGCTAAAAGAGTGTCTAACAGTTGAGAAATAGTTGAATAAATTGTATGTGAATGTCATGTAAGAGCTCAGGAAATAGAGGATTTTAGGGAGACATGGAAAGATGAGTCTGAACTGATACAGGCAGAAGCCAACAGAGACAGAAGGGCCATTTCTGCCATGGCATTAATATGACCAAAAGTGAACAGTTTGAAAAACTTTTATTAGCAGAGGGAGGAGGAAAGAAGCAGAGCCCAGAGAATAGTCTGTCCAAGGAACAGTCACACTCAAATACAACCTTGACAGCTGGAAGAGGGTTGAGCTGGGAAGGCAAAGGACCTCCCTCCCTGACTGCTGATGGAGGTAGGGCAGAATGAAATGCCCTTCGTTTGAATCATAGCTACTGAGGGTCTTTGTTTTTGCTCCATTATTGCATATTTTTACATATTTGTCTTTTCTCTTTCCCCTCCAATTAGGTGAGGTGGGAGGCAAAAAAATAGATTTCTGTTAATAAAAAAATCAATAAAGTGGAGTGGTGGGGGTGGAATGTTGCCTGCACTTCCTTCCCAGTGAGTTCACTACATGGTTTGTTTTCCTTGCTTTACCTTGTTAAACAAGAGCTCTCACCGAACAGGCATAATCTGTAAATGTTTAATGTAAAAAGAAAACACTTCAGTAAAATGTGAAGACAAAGGAAAGGTGCATGCTTGTGTTTGACTGCCTGTGGTCCTTGCAGTTTGGGGCACCCCCAGAGTACAGAGGCTCTCATTGCCCCACATCTGCAGGGCCTTCTCTGCAAGGTGTGACAGCACCGAGATGATTTTTGTTTTCAGCTTTTTTGGGGCAGCATTTATACATTGACCCCAGGTCTAGTTGGGTCAGTCCCTTTGGGATGATTTTTGCCAAACTCCTTTCCCATTGAAACTCCCTCCTTATAAGAGATTGGGATTCATACAGGGAAAGTGACCTGATCAAAATAACTGAGATTTAGACTCAGACCCTCAGCCTCCAAATCCTGTGCTCTTTTCATGTTCTCTTTCTTTTAGAAAATACCCTATTGAGGAGGAGATGGGGGAGGGAATGAGAAGAGCCAACTTTCGGAAGAGAGGTATACCTGTTGAGACAGTAAGCTCAATAATTAGATTAAAACAGATACTGCCATTCACTTAGTTAACGCAGTTCTGTGTTTTAAGAAACCTGTGAGCTTTTTGGGGGTGGGATGGGGTTAGGAGGTAGAGGTTTAGGTTAACATCTAAATCCCAATGAATAAGGCATTTGCCTTGAGCTTAATGGGTCAGCTCCACTATCCCAGGCTACAGTCAACCATTGGGGGAATATTTATTTCTGAACTGAAAATATGTTCACAGAAGACTAGTTGTGGAACTTAATTTCTTGTTTAATGACAAAAATGAGGTATTGGAGCAGTCTTTTGTTTAGACTTTGTTCCATTGCGCACTTTCATTGCTCTGGTATCTATCCAGGCTACTTGGCCAAAAAAAGTCCTTTGTGTTCTGTCAGATGGAATGGTCAGAGGTACCTTGTCAGAGGGTTTATGGTTGGTTTGTTTGTTTTTTTTTAAAGAAAAAGAAAACACATTTCACCAGCTTTTTCTGTAGATTATTTTTTCTTTTTTTCTCCACATTTTACTTTTTAAAAGCATTTTCATTAATGTATGTAAAAATATTAAAAGCCCTTGTATATTACATTAAAAACTATGTCAGCTGCCCTGCTTTTTTCTATTTATTAAAACTTTTCAAGCAGTAAAAACATTTTACTTGTTAATGAGGGAAAGTGGGAAAATTAATGACATAGAGCTTGGATCCACCAAGATGTCTCCTTTTAACCATGCACAACCAGCTCCTTTTTTTTTTTTCACTGTATGTAGTTTAATTTCTGTGATAGGGTTCAGTAAGCAAATGCAAATAGATTTAATGATTTGCATCAGTAGATCATTTCTCAGTTTAATATCCTCTGATATTTTGGTCAAGGACTTTTTCTTTGGGAGGCTGGTACAATTCCTAGAGCAAAACTTATTAATATTAGTAATATTACATTATGTTCAAGTGAAGGAGATAAATGGATCATTTTTTTAAGCCAGGATTGCACATTATTTCCCTGAAAAAGTTAGTTGTGATGAAAAGAAAGGATATTTTAAATAGGGAATGAACTGCCCCCCCTCCCCCAGGTCTTCATTGGTAAACCCTCTATTTTGTGGGCACGTCATGATTTAGAAGTGGGTGCCAAGGGCTTTCTGGAGAAATATTAAAGCAGAATTGACTCCATTTCCAAATAATGCAGGCACATGTATTAGAAAACTGTGAGATGCTGGAGAAATCCCACTTCCTAGGTCCTGAGGGCCATTGATTGAGTACTGGACAGGACTTGGGAGCCTCCGAGTTCAGCCCCTCCTTGTATGGAAGGGAAAATGAGGTCCAGGGACACGTCCAAGGTTACCCAAGCAGGATCCATCAGAGATGGTGTTTGGGCCTTGGAGCGGTGGAGGAGCACCTTTGTGGCCTCCAGTGACTGCTCCCATCTACAGTCCCTGGCATCCTCCATGATGGAAGGCATTTTTCCTCTGGCCCCACTCAGGAAATCCTTCCCTCCCTTCCCGTGTTCCCTTGCCCGAGACTTTTCACGCCTGAATTTCTTCTCTTTGTCTGTATTTCTCTGAGACCCTGTTGCCTTAATTCTCCATCCTAGTCTGCTGTGAATGATAGTGATTTCTTTATAATCCAGCCCTACAATGTAGTGGGCAATTTGGATTCCAGTGGTGGTTCATAGCTCCTAATAATGGACATCTCCAGGGAGGGCACTGTGGCCTTCAAGGTCTTTTTCCTGAAATATTTCTGAGACTGGCTGGGGTGGTACAGCAGATAGAGCACCAAGCCTGGAATAAGGAGGACCTGAGTTCTAATGATGCCTCAGACACTAGCTGTGTGATCCTGGGCAAGTCACTTAACCTTTGTCTGTCCTAGTTCCTTCATCTGTAAAATGAGAATAATTAGTAAACTCTACTTCTCAGGGACATTGTGTGGAAGGAAGGAAATAATAATTAGAAAGCACATAGCACAGTGCCTGGCATATATATATATATAGAAATGTTAGCTAGTAGTAGTGGTGGTAGCAGCAGCAGTGGTAATAATTATTATATTCAGTACTCCAGAATCCTTCCACTTAAATTCTTCCTAGTTGAGAGTCACCCAGGTGTCCTCAGATGTTTTCTGACATCCCAGCTTTCTGCAGCTGGGGCTACTTTTTTTTGTCATACTAAATGAACACAGTGCTTTTAGATGTCACCAAAGGTCCTGTGGACCTTCAAAATTTTTTTTACTGATTATCTGATGACTTAAGTGATGACTGAAAAATAAATTTTAAAAAATGACATCTATGGTTTTTCAATACAAATGACTTGGCAAACTGTCAGTTCAGAAAGATGCTGCTTCTAGGTCATGTCAACAGCATTTTTCTATTCAGATCCCATTTTCTCAAAACTCTTACTGAATTGTGAGCTCCTCAAGGGCAGGGACTGTCTTTTGTCTTTCTTTGTATTATTAGTCCTTAGCACAATGCCTGGCCTACAGTAGGTGATTAATAAAGACTTGCCGACAGACTGACTTTGACCTTGCAGAGTGTGTTGGTTTCTGCATTGTACCATGTACTTCTCATGAACATTTTCCTCTCAAATCTCTCTAGAGCCAAGCTCTAGAAGCCTCAGACAGAAGCAGTTGATAGGGGATCAAGTTCTGCATGTGGCCTTTGGCAGAAATTGGAATTAAATCCTCAGCAATACAGAGCCAAGCAGCCCTTGGGACTTGTCTCTTCCATCTGCAAGGTTCTGGGACTCTAAGTCATTTCTACAAGTTTGCTCTGTGGTTTTCCTATAAATGCCTTCCAGTGAATCTCCTTTGCCTGAAGCCTCTTCTCCTTTAACTGTGACTGAGCTGCCAGTATCTGGATATCTTCCATGCACTGATCCTCTCCTGTCATCTTGTCTATTAAGTTCAATCATTATTTTACTCTGATTCATTGTTAGTTTCAATTTCTGTTGGTCATGGTTGGCATCCCTTATCAATGCCCGTAGGTGACATGTCCTCTACAAGGCACGTTATTGCTTAGGAGTCAGAGAAGGCTCGGCTTCATCTGTGCCTCCTTCTTGAGTCTGCTATATTCTAACTGATGGTAGATGAAGCGACTGCTCAATGTGAAATAAAGGATAGATTTTCTTTTGGTTATTTTTCTTGATTTTGGAAAGCAGCCTTGTTGCTATCATCTCTCTAGCTTGAGCCTCTCCTCCTTATGTTAAAGTATTTCACTATGTGTATGAAGATGTGATTACGGAAGGACTTAGTGTATGTGTGTCAGATCAATGATAAATGTAGCCCCAGTATTTTCAGGACTCATGCTGTAAATTGAAAGCTTATCCATTGTTGATAAATGATCAAATCTACATGTGTAACACCTTGGTTAGTAGGCACTGATGAAATAGAAGGTGGTCTTTGGTAGGCAATTCTTAGTGAAATACTGCCTATTTTGGACAAATCTAATAGTACCATGAGCCAACAGCTTAGTGAAAACATTACAGAATGCAAATCAAAAGCTTTGGGGGTATTTTTCCTCATGAATTTGTTGTTATCGAGGAAAAAGTGAAGAATATCAATGTTTCATGGGTTTCTTCAGGATTTTCTTCCTCTCCCATGGTGGTGTTTTGTTTGTGCCTTTGGACTCTCTCCATCTTTGGGCTCTTCATTGAAAACCACATTAACGTGGGGTGGTTTTTAATCTGTTTTGTCTTTTTAAACTTCTCGGGGAAAATCTCATCTCTCTTCGTTATTGCCCTTGTGCCTTTCGGTTGGGAAAAGCCATTCACGGCTCCCTCTGCTTGACATCCATTTCTATCGTCTTCGCATTCTTGCTTTCATGAAAATAGAGTTGATTTGGAGTCTTTCATAAAGTGTGTCAGATCATTTTGGGGCATTGCTATTTTTCTTTTAACTTTCTCCTATTTTCCATTTAGATTTGCGATGCCCGTCTTAGGAAGTCTCATGCTTGCAACTCTGTTTGGATAGTCCACACTGGGGCAGCTTGTATTCTCATTCCAGTCTGGTAATGGGGACACGAACAATTGTCAGGTTGGGCATTTGTGATGAATGCTGTTTAGCCTTTTCTGAAGCTTTTGGGTCCTTGGTCTTTGCAAACTTGGGCATCTGCTCAGCTGTTCAGTTCACCAAGCAGTAATTATGCACTGACTGTGTACCAGGCACTGTGTCACACATGGAATGTGTGTGTGAAATGGGGTAGGGGAGAGAGAGAGAGAGAGAGAGAGAGAGAGAGAGAGAGAGAGAGAGACTAATTATCTGCCTTAATGGATCTTACAGTTTTAGGAGGGCTTTGAGGGGTAATCTGGGAGATGGGTACTGAGCAGAGGGAAGAAAATGACCTTTTTCCTGTAGAGGATCAGTAAGAGTTCCTAGGGGAGCATATGTCTACATAGAACCTTGAAGGATAGAACCCTTGAGGGGCAGAGGGAGAGGGGAGGACCTTCCCTCCATTGAGGAGTTTCAGCTCCAATTCTTGCTTTGATTGGGAAGAGTCAGGCTCCCTGGGAGGGTAGGTGGGGCCTTACATACCAAGCTCCAGAGTTCCCACTTCTTTCCAAGGGACAGTAAGGGATCACTGAAAATTTTGAAACGGATTCCAAAGACAGAGAGAGATTTCATCATTCAGAGTCAGAGAGGTAACATGGGTTCTTAGCCACTTTTTGAGGTAGAGATTCTTTGAACATTCTGGTGAAGCTTGTGGGCCTCTTCTCAGAAACATAGTTTTTAAATGCATAAGATAGAATATGTAGCCATGTAAATGAAACCAATGTTATTGAAATACAGTCATTAAAATGATTTCAAACACAAGTTCATGGACCCCATTTAAGAACCCCTGTCTTAAGACATTGTTGCCACCCCATTAACAAGGAAATAAAGACCTGAATTGGAGAGCTGAGACATCAATATTCTGAAATGCCTGGAGGAGGGCCAGGGATGGGATAGACTAGAATAGACTGTGAGATCTGTTACAGAAGAAGGGATGATAATGTGGAGGTCAGTAACCAGGACATACAGTCACAGACAACTGTAGATACAACCATCCTGCAGAGAAGAGAGGCAAGTGATTTGGGGTCTGGGAAGGCCTTTGGGGGGGCCTTAGACCTCAACTGCATGTTTGAAAGAATCAGCAGCCAGCCCCAGCAAGCCAGCCGGAGGAGAGGGTCTTTCCAGAGAAAGCTACATCTCTCTGATGACCAAAAAAAGTTGGAGTGGCCTGGGGCAAGATCTCAGTGAAGGGAACCATGTCAGCATGAGGGTCCACTGGGGACTAGAGAAGCGGTGAAGGGAGGAGAGCTCTTGCTGGGATGGCTCTTGCCTATAGGTGGCCCTGAATTAAAGATTAGGAGATCAGTAAGTAGCATTATGTGATGCACAGGACAAGGGAAGGGCTTCTGGGATAGATTTACACCTTAAAGGGGCTCTGTGGTGATAGAGGGAAACGTTGTGGGTCCTAGAGAATTTGGCAGTGTGGATTGTTGCTTGTCAGGCCATGCATTGGTTTTTGGGTTTCTATGTGCCTGGCACTGACTGGCTGCCCCTGGGCCACTCTGGCTAAATCTGGGGCCTAATTGGCTGGGCCTTCCAAGGATGGAACAGCGGTGGTTTCTGCTTGATGCTATGGGGTGAGCCTCCATCACTAGAGGATTGGGTGGGCTGCCTGCTTTCCCTTTCCTCCAGAGGGGCCACATGCCTCCTCCTGGTCACTTGGGCAGAATTCTGAGGGGGAGCAAAGTTTCTGTGAAAGTTAACAGTGACCTCAGAAAAAGCTCATTTATTTGTCTACAGTTTCCTATCTTATTTTTAGGTGCCTTTTTAAAACCTTTTCCTTTGTGTCTTCATTGGGTGATTGAATGTGATAACTCTGTCCAGAGGAGGGCTACTAGGGAGTGGATGGACCCTAAGGCTGTGATTGCTGATAGGAACTATGGATTTTTGTCCTTGATGTTCACCCATTATCAACAGACTCCTTTTACTCTTTTTCAGAGTGAGGCAGTGATTCAAGGATCTGACTTTTCATTGTGGGTGTTTTGCATTTTACTTACAGGCAGGTGCCTTTCCCCTTCTGGGCCTTGGGGGTTTCATCTTCCTAAATCCAGATTCTCACTCTGCAGGCCTCCCTGACTCCCTTTTCTCCAGTGTTGTGACCTTCTGGCTCTGGTGACTCTGACTTCTCAGGAAAAGTGTATTCTTTCCAGTAAGAATTCTACATATGTCCCACTCAACATTCATTCTGCACTAGAGGGTATCATTTTTCCCTGGGATCCTATCACATCTTGAAAGCTGAATCCAGAGCAGGCCTCCAGGGGATGGTAAAAGATAGTAATCCCAGTGCCTAGGAATGGTAATGGTGAGCAAGGTGGGAAGATGGACTCCTTGAGGAATTCTCTTTTTCTCTGGATTATTAGAAAAATTTCCCCTCTGCCATAATTTTCTATTATGTTAGGGGGGAACTTTTTAGCAGTTTTAGGGGATTTTTTTTCTTTTGCATCTAATCCTGCTGTAAGGTAAATGGTCTGGACTTGACTGTGTTGCCTTGATGGGTTATTAAATTGTCACTGCTAAAAGATTAATGTGGGTTAGAGAGTGCTTTGTATCATACATCATCTGAGCCATCAGCAATGTTTCAGAAAACGGAATAAGAGTAAATTCTTTTAAATTTATGATTGAAATGAACTCTTTCATTGGGTTCCTTTAAAAAAAAAAGCCCAACCAAACTTTAAGAATCTTTCTCAAAATATGCAAAAGAGCATTGGTTGCACAGTACCCTAATTTATCTTTGGAAAGGACACAGAGTTTGAGCAGAATATGGATGCTGGGGCAGAAGGCCGATGGATGCAGGTGCTATTCCTTGGGTAGTCAGCCTAGAAGGTTGATGTTCTCGAAGATTTACTGGGCATCACCTTAGCCATCATTCCCATAAGTATTAATTTTAACTCCACTAATAAGAAACTGAACAAAAGTGAAATTATGAGTTCAGTAGTATTCTATGAAAGGTCAGTTGTTAAAAAGGCATAGTCTGACATTCTGTGAACAAGGTGCCTTCATTAATCATCCTGATAGGAGAGCTTGGTATATTCTTGACCAATACCAGTGAACCTTGCAGTTTAAAGCTTCAAGAAAAGATGCCTAAGTCATTATCCCAAAACAAGCATTATCTGAATTTGGGCTCAATTATTTTTAAAAAGAATCCTCTTATTCCATTCTTGGATTTGAAAATGATTATAGAATGTGTTGGATTATTTCTTATGAAATCCCTATGATTATTTTGACTCTAAAAAAAAGAAATACACTCAGATTTACAGGCAAATTAACAGGTCAACAAGCGGTGATGCAAGCTTTAACCAGTGTAATGCAACTTGAGGTCATAAGGTATTTCAAAGCAACTTGGGGACGGGGGGCTTCTTTTACATGTCCTTTATTTACAGACGTTCTTCGACTTCATTTTTAGTCTTTTGGAAGCATTTATGCTCATTTATTTTATCTCACAACTGTATCTCATGCAGTTTGTAAATGTAGCATTCTAATTGCTGCTTATATATAACTTTTCTTTTATTTTTTGTCAGTTAAGTAGTATTTTATTTTTTCCCAACTTACACGTCAAGAGCATTTCCAGCATTCATTTTTACAAGATTTTGAGTTTCAGATTTTTCTCTCTTCCTCTCTCCTTCCCTCCCCTTCCCTCTTATGAAAATGATAGGCAGTTTGAGGTAGTTTATAGATGTGCTATCATGTAAGAATATTTCCGTATTAGTCACAGTTGTGAAAGAAGAAATAGATCAGAAGGAAAAAAGAATCACAAAAAAGAATAAAGTGAGTGAAAAAACATGCTTCAATCTGTACTCTGAGCTCATTTCTTTATTTGGATATGGACAGCATTTTCCTTCATGAGTTCTTTGTTTTTATCTTAAATCATTGCGTTGCTGAGAAGAGCTGAGTCATTCATAGTTGATCATGACATGACATTGCTGATGCTGTGTACAGTGTTTTCCTGGCTCTGCTTGTTTCACTTTGAATCAGTATGTACAAGTCTTTCTAGGTTTTTCTGAAGTCTGCATGCTCATGATTTTTTATGGAACAAAAATATTCCATTACATTCATATATCACAGTTTGTTCAGCCATTCCCCAATTGATGGGCATCCCCTCAGTTTCTAATATGTTGTCATCACAAAGAGAGCTGCTATAAATATTTTTGCACATTTAGGTCCTTTTCCCTTTTTTATTATGATCTCTCTGGTATGCAGACCTAGCAGTGGTATTGCTGGATTAAAGGGTATGCACAGTTTGGTTGCCCTTTGGGCATAGTTCCATGTTGCTCTCCAGAGTGGTCAGATCAGTTCACAACTCCATCAGCAATTCATTAGTGTCCCAGTTTCCCCACATCTTCTCCAAATTCATTGTTTTCCTTTTTTGTCATAATAGCCAATCTGATAGATGTGAGGTGATAACTCAGACTTGTTTTAATTTGCATTTCTCTAGTCAGTAGTAATTTACAGTACTTCCTCATATGTCATTAGATAGCTTTGATTTCATCTGAAAATTACCTGGTCATGTCCTTTGACTATTTATCAATTGGGAAATTTTTTGTATTCTTATAAATTTGATTCAGATCTCTATAGATTTGAGAAATGAGGCCTTCATCAGAGATACTTGCTATAAAGATTATTTTCTAACTTTCTGCTTTCCTGCTAATTTTGGTTCCATTGGTTTTGTTTGTACAAAAGCTTTTTAATTTCCTGTAATCAAAATGATCTGTTTTACATTTCATAATGCTCTCTAGCTCTTATTTGGTCATGAATTCTTCCCTTTCCCATGGATCTGACAGGTAGGCTGCTCTTCTAATTTGCTTACAGTGTCACCCTTTATATCTAAATCACACACCTATTTTGACCTTGTCTTGGTACACGGTATGAAATATTGGTGTACACCTAGTTTGCATCCTGTTGTTTTCTAGTTCCCAGAAATTTTTGTGAGATAGTGAGTTTTTATCCCAAAGGTTGGTTTTTTTGGTTTTGTCAAACAGCAGGTTACTGTGACCATTGACTACTGTCTTGTGTAGCTAATCTGTTCCATCAATCTACTACTGTATTTCTTAACCAGTATCAGCTAATTTGGGTGGTTACTGCTTCATAATATAGTTTGAGATCTTGTATTGCTAGGCCACCTTCCTTTCTATCTTTATTTTTTATTAATTTCTTTGAGGGTGAATTTTTCTGTTAGTTCTAGTTCTATCAAATAATTTTTTGGTAGTTTAATTGGTTGACACTGAATAAGTAAGTTAGTTTCAGCAGAATAGTTTTTTTTATTATATTGGCTGAGCCAATATATTTTCCCAGTTGTTTAGATCTGACTTTATTTGAGTGAAAAATGTTTTGTAATTGTGTTCATGCAGTTCCTGGGTCTGTCTTGGTAGGTAGACCACAACCTTGGCCATGTTTTCTTACTGCCTCTTACAGATCATAAACATCATTAAACAGTGCACCAGGGGCTTCATTTGGTAGAACATCTTTTCTTGTGACCCCTGTTGATAGGTCATTTTCACCTTGATAGCCACTAATTTAAAAAATGTTGGAGCCACAGTCCGTGCTTGGATTCCTGTTGTCTAGTTGGCTTCTGTTGAAGCCCATGTTAAAATATTGATTCATGGGCTAAATTTGTTACTGGTTATTGACCAGATAGCCTGGTCTCTACCCCTACCCCACCCCAAATATAAATAAATATTCTTCTTGTTGAAGATTTCCCATAAATAAGAAACCCATTCCCAGTGGAGGTAGCAACCTACTCCCCTTCATAGACAGGTTCAATAATTAGGAATTTTCCCATTAATAGAGCCTCATTTGTACTATGCAGCTTCCTCTTTTTGCTTCTTGGCCCTATTCTGTCCTTCAGGGCCAATGGAACAATTCTCATCCCTCCTTAGACTCAGGTCTTACCAACAATATGGTTTCCAAGAGAGGAAAGATAGCAGGAGGTCCCTCTACCTTGATGGGAGCAATCCCAGAGTGGTCAGAAGGAGTCAGCATCCTTTTTATAACTAAGAGCTGCTGCTGCCCTTGTCAGTGAGAAGATAGGCTGGAATCTATCACCGCACCTCTGATTGCTTCCACTCAGACTGTGACTTTAACAAGGCTGTCATCAGAGCTCAGCATTCCATTCTTTTGTCTTTCAGGTGGACACAGATGCCCATTTGTGGGGTGAGGATTATGTCTGGACAGGATGTCTGTGTAATTCACTGCACTACACACTTACATGCCTGTTATATGTAAAGCACAGTGCAGAGGGCTGGGGCACAGAGGCAGCCAGGCCCTGCTCTTTCTGTTAGGGATTGGAACAAGCTAGGGTGGGTGGGAGTGGGCGTGGAAGGAGACATCAAGAACGACTTGTTTTAGGAGGTGCTGCCTGGACTGGATGGACCCGAACGAAGCAAAGACTCCTTCAAGGGGAAGTGGTGGCATGATCATATCCCAGCTCTGGAGTACGGCCAGCCCCAAATTGTGGGGGAAGGAGGGACGTGCAAGTTGACCAGTTTGGCCAAAATGTCTGATGCCTGAAAGCAGCCCATAAGCACTCATGAAGTGCCTTCTATGTGCCAGAGAGCGTGATAGGTGCTTGGCATGAGTCATAAAGAGTGAATTACAGAGAGCAGATGAGCTGATGTAGACAAGAAGGAGGAAACATGGAAGTGTATACGGAATAAATGTAAAGATGGAAAAAAGATACTAATACAAGGGAGTTGGGGGTGGAGCACATCAGTAAAGGCTCCATCCTGAGGAAGGAGGCAGCTACAAGAGGGCATTTGGATGCCACACCCGCTGTGGGCCCCTGTGGTGACCACTTACTACCCGCAACCTCCTGGGGAGCAGGGAGCCCCTGACAAACTGCTACATCTGCAGTTGTTACAGTTTTTCGTCCTTAATGTCATAATTTTGACTTAATGACTGTTTGTGCTACATTGGCCAAGACCATGGGTTGCTTAACATAAGTGATTGCATTTGCTGATGATTAAAAGTATCTTCCATTAGAAAAAGAGCAGTGGAGGCTTGGAAATGATTTGTTGTTAAAGTGCTCTACTTCATTAGCCACGTTGTGTACTATGTAGAGTCATTGCCTAAGAGTCAGGGATACTTGTAATGAGCTGAATAATAGAGACTTTTTAACAAAATTTAGAAAGAGATGAAAACTTTCTGGAGCTGTTTAGCCTGCAGAGAGCAGCTCAGCCAACTGATCAGGAGTGTCTTTGGCCCTGAGGGCTCTGAAGGGACTGTGGGTGACCATTCATGGGAGAAGGAGCTAGATGCCTTGAAGGAGGATGCTGGCAAAAAAGGGATCCACCATCCAGGCCTTGAGTCCTTCAGAGCACTTGAGATTCCTCCCTATCACCCCTAGCTCTCCTGACTCTGATCTTGTTCTACCTTACAGTTTCTAGAATTCAATATCCTGTATTTTGGTGTGACATTCAGAGCCCTCATAGCCATTGTTTGTACACCACTCACCTCTGTTTGGATAAAAAACAGATATAAAACACCTGCTCTGTGGGACCTGCAGAGAGGAGAATCATCTGCCCACTAGGAGCTTACCCTTTTCAGAGAATGATGACAGGTCGTTACAAATATAAATGTGATTTGACATATAATGTGATAAGGGCAAAGAAAGATGGCCTACCAGACTGCTGCAAGATGTGAGGAAGCAGGGAGCTGCTTGGAGGCTTCATGCAGGACCACCTTTGACCCTGCCATTTGCTGCAGGTTCTGGGGCCACCAGAATTGGTGAGTGGGAAGCACAGGTCAGGGCCCTAGCTTGTTGGGGGGGTCACTTTCCTCCTGCATGGCTGTGAGTCTTGAATGAGGACAAGAGATGCAGCCAGAGAGGATTGAGGGCCTGTTGGGCAATGTGTTGTAATTTCTCTGCACACGTGGACCTTAAAGAATTATAGGTACCTTGAGTTCCTGACAAGCAAAAGACAGTAAAAAAAATAGTGAAAGACACAATCCACTCTCTGAACTGATCTACAAGGCTATGAAAGCATCAATTTGAATAATATTAGGTAGATATGTTAGCACAAAGCAATACTGGGATGGGGGCCTGTCAGCCTCTCTGATCCGCGTGGCCATATATCTTGGTGAATGATGAATACACTGCTGTGTGTTTCAACTGCTCACATCCTGCACCTAAAAGAAAAATATATTGAAAAAAATGTGAAATATTGAAATTGAGGAGTTTTTGGGTCCTACTCTCATTTCTACCTTGTTTGGCCGTGATAAACACAGCACTCATTATGTTGTGTGTAAGTGGAGAGAGAGAATAAATTCTTATTTCCTAAGCTTTTGTCATGATGCCCTGAAATGGCTCCACTGTTGGAAAAAGGGACATGCTGGTGTCAAGGGTGAAGACCTTCTTTCTCCCTGTAACTGAGAATCACTGTGGGAAATGTCAAAATATGGTTGTTGTTGACTCTCACTTGGAAATGATGATGGTGACAATCATGATGAGAAAGATGATGGTGATGATTTGCTCTTGGGAACCTGATGACCCTGCCTGTCCTCTTCCTTTCCCTCTTTAGAAGCCATTTTAGGCAGAGGTTAGTTTTCCTCCTCCCAATCCCCTCAACAAGATGCAAAAGCACCCTTTAGTATTTTGTGTTGGAAGGGATTTTCCAGCATTTTTCAACTCAAAGTCAGGCAGTCTGCAAACATCGATGAAGGTGAATTGGTTACTTCCGTCTTTCTGCTTATACATTTCTTCCTGTGTGCCTCTCTAGACATTCAGAGTCAAACCATCCAAAAGTCCACATACTCATCTTCACAGCCCTCCCTTTCCCCCTAATTTTCTTCTTGAAGGAGTTACCATCTTTGCCTTACCCCTGCTCAGAATCTCCAACTCCTCTGACCTCTCACTTACCCACCCCCACCCCCCATGTCAGGGGCCAATTACTATCAGTACTACCTCTGAAATGTCCATCACACCTTTCCCTTCCTTGTCCATCCTCTTGCAGCCTCGATGCTTCTTGACTGGATTGTGATAACATTTTATCTTGGGTGCCCTATAGACTCCCCTTTCCAGTCTAGTTTCCACATGAAAGGATAATCTAAATGCTTTTCCCAGTGCGCCCCTCTGCTCCTGTAATTCCTTGGCCCCTAAATCTTTGTTGGCTTTCCATTGTTAATTGGGTCATGGATCAAATTTCCTCCTTTCCCTTGTGCCATTCAGGGCGTTTAAAGTCTGGCTTCACCCCCTCCAGCTAGAGTAGGAGTGAGAGCTTGAAGCTGGAAGACCTTTTACATGTCACACCTCAGATGTTACTATGGTATCGTATGCGAGGTACTGAACCTCTCTGGGTCACAGGATTTCATCTGTAAAATGGCTCACTCAGAGTTTGACATCTCTAATACTCCTTATTGCATTTGTACCCTTTATGTCCCCTTCATGGACATTTTATTTTAGCCTGGCTGGCCAAACATCTCTTCCGTATTCTGTGGGCCTTGGACGTGGTTGTATTCCAAAGAAAGGGCAGTCGAGTGTTTGTCTGGATGGAGTGAAGGGCATGAGAAGGTAGGCTGCTTCTGGAGAGCCATCAAAGCCCAGACTGAGAGTTTGCATTTCATTTTCTCTTCTGGGCCTCAGGATCCCTTGGAGCTTTTTTTGGCCACTGAAAGGATTGGTCAAAGCTGAGTTTTAGGGCTATCAGTTTGGCAGCTATGTGGAGAATGGAGTGGAGATGATAGATGATCTCTGATGTCCCTTCCAACTCTGGGTATCTGGGAGAGATTGCAATTTCCCCTTGGATGGGCACCATGGAACACCAGGCACTCTGCAGCTTTTCTTCCGAAAATTTACATCCAGGAGAGCCTGTCTTTGTTTGTGCCTTAGCCACTTCTAGATCTGCTGAATTCTGAATGGTAGGTCTAAAATAGGTGATAACACCAAAATGTGAAGCTGACTTTCAGTTTGAAGGAATGATTAGAAATAACATTAATAAAATTAGCCAGGATATGCATAGAGCACATAGAGGAGGAGACACATACACACACACACAAACATACTGCAAAGCTCTCTCCATATGCAAACCAGGGTGAAGTGACTCGGTGAGGGTTGCACAGCTAGTGTCAGAGTGCAGATTTGAACTCATGTCTCCAGCCCTTTGTGCACTGTGGTGCCACCTAACTACCCTAGGATGTAATGACTCTTAAGTTAGATACACAAAAGATAGTAATAATGCTGGCCTCTGAGAAGTGCTGTAGATTATAGGCCTCAAACGAATTCAGTGAGACAGGAACTCTTAATTTTGTTTGCCTCAGTCGGCTTCGGTTTCCTCAACAGCAAAGTGGGGATACCAATAGCACCTGCCTTCCAGGGTTGCTGTAAGAATTAGATATGTTAACACATACACAGCACTTTGAAGACCTTAGAGCGATCCATAAATGCTAGCTGCTGTTAGTGCAGGTGCTGAATGCTAGCTGCTGAGCAGCTGCTGGTGGTAGTAGTGATAGCAGTAGTTTGTCATTGTATCTTCAGCCCCAGTCCAGTGAGTGTTTAGTGAGTGGTTGTGAGCTAAAGTGACTGCTTTCTGTTTTGGGATGAGTGTATTAGAAGTTATACAGACATCAGTCTACTCAGGGCCTATCACACAAAATGGATTTCCACATCACCAGTGGCTCTCCAGAAGAAGTATCATTCTCCTGCCCTCTCCCCCGTAACTGTCATACCGAAAGAGACCTTAGTAGTCATTGAGCCAAACTTCATCTTTCAGTGGGAGTCAAAGAGGCCTCAAAAGGGAAGAGACCCTTTGTTGATCTGACATGACATATTCTTAACAGGGAGCATGTTTTTCTCAAGGGCCCCTGGCCCTTCTCCCAGAGGAGAAGAGATCTCTCTGAAGGATGGAGGGGAAGAGGACACAAATCTCAGCAGCCAGAAGCCATTGTCCTTCCTTCTCCAGGTCCAAATCTGTCACTGATTCATGGCTGTCAGGCAGCGTGCCTTTCTCTCCCTGTCTTCCCCATCCCTGGAAGTATGCTGATGCTCATGGTATTTTTATTTCAGAATTGAAATTTATGAACTTATAATTCAAGTGACATATTTCACTGGAATCTTATAATGTCCATGCTGTGGCAAATCTGTCTTATTAGGCACGTGTTCACTGTGTGGTTTGAAGAAGTACCTTCATCAGTCATAAATCATTGCATCCTGAGTGAAAGGAACCTTAGCAGATCAGAGGGACGGACAAGCAGAGGAAGAAATCAGAAAGAATGCAACTCAATAACCTGAGTTATCTGAGGAAATTTCACCATTGATCATATGTGCTGGGAAGACTGGAAAGGGGTTTGGCAGAAACTAGGTTTAGAGCAGCATCTTATACCCTGTACCACAATGAAGCTTTGCATGAATACTTGACCTGAACATTAAAACCCTTAAAACCAAAAGAAGATGGCCAGACCAGGTACCTGATGGAGAGAGAGAGAGAGAGTGTTGTATTCCTGAATAGGACACAGGAAAACCTGAATTCAGATTCTACCTCAGTTACTGACTCCCTGGATGACTGTAGGCAAACGATTTAATTTCATTTTATGTGTGCTTCAGTTTCCTCATGTACAGTGGCTTTTAATATCTCAGCTCCAAACCTATGATCCTATATGGCTGTGTACAGGAGATGAATGGAATTCTTAAATCAACAAGGGAGAACAGTGATCACAAAAGACAAAATAGCTACTTTTAATTATGCGAAAAAGAAAAGTTTTGCACAAACAAAATCAATGCATCAATAATAAAAAAGGGGAAGATCTTGAACATGGAAAAAATCTGTACCACATACCTGATAAAGGTTTGCTATCCAAGATATTGCAGAACCAGCAGAAACAATGGATCAAGACTCATTTCCCAGTAAAAAATTAGCCAAAGGATATGTTTAGTTCTCAGAGGAAGAGCTGCAAACCATTATTAAACAGATGATAAATTGTTCCAAATCATTAATAATGAGAAATGAAACTCAAAACAACTGAGATTTCACCTCATCCCTAGCAAGTTGTGAGAGATGACAGAATGTAGGACTAGTTGGTTTTGAAGGGGTTATGGAAAGACAGGATACTGTTATACACCCTTGGATCTACAAATGAATTCAACCTGAAAAACAATATGAAATTAGGATAGGAAAGTGACTAACATCCCCATAAGCCCCTGGCTCAACCATTCCATTGCAAAGCACATATCTCAGGGAGGTCATTGCCAAAAATAAATTTTTCATTTCAAATATGATAATGTGTAATGTATTTTGCAAACCTCAAAGCCTGGTATAAAGGCTAGCTATTATTATCAGCTGTTATTTCAACAAATTATTTATAGTCACAATTTTTGCAGTATCAAAGAATTAGAAACAAAGTATCAGCTGATTGATTGGGGAAATGGCCAAATAATGGTGGTAATAGATGTAAAGCCTGATTGAAAAGCCCCCTGTGATCCATGAGTCCTCAGAAATGATGAATGGGAGAGCTACCAAGGATCACAGCCAGGAACAAGGGCATGATTAATGCTGCAGAATCAGAGAAACAATGTAACTGATGGAACATGGAAGGAACAAGAGAAGAAAGAAACCAAAATCTTTGTAATGGGGCAAGTAAAGCTCCACCCTGTAGGGGAGATGAAGAGACAGACCTGGGCCAATCTGTGCAGAAAGGAGATGCTTTGAGTGTGGACCATCACACACACACATGCACATGCACACGCACATGCACACGCACACACACACAAACACGCTCATCCTTGGTTTACTTTAGCCATGGTTTTTCCTGTGGCTTCTGGGAGGAGGATGGTGAAAGTGAATATTTGCATAGATCTACCAGAGAAGCAGTGGTGCCTTGTCTCTAGGAAACTTTTTTCTGTTTCCACCCTGGGGGTTGGTCCCCTCCTTCCCAACATCCTCTTGTACCAATATTGTATTTATTACATATGTCCTCATTACTGCCCCCCACCCCCCTGCCACCTCTCCACCACTCTAGTAAGCTCCTTGAGAGCAGGACTGTTTCATTTATCTGTGCATCCCTAGCCCCTAGCACAGAAAGAGATGCTCTATAATTGCTTATCAATATGATTGATAAGAAAAGGCAGCTCTCTGACTCTCCCACTCTAGGGAAAGCTCCTCCATAACTGCTTGCCCCAGCTGGTCATTGAGTCCCCTCTCAGACACTTCCAAGGCAGGGAATTCACTCCTGGAGGAGGCTGTCAATGCCTTTTCTGGACAGCTGGAAAGTTATTTATATGAAGGAGAGCTCGGCTAGCCTTATCTTCCAACCCCTGATCTTTGTTCTCCCGTCTCATACCAGGCAGAACAAATCTAATCCCTTGTCCATATGACAGCCCTTCAAATCCTTTAAGACAGAGATCTCTACCCCAACCCCCATGCAAGTCTTTGGGGTGATCCCTACACAACTGCTCTGAAGCCCAGCTCCCTTCATTCTATTCATTATTTAATCCACTGAACATTTGTTAAGAACCTATGACATGCTAGTTACTTTGTTTAGTGGATGCTGCTGATTCAGAGGTGAAAAACAGGACAATCCCTGTCTTAGAGCATTTTATATTCTCTGGTCATCCTACACTTTGCCTCCAAATATCTCTGTCCCAGAGCTTAACACTCCAGAGATAACCTGACCTTATTTATTCCCTCCTTATCAACACTAAACTTCTAATCATGCAGGCTAAGGTCACTTTTTTGTCTGCCAAACCACTCATTAATTGGTAGTCAGCTTCTGGTCCACTAAGACCTCCACGTTTTTTTCATGTGAATGCTTGTCTCATCCTAGGCTTCCCCATGGTATGTACCTACCTGTGCAGTTGATCTTGTGAGCACAGGTGCAGGATTTACCTTCTCTGTGAAGTTAAATTCTGTTCTCTAGAAATTGTTCTTCACCTGCTCCTGCTGTTCCTCACACATGACTCCATCTCCTGGTTCCATCCCTTTTACCAGGAAGTCCCCTATGCCATGGCTACTCTCTTACTTCATCTTCCCCCACTGGGCTTCCTTAAATATAGAGCCTCAGTCCCTCCTTCTACAAGAGGGCTTTCCCTGCCCCCCACCCTCCATGCTAATGCCTCCTCTCCCTCAGCCCTTCCCCCCCTCAGTTCATCCAGAGCTTGGATGGGCACAGTTGTTTGCCTAGGATCTTACCTGTTAGATTGTGAGCTCTTTGAGGCAGGGCTGAGCACCCAGCCCAGTGCCTGGCCTTTAGATTCTGCTTATTCACTGACTATGAGGAGCTTAGAAGGAAAGGCCAATGTAGCAAGCCCCTCTACTGAAACATTAGCATTAGAAATTGCTCAGGGAATGTTCCTAGCAGATAAGGCCCAATATATATGGTGAAAGAATCTAAGACTTGGAGCAGGATCTGGGTTCAAATCCTGCCTCTGACAGGATTACTTGAATGCCTTTTAAAGGGCCGCTCTCTGCACCTCCTTTGGTCTCAGTTTCCTCACCTCCAAAATGAGAAGGTTTGGTGGGACTCATCAGTCAACAATGTTTATGGAGCCCCATGAGGGTTTAGGGGTGGGACAGGGGTAGAGTAGGTTGGGAAGAGGACATATAGAAACCACAAGGAAACAGCCCCAAGATTACCTCAAAGGTCATTTGTATTACCAGATATTTAAAGGCCTTGGGTTCAAGTCCTCCTTCTGCCACTTACTTCCAAGGCCATGACACTCCGTAACAGTATGGCTGCAATGAAGTCACTTAGTTCCTAGAAACCTGCCTCAGTTTCCTCACATGTCAAAGGAGAAGGTTGAACTCTGCAGTTTCTAGATGCCAGCCGTTTCTCAATCATCTTATAGCCTCTTGGGGCCACAGTTTCCTCATCTGCAAAGTGGGGACAAAACTGTTTGCAAAATTTACTTTATAATGCTGTTGTGAAGAAAGTGTTTTCTGGTCTGTAAGACTCCAAGTATGATGATTGTTTTCATTTGCCCATGTCTTGACTTCTTTCCTTTAAGTGAATTTTGGTCTCTGTGAAGCCTGCCATGGGTGCTTAATAGGTGCTGTTGATGCATTGATTGGAGATGTTCAGTCATCTTCCTCATCAGCTTAGCCACCCATTGGGAAGCCCACTTCTCCTGACGGCTGCCAGGTTCCTTCACGGACTCCTGATTTCCTCTCAGGTTTCTCTCTCTTCCCTGTAGTATGGCCAGGGTGTCCTCAATATTTCTGACTCAATGTGTCACCAGCTTTTTCTTCCTCTACTGCCTCCTGTCCACTTCAGTATTTCTCAGTTGGGTCCCAGCTTATTTTTTTTTTGAATGGTTTTAGTCATTGATACTTCACGTCTTATTTTTTCTCCTAGTTCATGTTTCCTTTAATTCCTTTTATTTGTTTTATCAATCCTTGTCTCTCGTCTGGTCTTTCCCTCCTCCAGAGCATTTACTGTTCTTCATGTAGCTTGTTGTCCCTCTCTCTCTCTGGGATCAGCTGATGGGATATTAGTCCAGTTTTTGGTCTGGACAGAGGGTTGCCACAGAGGATCCACAATAATCCATTGTTTGAGCCCCCAAAACAGCTCCTTTTCTGAGAAGAACTCAGGCACCCCTTTGGGAGGCAGGGTACCAGGATGAGGCTCATGGCACCTCTTCCCCAGGCTGAGAGCAACCCAGGGGCCACCTTATTCAGGAAATAAAAAAAAATTCACTGAAGTCTCGATCCAGTATCTTAGTAGTAATAAAAGCCCAGCTACAGATTTACTGGCATAGAAGGTTTAACTGTAATACTGCGAAATGGTGGGTTATTTTGTGTTCAAGAGCTACATTTATCACAAAAATGATGATATACAAATCACTTCCATATCACAAAATGTTCTTGGTCAAAATTGGCTTGAGGCAAGTGATATCTTCGAGTAAACAGTATATGAAGACCATATCTTAAAATGATAGATCACCTAATTTTGTTCTGACAGAGGTTTTTGCCGCAACAAACATCTGTCATTGAAATACCAATTCAGAGATATGGAAGCCAAATTGTAGAGGTTTTCGAGTATTTGTCACTCCTAACTTCTGAATGCTGCTGTTAGGCACATACTGGAGATATTTCCAGATAGATAGTCAGCCTTATTGCATTTTAATTTTTTAAAAATGAAACAGTTTTATGAAAAAAATATATATTTACATACATACACACAAGCAATTTCTAAAATCCATACACAGGCACATGTTTAAATGAAAGGTTGCTC
The DNA here is from genome assembly GCA_023548195.1 of Bettongia penicillata ogilbyi. Classification (NCBI taxonomy): domain Eukaryota; kingdom Metazoa; phylum Chordata; class Mammalia; order Diprotodontia; family Potoroidae; genus Bettongia; species Bettongia penicillata. The sequence goes on along the minus strand of JAJHZJ010000537.1, from coordinate 6,851,604 downwards.
TTCACAGCACTAAAGTCAGGGAGGGCACTGAAATCTGCCTACTGCTGCTCTGAATGTCACACAAATGGGATATATGTTTAAATTCTGGAACGTGGTGTTTGTACTAATCTGTGGTTAGAGCTTACCTGGTTTTTTCCAACACACAGAGCTTTCCCAGAAATTTCCTTCTAAAGCCTAATTAGAATGTTGGGCTGAAGAGCTGGTCAAGACAGGGCCAGCAGGATGGGAGCTCAGGCCTGTCCTGGGGTCAGGTATCTGTACCTCCCTCATTGAAGTCACAAGAGTCCAGAAAAGAAAGCTGTGCTTTGGAAGCCTTCAGCTGGCCTCTGTTCTCAGTGTGTAAAAGGTAGATCCTGGTCCAGTGAAAAAGTAAATGGCATAAGTAGAATTTTCAAAGCCCTTCCAAGAGTTGCCTAAATTTTTCCATCTGCGACCAATTCCTAAAACCTCAGTAAAATCTCTTTTAAAGGATAGTAACCTTCCCGAAGCTAAGTGTGCTTGAGTGTCCTAGGAGAAAACTTTTCTTCTGTATGTTTTCATGTCAGAAGCCCTGGATGTCATGTCAGGGTGGACCTGAGTGTGAGTCCCAGCTTTCTCTGAGATGATCCCTTCAGCTCTCCTGGCTTGGAATGGGACAGTTGTACAAGGTCCTCTCAAAGGCCTACTTCAATCATCAGGCCTGTGGTCCTGGAGGAGGGGTTGACTGCACTATAAAAGAAGACACAGTGAGAGAGCGAGGGTAGGGGTAGTCCATATGAACATGTGGCAATTGGTTATCTTGGCAACATCGGTCCCCTCCTACTGGCAAGGCCATACCTCTGGAGGCATCTGTGTTTCTTATAATCCCTTTCTGGTCACTATCTATGTAACACTGGCCTGTCCAGCTCAACTATTCAACACCTTCCTCCTCTCCAGTTTTTCCATGTTGTCTGTCATATTCTCAGCCCTTGGTTTGCTCACACATCTTCTTGCATCTCTATTGGCCATGTTGGGCCATGGCCCTCTCCTCATCCCCTTTCTCTTCTGTGCCAGGAGAGACAGCATTGCTTAGACAGAAATTCTAAGCATTCTGGGTTCATGAACATTTATTTTTTAATTTTGATAAATGTATGTCATTATAAATGTTTCCTTTGTAAACCTGTGGATTTTATTTTATGCATCTAAAAGCATGATTCCGAAAAGGGGTCCATAGGCTTCCTCAGACGATTGCCCAAGACACTGGAAAAGGGGAGAGCTTTGGGCTTCGATAGAGGGCTGCTCATATACTTAGAAAGACCCAGATTCAAATCTTGCATAAAATGCTTCTTTCAACAGAGATGTCTTTACCTCTTGCTGTCAGACACCCTCATCTGAAAAGGCATCATCATGGCTGGACCTGTAGTCATTACCTCACTGAGCTGTCAAGAAGCTCCAGAGAGAGAGTGACTTTCATCTTCTTTGAACACTGGTTGTCTTCAGTCTTCTCTGAGAATACAAGTTTCATATCATTGTGATCTCCTTAGTCTTGAATGGAAGGATAAATGGAGGAGCAGGTGGGATGAATGAATGAATGGATGAAAGAAAGAATGAATGAACATGTACAAAAGCAAAGACAGTCCCTGCCCTCAGGGAAGCTATATTTCGGCCATCAACAGCACCAAAAACAGTTCATCTTCAGTTTACTGTTGGGTTACCACATGAACAGAGATCCTGTTAGGAGGTCCAGTAGGGTTACGGCCAAGTGCTAGGCAATTTATCAAAGTCTACAGCTGGAACAAAGGAAGACTAGAAATCAGGCTTGATTGGAGTGAAAACATCTTCACCAACACTGCTAAATTCAATGTCTTTATAGTGTTGGGCAAGTGGCTTCTCCTGTGTGGAATTCAGTTTCCTTGCCTATAAAACAAGGGATTTGGTCCAGATGTGAAGCCTGTGACCCAATATACATGCAAAGGGAAGGGTGGGCAGGTTTTCAGTCCTAGCTTTTATATACACATTGAGAATTAATTTCAGATTTAGAAGAAAATAAATAGTTCTCAGTTATAAGAAGACTTGCCATTTCGTCCCTTTGGATGGTGCTGGAATGGGAACCAGATTCAGGCTTTAATTCTGTTCGCTTGCTTGCCAGAGTGTGCTGGTCACAATAATTGCATGGTGGTCTACTGAAAATGCTGCTAGCTTCACTTGGCTGATTCATGAAGTAGGGTTTTCTTTATGCCAAAAGGTAAAGCTGCCCCCTTCCTTTGGGAGGAGAAGCCCTCCATTTCTTTGTAGCTGAGGCATTTTTGTCTTGGCAAACAGGACATGAGGACATATTCTGGATGCCCTCTGAGGCCCTGGAACCAGGACTTTGCTTGTATGTGCTGGCTGTCTTAATTTAAGCAAGGTTGTCTTTGGGAATAATACAGTGGAAGTGATTTTGATGATTGGTGTTTTTAGGTAAAAATTTGTTTTCATTTTAATTTTTAAGTTTTGGGGTTGCTTGGAGGGTAAGGCATTTTATTTTGTGGGTACCCAGATCTTAGGTACTGGGGCTTAGGATGACTGAGCTTGGTTAAGATCCAAAGAGCATGGACCCTTTGGAAATTCTAGGTTTGTTGGGCCTAGGCACAGAGGGCATGGCTGCGTGCCTGTTGTCCCTTCTGGGCACACTTGCCTAGCACCCTTGGTCCCTTCAGCACTGAACTGTGGATTCTCAAACGAAGTTATCATGTGAACTGCTGTGAGGGAACTTATCAAAAAGCTGGGACTGACGAAGTCAAGTAGATATGGCAGCAAAAATTATTTTCCTCTCAACATAATGACTTCTGTTTTTCATATCTGGCAGATATTACCTACTAAATTTAATCTGCAGTGCTGAAAATTATACCATTTTTTATGATTTGTTTAATTTTGACTGAAAAAAATTGACTATTCATCGATTCTTGACCTGGGAGTATCAAGGAAAAAATTTAGCTAATAGGAATTTTCATGAGGTGTAAATTTAAATGTATGAAGATTCTGCCTTCCTATAATGCAGTAGATGTTAATTTAAAAATTCTATAAGCGCCTGAGGGTTGGAATGTCTGAAGTACAGAAAGTCGAACCACTTATGGCTGTTAAATGTTAGAAAAAGCCTGTTTGTATAAATATACATTAAAATATTCATGCTCAGTTTCAGTGAGTAGTTCAGACCTACTTGGTTGACCAGATTGAGATTGTTGATGTTTTCTCCTTTTTAATCTAATTACACTATTCTGGCAAACTTGAGGCTGAAAATCAGTATCCGATTTCAGAATAAAAAATAAAGTACAATAATCCCCGAACTCCACATCCTTAAAAACATCTGGAACACCTATTCTGGAGGAGTTTGTTTGGGTTCTTTGTGTCCTCAGTTCCAATAGGATTTCATGGGTTTCATGAAAAATGAAGGCTCCAAATATTGTGCTGGAAAAATGTCGGTGAATATGGCATATTCTTTACACACCTCAACTGTCAACATTTCTAATCAAATCATCCAGCCTTCTTGAGTCTTCAATGATACAAGCAATATTTCCTGTAATAAACAGCCTTAAGTCTAATGAGAGGCCCTAAGGCCACTTGCAATGTATGAATTCATTATAATTGAACAACCTAATCTGCAGGGCAAGGAGGCCTGCTCCCCAGTCTTTTAACTTCACGCAGCTTGGGTGTTTTATGAAAAATGTTGTACATTTTGTTTACAACGCACTGCTCCTGTTTGAAGTATTGTACACTCCTGTAGCGCATGAGATGGGGACGCATAATGGAGGACGAATCAAGGCGGCAATCTTTCATTTTGTTCTTGTATGAAAAATTCAAAAGACTGAAATCTCACCCAGAGAAATTTTGCAAGCATATTATTTTCCAATGTTTCGATCAATTTGTCTGTCAACCATGCTGAGAGGAGGAAGGGGCCGGCAAAAGCAATTTAGCCTGTGAGGTCCAAACCAGAAATGTTTTAAGAAACCTTGTCACATGTTATTTCTTTATATTAGAAGTGCTGGGGTTTTTATTTGCTGGTCATATTATGAAGCAAAATTGGTATCAATCATCTAAGTCAGCTGTGAATATCTGATATCAATATTACCTTTGTCCGCATAAATCAACAAGAAAGTAAATTAACCTCTTAATGCAGGAGAAAACCTTTGGACTTGACAACAGGCTTCATGCTTTGAATTTTACCATGTAACCATTCACTGATAGGTGTTCTAATTGATTGGGCCCAAGTGACATCATGCTGAAGCATCTTGCATCTGAGTGTTATTGACCTTGCCAGGGCTTTAATTGAGCTGTAATCTACTCCAAGTGCCTCTGGGACGCAGAAGTGCATGAGATCTGGGCTTTGCCAGGTGCAGAATTGGGAGGTGTTGATTCAGGGATACAGGGCATTTCACCTGTTGAATTTTCTTACCAAGTCATCTCAGATGTACAGACCAACAGCTCTTTGGGGATGTGACTACTCCAACAGTTATCTGGATTCTTCCTACTCTGCCCCATGGCCTATCATGCTAAGGTCATTGCTCAGAAAAGCAGTGTTTCAGAGAGATCTGGTCTGCACAGTTATAGATCTCTCTCATCACTCACCTGTTATAGCTGATGGAACTCATGCTTTCTAGTCACATTTGGCCAAGTTGACTGCAAAACTCTTTAGTGGTAGACATTTCCACTGTAGTAATGATAGCTAGCATTTATATAACTTTCTGTGATCCATCACCCACTTAGGTCAGGTAGTCAGGTGGCGTTATGCCCATTTTATAGATGAAGAAACTGGGGCTCCAAAAAGTCATAAATTTAGGGATGAAAGGGATCTTGTATATCACCTGATCCAAAGTTAATACCAGATAGTAAGTTCTACCTTGAGTGATTGTCTCCGCATCCTTCCAGGTTTCCGTTGTTCTATCAACTGAGTGACTTGCCTACAGGTATGTAACTGGGAAGGATCAGAGCTGAGAATAATCCAGTCTAGATCTGGTCATTTGGCTCCAGTCATTTTTAGGAAGATGGGTCCTGGCCATTCTCAAGGCATAGACCTGAGTTGTACTCTCTTTTCCTCTCTTTCACATGAATATGCTTCTTTGTGCTTTCTCCCCAGCACACTGCCTGGACATGGAGATGACTATTTCCTCTTGCTTAGCATCTCTTAAGATAGCTCCTCTCTTATCATCGTGGACCTGGACAGACAGGGTCATCCAGAACGGTCTCCTGGAGGGGACTTCCCAACACATAGGAAGGTCTGCATGGCTGCCATAGATATGTGTGTGTGTGTGTGTGTGTGTGTGTGTGCTCGTGAGTGTATGTATGCTCTCGTGAGTGCATATGTACATGTGTTTGTGTGTGTGTCTGTGTTTTTGTGTGAACATGTATGTGTGTGTATTTTTTTCTTAATACAGCTCATGTGGGAATAGTTTCAAAACACATGTCCCTGGCTTGTTCATTTCCTATCATTGGCAAGGATTATATCAGAACTCTTGGAATAAGGTGATCATCCTTCCATCTCAGCTTACTGTTTTTGCAGTTTTATTTCATTGGGCTACCTTGTCCATATCCTATTACTTCTGGAGAATTCTGAAGGAAATAAAAAGACCCAACCCAGAAGTGGTTAGTTTTCAATACTGTACCATGGGGAAATTTCCTTTCTGACCCTAGCCACTAAATAACATTCCCTGAAGCTTTAAGGATTGATAGAGCTTGTAATTGTTAGTATCTCCCAGAAGATGATGGTATTCATGTGTGTCTAATTCTTTTTAAACTTTACCAAAGTATTGCCTCTCTAGGATCCCCTGGCAGTGAGTTTCACAGGTTAATTATTCAAGAAATGTGGGGTTTGTTTGAGCTTCCTGGGTAACACGTGGCTCTTTTCCTTGTTAGGATTCCAACACCCCTTTGTCCATAAATCATCTTGTGTCATTTCAGCCATGTTGATCCACATTAATCCTCAATCAGAAAAGCACCAGGCAGAGGTCTACATCTTTGTCCACTTTTGAGAATTAAGCCTGCCTTGCTTCACGACTTGTTGTTATGACATGTGTGTTTTTTAGGTTGACTGGTAATTCATTAAATCAACAAGCATTAATAAGTGTTTACTATGTGCCAGACATCGTGCTGAGTTCTGGGGATACAAATGTGAGCAGAAACAAAAAGCAGTCTCTGCCCTCCAGAGACTTTTATTCTAATAGGAGGAGGAAAACACATACAAAGAAACTGGAGGGTGGGGCTTGGGGGGAAGCATGATGGAAAAAGAAGTCCAGAGAGCAAAGACCATGGAGACCAAGGAAGCCATGAATAGAGTTGGCCCCCGGCACTTCCTTCACAGGGAAACTCTAAGAGGTGCTGACCAATTAGTAGAAAGGGCTGAAGGGATGGAGGTATCCTCCAGGGTGAGAAAGCCCTTGGAGAATGGCAGCAGAAGCGTTGTCATCCTTTATTAAGCACCTGCTGTATACCAAGTAGTGTGATAGGCATTGGAGATAGCACAGTCAAAAATGAAAAGAGTGTGTAGCCTCAGTGAGCCTAAATTTTATCAGGATTGTCAGGGAGGCAGATTTTAGCTTAAAGAAAGACTTTCCCAAGAATTAGCTGTGATCTGGGATGGCTGGGGCTCCCTCAGTGGGTAGTGAGGACCCTATTCCTGTAGGCATTTCAGCTCACAGGCTGCATGATCTCTTAAGCAGAGAGAGAATGGCAGAGCAACTCCATGGATCAGAGAAGGGGTGAGCCTAGTGATTCCAAAAGCCTCTTCTAGACTTGAGTGCTTTTTCTAGGAACTTAGGAAAGAAATTGATAAAAACAGAAATGCATCACTCCAGTTTTTCTTTCTTGTACCCGATAATGGTTTTTGGCTCACCTAAGTGGTTTCTTGTGTTGAAATGTATTTCACAGCATAAGTTCTGGAGGAATGATCTCAAAAGTGTGTTGAATATTCTTGGGGTCTTCTGTTTATAAGGATTCTTTGTGGAGTTGATCCCTTTCTGACACACCATCCTCAAGCTGTTGGAAGTGTTGTGGTGAGAATATCTACCCAGCTCAATGGTCCTCTTTCCCATGGTGTGCATATGGTTTCTTTCCTACCCTTCACAGACTGGGGGTAAGGGAAATATCTTCTGATTCTGCCATAGGATAATCCCTCGTGAATACTTTGTAACATTGCCCCCATGTCTTAGAATGTCAGCATTTAATTTAAGTCAGCTTGGAATGTGTGCATTCTTGATCACCAGACATCTTCTAACTTGGAGAAGTGGCCTTCATTGTGATACCTGAAGGATCTCATCTAAGTGTGGACATTTTTAGGAAACCACTGTCTGACAGCTGACTGGGAGTTAGCAGGACCTGGCTTCAAGGCCTGTCTATGATACTGTCTTTGTGCCTCTGGGCAAGTAACTGGATCATTTTGAAACCCTGGGCAGCCCTGATCTTGTAAATTGCAGAGCAGGTATCAACTGACATAAATGCTGAGAAGGCCCTCGCCAGATTTTCTGTTTTCAAAACCTCCCTCTATACCCCCTTTTTAAAAAGCCCTTTTCTTGTTCCTGCCAGAAGAATCTAAGTTTCCTGAGAACAGGGTCTTCCTGCCACCTAGAACATAGTTAAGTACTTGATTTGTGTTTGTTGTGTGTTTGATAACAAGGAATCATTGGGTTAGGGAGCAGCGGGCAGGCTGGGCTGGCTAACGGTGCCATTAATCCATGGGAAGAGACAAGGGAATGAAGGAGAGAAGCTGCTTTGGGAGTTGGGGGTGGTTGGGGAGTGGAGCAGATAGGAGAGAGAAACAAAATGTTCTTTTTTCTACGTTTCCTTTTTGTTTAGATTTTTGTTATAAAATATTCGTTTATTGAGAGCTGTGTTACCCTTAGTTGACATATTGACATTTCTAGGCACTGTGGTTATTCTTTTGAGAAATAGAGCCCTACTCTGACAAATTCTTATCAATCTGTGGAATTGTGTGAAAGTCATGGTAAGATCTGACCCACAAGTAATCAGAACAAATTCTTTGGGGGACTTGGGCTAATTAATTTCAAGTCTGTCCCATTGTCTTGGTAAATAACTCAGTGGCCCTCTGTGAGGACTTGATGGTGCTGGGATGCTGTCTTTAATAATCCATCACTGACAGTGATTCCTCGATTCCAGGATGTGATTGTTCACAAAGATACAGTGGAGAGACCAGCTTCCAACTAGGTTTACATTTGGAGTCAGAGAAACATGGGAAGATGGGTGTGCTCTGATGCAGAGCTGAACCCAGAGCACCAAATGCAGGATGAAAATGGTCAAGGTCTTAAAGAAGAGATCTCAACACAAAATGAAACATTCCTTCCCCCCAGGAGCTCTCATTCTTTAAGGCTGGGCAGTGTGTAAAACACAGAAGCTCAGTAGAGAATAAATACAAGGTAGTTTAGGGGAAGAGGCATTTTGGGGGCATCAAGAAAGGATTTAACCTTTTGGATCATGGTGCCCTTTGGCCATCTGGTGAAGACAATGGACTCTTTCTTCAGGTGATGTTTTAAATGTATCCATTAAATTCATTGGATGACAAAGGAACACAATGTACTGAAATACAAGGTATTAAAAAATCAAAGTGTTAAATCAACTTAACACACACAAAAGGTATCAAGAAAAATTGATTTAAAATGGAGTGCAGAGTAGGGAAGGCCTACTTTCCTTCCTCTGAAGGAGCAGGTAGCTTCCACCATGGCCACTGGAAGGACTGCAACCAAGGCAGGATGAGGCAGGACCCTTATAGAATTCTGAACTTTGGATTTTCTGAGATACTGTCCCCTGGTTATGTGATTTCATGTTCTCCTCTCTGATAGGCCCTTCCTCATACAGCTTCTTGGGCCTGCGCATTAGTTTCTGACCTCTAACCTGTCCATGCTAGGTCCCAACCCCTATCACCTTAGGAATGGGGAAACAGGACTTTATTACTTCCCACAAAGCTTTCTTTAAAAAATGTCCACAAGCATAGGATTCCACATCTTTTTGGAAAAGGGAAGGAGAAGAACGATACAGGATTTGAAGCCTCACCATCTGAAGAGCCATCAACTTTGCAGGACTATTGTTGGACTTGGTTTTTCTGATGTTACCATCTGCAGTAGCCCTGCCCTCAAAGTCCTCCTGAAATGCAGTGAATCATCTCATTGGGAATTTCCTAATTAAATATTTTAAACCAGCAGTTTTTGTTACCAGTATCTTTATGCCAAATATTTAAAGATAGGAAAATGTCAGTTAGGCTTCTCTGGTTAGTTTATAATGCATGATGCCTGTTTTGTAGACCAGGTTTAATGGATCCTAGGAATGCAGAGGCTTGGCCCCCTCCTCCTTCTGTAACCTCTCCAGGATCTCTTCCTCCCTCCTGGCTGGAGCTGCCTTGGCTCTAGGCTGGCTCCACTGCTGCCTCCTGCCAAGACAAAGAAGATCTCTGCCCTAAGGCCCCCCCTCCTTTCAGCTTGCCCTTGACTGAAAGCCTGATTGCCCATCTCTAGAAGGGGTACAGTGTTCTTCATGGGGCTGACCTCACAGAGTTCTCGTGATGACCAGGTAAGAGAAGGTGCTTCCTCAGCCTTAAGCTCAAATAGCTTTGTTTTAGAGAGGAAGAAAAGAAGGCTTGGGGTATCTATGACCTCTCCAGAGTCACTCTGCTCTCCATAGGAGTAGCTTAAGTACATGGTCTTGTGCTCCCAAGGAATTTGGTCAGAAGCAGACCTCTGAGAGAAGAATTCTGCTTCCCAGTAACCCATCATCACTTCCATGATGACTGAAGTGTTCTATTTTTGACTGGATCTTGAGGAGCATCCTATGAAGTGAGAGAAGATGTTTCCACAGCATTACTTGGAGGGGGGTATGGGGGATAATGCAGAGACATTTCACATTTGCAGCATTTTCATGTGCCTTGTTTGATTGTTTGGTTGTTCAAAGGTAACCCCTGAACTCTGTGATATAGCTTTAAAATCATTAGAGATGGTGAATATTCTTTCTATCCAGATCTGTTTTCATAACAGATATAGTTATTGCCACATAGATATTAATACCTCTGTATGGCTGATGGCATTGGACTCTTGAGAATTGCAAACAGAGGGTCTTTTAAAAAAAAAACCAAAACTCCTTATTCTGTCTTTAAAAATTCTTCTAAAAAAGAATATTTTTTGGAATTTCAGTACTTAAAATGGGCACACACGCCCTTTCTCTCACCTCCTTCGCTAAAAGATAAGAGAGGGTTTGAGGGATTTCCTCATGAGGAAGCCAGTCTGTCTCCCAGAGCAGGCTGGGGCAATCCTGGCTTTTGTGCCGACTTCCTGTTCACTGCCAAGATCGTTGACCAAAACAAGAATGATTTCTTTTTAGAGGAAGGATATTTATGGCTGAAAACAGTACTAAAAACATGGGCATATTGATCACAGCTTTGAGAGATGCTCACTCTGCATCCCTCAGTATACCTAAATATTGGCTTTATTTTATCCTCTCGCAAAGACAGATTGCCAACACAAAAGATGAACCATCTTTGGGGGGAAGATCTTAGATCTTTCTGATGGGCTGTCTGGCTTAGTCCCAGAACTACAGGGAACTAACAGGGCCATACATGCGCAGCGTCTACAAATAGTCAGCCAACATCATAAGCAGAGGCTTGGAAGCCTCTGCAAAACTGCCTTGGGTGTATTTGATTTAACTTGTAATAAGTAAAATTAACACCAAATGGAAATTCAAATAGCTGAACATTTAAACAATCTAACAATAAACTCTTATTCTAAAGTCAACGTGAAAATAAGGACTGTGAAGCATCCATTATTATTTTAAGAGCCTTTCTCTTTAATTTGCTGTTTTTATGGGAAATCCTCTGGGTTTATAAAAGGGCCAAGCCTTTTGTCTGGGAGGCGACTGTCACAAATCTTGCTGCTGTGGTGGGTGGGAAGCAGGACCAGCATCATCTGGTTTGATATGAAATGATATTTCAAAGGGGTCTGCTTGGACTGGGGTGGGTCTGAGCTACAGACTAGAGGAGCAAGAGTTAGGGGATGGGAACGCTTCCATCAGCCCCTCCAGAAGCATTGTGTAAGCATCTGCCCTCTGCTGGGTCCTGGGGATACAGAGACAAACTGAGATTGCCTGGGCCTCAAGCTGTGAACAGTGTGGGAATCCCCCGCTGAGTGAGGGACAGCATGTGTACATAAAGGTCCATACAGAAAGCATACATAGTGAACAGAGTGAATTTGTACGGTGGTCACTGGGAACAGAGGAAGGGAAAGGGGTCAAGAAAAGCTTCCTGAAGAAGGTGGCCCTTCTCTGGATTCTTGAAGGGGATTCCAAGGCAGAGGGAGCAGGAAGAATGTTGGGGAGGGGAGGGGAGGCAGGCAGTGGATGGGATCAGTACCACCAGACTAACAGGTCAGCTGCTTGAAATGAGGAGATACTTGAGGCAGGGAAGCCAATTAGCAGGCCCTCACAATTATCCAAGCAAATTAGGGAAGGTGATGGGGGAGAATGGAGTTAGAGAGAGAGAAGAATAAAAAGAATATGGACTGGGCCTCACATCCAGAATAATTATTAAATAAGATTTAATGTGACTGAAAATTTCACACCTAAGGCAAGATGAAACCAGTTGATTGGACAGCTAAGTAGTTGTTCATAGGTCTCCAACCATTTATTCACTCAATAAACATTTATTTCTTCATAGGTGTTTATTCAGTGTCTCTGGGGCTAAGTGTTGGGGGCAGAGACAAATTCAGACCAAAGAAGGTCCTTGATCTCATGTTGTTTGTAGTCCATGTGACAAGGATGAAGGCCCAATGGGAAAGTGAAGAGAATGTAAATGACCACAAGCCCCAGCAGCAAAGAGAGTGACTGGTCACGTCCAGAGGGGCTGCCCTCCTGGGAGTGTGAAGAGGCTTTCACAGGAGGGAGCTGGATGAGCAGGGAGGGGCCAAGGAGAAGGATGAAGGTGGAAGTCAAGATACATTATGATTGGGGATGAGCAGGAGGGGCCAAGAGCACATCCTCACCACCTGCTTGTGCTTTCTGCTGATTTTCAGTTTCTGAACTCATGAGCATCTCTGGGGAACAGCCAGGCTCCTGGTTTGACTGACACCTGAAAAGAGAGACTGGCCAGCCCTTGTTGCCTCAGGATGAACCTGTCCTGGGCTAACGGGGGAGGCGGGGCTGACCCTGGGGTTCTCTGGGACCTCCTCCCTCCTCAGGTTCAAAGGCCCCTCTCACTTCTTTCCCAGAGGAGCAGGCAGCAGAAGGAATCATCATGGCAGGTCCAAGGAAGGAGTCAGTCGTTTTTCAGGCTCCCATAGCATATATGTGAAAGACTCTTTGTGTGGGATGTGGGTAAGATTCAGTTCCACAGCAGTTAAGAGCCAGAGGACCCGAATTCCAGCCCTGACTCTGCCTTTTACTCCTTCTGTGACTTTGGCCAGATCTTGGCCCCAGTTTCTTACCTGTAAAATGAATGGTTTGATCTAAATGAGTCCCTTTCATCTCTGACTTTCTAATTCTCTAATCCTTTTGTAAGAAGTCTAATGTAATCCAGATGTTTTAAACATGTATCTTTCTATATCTTAGCAATTTTGTGTAAATGTACACTTGTAAAAATTCATCTTTTTACTTTTAAAATCTAGGAAAATACTTTTCCAGCTTTTCCACCAAAAGGATGAGGGAGACCGCTACTCTGGGGAGCAGTTTCCACTCTATACTTGTGACAAGGAAAGGATAAATCCTAGCAGTCTATTGGCAATCATCTTGGTTCTGGCAATCCTAGGCTTTGGCAAGCTGAAATCATAACAGACCAAGTTCATTGTTCCTAGATCAAAGTGAAAGACCTATTAGTACATAGTGAGAAAATGAGAATTGTAACAGAACCAGATACTACAAGATTTTTTGGCAATTTCCAACATCAAGCCAAGTAGGAGTCAGGTTTTGCCTCATGGCAGAAGCTAAGACTTTGCAATGTTTTCTGGCTTTGTCTTCATGCTGGGGTGCAAGGCAGGATGGTGACAGGGATGGCTGCCTCACTGCTGCTGGCCAGTGAGGGCTGTGCCAGGGCAGGGGCTGTGCCAGGCCAGGGGCTGCCTTGTTCCTTGGGGTCTACTCAGTTCATCTGTTGACCCTTCAGCCTCTTCTCATCCCCAATAGCACCAGCTCAAGAAAAGCTTTCCTGATCCCCATCTTCTGTGGATTTGTATTAGATTCATGAGTACTTGTACTCATGTGTGCCATCTCTGCCAATAGAAGGTAAACTGTTTGAAGATAGAGGCCATCCACTTTCTGCCTGCCTCCCAATCTTAGTCCAGAGCCTTGCTAGGCCATCCACTTTCTGCCTGCCTCCCGATCTTAGTCCAGAGCCTGGCATATAGCAAGCACTTACTACTTGCTCATTGATCCATCTGTTTGCATCATACTCATGGAGACTCTGTGATAGGGGCTACTTTGTTCATGTGGTCATTAATAATGGCTCCTGACTCAAGCTTTTTCACATTTATTCACAAAACTTGTCTGTCACAGTGACCCCATGAACCTGACAAGACTGAGATTGTAAATTAGGCTCATCCTTGCATGGTACTGTGGAAAGCTGAACTGTGCCCAGGTCAGCGTTCTCTCACAGTATCCACTGAGAGTGAAGTCACCATCCATTGGGAGCTGGGCTTCATGGCCTTTTCCTAGCACTGCCCTTCAGGCGAGGGTCAGGACAGGGACTCTATAGCAATGGCGAAGGGAATGGGATGGAGTAATAGCCTTGATTGATGAGGGATACTATAGGGATGCAATCTGTCTCCTGATTGATAATCTTACCAAAGGAAGAAGATCCCAGGATTAGCTGAAGCATGGTCTCTGCCAAGACTCAAAGGCAGTAGAGAGAATTTTAAAGTCAGGTCGGCACACCCTCTCTCAACTAGTTCCACACCGAGTTTGTGTCTGAACAGTCCTTTTTGACTTGCTTCATACCTCCCTCCAAATACCCAAATGCGCAGACTGTATAGGTTATTAAGGATAGAACAGTGAACTCAATCTAGTTCAATAAAACTTGAGAGACAAATGTGAAATTCTATACTTTAGTTCAAAAAACAACTTCATGAGCATAGTTTGGTGGAGACCAGGATATTAATCTTTTTACTTAAAACAAAAAGACCTGGGAGTCTTAGTGGAGTCCAAGTGCACAATCTAATTCAACAGTGTTATTGATAGCTAAGAAAAACAATATCCAATGAGATCTTAGGTTAAACGAAGAGAAGAGGGAAAGGAATAAACATTTATGTAACACCTGCTATGTCTTAGGCACTCTGCCAAGTCTCTTAAAAATATTACCTGATTTAATCCTCACAATTTGGTGAGGTAGACATTGTTCTTGTTAGTATTCTACTTTTATAGCTGAGGAGATGGAGGCAAGTGGAGGGTTAGCTGACTTGCCCAGGGTGTCTCGGGTGAAATCTGAACTCCCATCTTCTTGACTCCAAGCCTGCTGCTCTGTATATTGTGCCCCCAGTGGATAAAACTTCAAACTGTCCAGCCTGAGAGGATGATACCTAGTCTAGTTTTACTGGACCTTCTCATGGGCAGACAGACCTTGGTGCTCCGAGGCTGTCTTTGGTTTCAAGTGCCTCTTTTTAGTAGGGCCTTGGTAACTTGCTGAGCATCTAGAGGAAGTAAGGAGGAAGATTAGAAGGAGGAGGAGAGAGGAGATTGTGTCATACAGGGACCACTTGAAGGAATCAAGTGTGTTTAGTTCAAAAAGGAGGAACTCTTTTCAAAATTAAGTAAAAATTGGGAGTAGGGTAGGTGGGTAAGTAGAGTTAACTGTCTTTGAAGACTGACTTGGAAGAGATGCCAGGCTCATAGATCTTGGCCCCAAAGGTCATATCTGTAGTCTCCAGATGGCCGTACAGAAATATTTTCATTGGAATAAAGGAGAATGCAGGTGCACAGAGGAGCTGGTCATGGCCGGAACAAATCTCTTGGCACTGAGTGGGCTACTTCTGACAAGAGTTCTTGACACAAAAGTAGGTGGCAATGTTATGGGAAGGGTGTGATTCAGCTGAAGGGTCAGGCCCTGTGATCCCTCCTGCCCCATCCTCTGACCTATTAAGAAGAAGGTGGGCTTGGGGGAAGTAATTGGGATAGAGCCTCATCCACTCAGCTCTGTGGTTTAATCTCATTTTATCACCTAGGGGCGAGTGGCAGAATCATCTGGTCACTCTTTGCTCAGCAACCTCGTCATACATAGTAAGTACTTTTTGGTGTTTAGTTAACATGAATAAATAGTTCATTTTTATGTGGCACCTTAAGACCTACAAAGTGTGTTCTTCACAATAACTCAATCAGGGAGGCTGTGTAAGCTTTATTGCCTCTATTTTCAGATGAAGAAACTGAGGCTCTGAGGGAAAGTAATTTCCAGGCGGCAGCTCATGTTAACCTGTGTTCTCACAGGGATGTGAGGGCAGCCCTCCTTCCCATTGTTCTATATCAACCAGACCTTTAGGATTAGGGGCCGTGACCTTGTCATTGCTACTGCTAACATTTTCTCCCCTGGTGTTCTGGACACAGTGTTGAAAAGGTGGTGGGTCAGAGCAGAGCAACCTCTCCTTCATGGCCCTTCTGGCTCCCAGAGTCCTGGGAAAGTCAGGGATTTCTCCCTAAATCACACCTTTTGGTGACATCCCAAAAGTGCTCTGGGGAAAACACAACAAATTTCCATGAACTTCGAGCTTTCCTCTGTGAGGCATAAATTAACCAGATTTAAAAGAACTTCATGGGCCAATATGTTCAAAAGAACTTGAATGTCAAGGAACAGTAGTGAAGAGTTGGTGGCTGTAAGTTCCAGAAAGCTCTTAATCTTTTCCTTTCTGTGCTGTTAAGGAAAACCACATTGACCTTGAAAAGAAGAGCAGTCCTGAAGGTCTTTGTCTTGCCTACTAAACCCGTGGACCCTTTTCTTCCCCTTGGAGGAGGAGGCAGGATTTGAAAGAAACCTGCCTGATTGTATCACCAAGGCAATATTCAGAACACTGAGGACGACTATGAATAAGCTGGTGTAGTTCTGAATCACAAAGTATAACAGACTCTCCATATAGAAGGCAGAGGAAAGTCATTTATTCAGACACCAGAAAGCCAAATCCATCATAGGAACAAAGAAATCCATCATAATAATCAAGGAATCTATACACATTATCAGGCCTTCCCACAAATGAACACCCTCAAGCAAAAGGTCCTTCTCTCACTCACAGGCAGCTGCCTGCTTCCTCTCTCTCTCCCATATCTTACTACTCTGACTCACTTCATGCTCCAACCCTTCAGAAACTCCTCCCACCACATGCTCCATGTGACCGAGACTTCCATGTGACTCAGGTAGGTGACATGGCCCTGTTAATGAATGGGAAAGATCTTCCCATTTAAATTACCATTACACTGATGCAGATTGGTGGGAATGGCGATTCTCCTCAGCTTTTCCCATCTCTTTCATGTCCATTCTGTCTTTTCAACATGGCGGAAGGAGTAGCTGGTAGATTCACAAAAAAACAAGAAATCATCCACATAGTCAGGTCAGGCCTTCGGTTAACAAACCTTAAAATAGGTTTGTTAGTTCATAATATCACTAGAAGTTAATTAAAAGAACCTCAACACAGACTTATTTCAGGGTAAAAGGCAATTAGATGGTGTACCGAATAGAGTGCTAACCTTGGGTCAGGAGGCAGAAGTTCAAATTCAGCCTTAGGCACTTACTAGCTGTATCATCTTGGTCAAGACAGTTAGCCTCAGTTTCCTCAGCTGTAAAATGGGAATAAGGAGAGGCTAAGTTCCCAGAGTGGTTGTGAGTATCAAATGAGATAGTATTTTAAAGTTTTTAGCACTGTGCCCACCATCACATATGTGCTATATAAATGGCAGCTATTGTCCTTATTTTTAGATATGGCTCTAAAAATGAGCCACATCTTTGTTTTTTCTCCTTTACTTTCTTTTTTAAAATTATTATTATTTTATTTGTTTTCAGTGTTCTACAGTCACTTCCATATAACTTAGATATTTTCCCCCCTCCCCCACCTGAGATAACATAAAATTTTATATAGGTTCTACACATACATTCCTATCACATAAATTTTCACCGTAGTCATGTTGCATTGAAGAATTAAAATGAATGGGAGAAATCATAAAACAAACCAAAATGCAAAGAAAATGATCTGTGCTACATTCTGCGATCAAATTCCCTAGTTCTTTCTCTGGATATGAAAGGCATTTTGCCTTAAGAGACCATTAGGAATTTTTAAGTCATTGCGATGAAGTTCTAAGTCTACCAGAAAAAATCCTCATGTACGGTGGTTGTTGCTACAAAGTTCTTCTGGTTCTGTTCCTTTCAGCATCAGTTCATATAAGTCTTTCCAGGCCTCTCTGAAGTCTTCCTGTTCATCATTTCTCATAGCACAATAGTATTCCATTACATTCATATACCACAATTTATTCAGCCATTCCCCGATTGTTGGGCATCCTCTTGATTTCCAGTTTTTGGCCACCACAAAGAGTGCTGGTATAAATATTTTTGTACATGTGGGACCCTTTCTCATTTTTATGATCTCATGGGGATACAGTCCTAGAAGCAGCATTGCTGGGTCAAAGGGTATGCACATTTTTGTAGCACTTTGAGTATAGTTCCAAATTGTTCTGCAGAACAGTTGGATCATCTCACATATCCACCAACAATGGGTGTTCCTACTCTCCCATACCTTCTCCAACATTTATCATCTTCCTGTTTTGTCATGTTAGCCAATCTGATAGTTATGATGTGGTACCTCAGAGTTGTTTTGATTTGCATCTCTAATCAATAGTGATTTAGAGCATTTTTTCATATGACTATAGATATCTTTAATTTCTTCCTCTGAAAACTGCCTATTCATATCCTTTGACTATTTATCAATTGGGGAATGGTTTGTGTTCTTGTACATTTGATTCAGTTCTCTATATATTTTAGAAATGAGGCCTTTTCACAGATACTAGTTGCAGAAATTCTTTCCCTATTTTCTGCTTCCCTCCTATTCTTAGTTGCATTGGGTTTGTTTGTGCAAAAACTTTTCAGTTTAATGTAATCAAAATTATCCATTTTTTAGTTCATGTTTTCTATCTCTTGTTTATTCAAAAATTCTTCCCTTCTCCATAAATCTGATAAATACACTATTCCTTGCTCCACTATTTGTTTATAGTATCAGTCTTTATACCTAGATCATATACCCATTTGGATTTTATTCCTGTGTACAGTGTCAGGCATTAGTCTGTGCCTAGTTTCCTGATGGGGCTCCCTTAAGGAAGAAATGGTGTATGTGCTCCTTTCCCCCTCACACATGTGGCTATGTTAGTATGTATTGGGGCAGATATAAAGTAATCAGGGATTTTTAATGTCCAGCTTATTACTTTATAAGAAATCTTGTATGCCTGCTTATACATACCTCATTGAAGAACTCATTAGATGAAATTTGGGGGCTCCTGTGAGAAAAGCATTCCAGATTTTTAGCAAAAGGAGATGTCCATAAATTGTTCCAAATGGTAACTGGGGATTTATATGGCAGACATTTTTAGCTTTGACGTAGCTGTTTCAAGTACTTGAGAATCGATTTTAATTTCATTTTACCCAGACCCCTTTAAGAACAAAAGATGCCTGTTTCCCTCAGATCATTTGGCTTGACATTTTCCCTCTTTTTTTCTGATGCTAAAAAGTAGGTCCAAAATGCTTGTGGCATGGCAGAAGCATCAGTGTTGTTGATGGAGGGGCCTCGGTATCTGATCTTTTAGTTCCAAGGAGGAAGAGATGGACAATGATGATACATGTACCACTGCAGAGCCTAGGAGATTTATGGCCAAACCCAAGCCCCAGGGATTTCTTTCCCCACGAAGGAAAGTTCCTCTTCTGCTGCCATGCACTTAGGACAGACAGGTAATGTCTGAGTTTTCTTCTTTTTGTGTTGGATAACGCCTGGACGTTGAGCCAAGTTGATACTAACCTCTTGCCCTGCTCAGGCTGCTCGCTTGTTTTTTAAAAATTAATTACTTTTTAGTTTTAAATGTTCACTTTTATAAGATTTTGAGCTCCAGATTTTTCCACTTCACTCCCCTCCTCCTTCCCCAAGACAGCAAACAATCTGAAATAGGCCATACATGTATAATCATATTAAACATATTTCCACATTAGTCATGTTGTGAAAGAAGAATCAGAACAGAATGGAAAAACTATGAGAAAGAAAAAAGAGAGAAAATAGTCTGCTTTGATCTGCATTCAGACTCCATAGTTCTTTCTTTGGGTGTGGATGGCATTTTCTATCATGAGTCTTTTGGGGTTGTCTTAGATCATTGTATTGCTGAGAAGAGCTCACTAAATCTATCAGATATGGTTATCACACAATGTTGCTATTATTGTGTACAGTGTTCTCTTGGTTCTGCTCACTTCACTCAGCATCAGTTCATGTAAGTGTTTCCAGGTTTTTCTGAAATCTACCTGCTCATCATTTCTTATGGAACAGTAGCATTCCATTACATTCATATACCACCACTTGTTCAGCCATTCCCCTATTGATGAGATTGCGCACTTGTGTCTGATCCTCAACCTTTGATGCCTGGCCTTGGTTTGGAGAAGAGGAGGACATTTTGATGGTGTATCAGGTTCTGGGAAATTTTCTTTAATTAGATCATCCCTTTTTTTGGGATATGAAGGTCAATTAAAAAAACAGGCAACTTTTTGCTCCTCTCTTTTTCACATATAGGAAAAGCAGTGTGCTTTCATACTGTGACGGCTTGGTGAGTGCTTCAAATTGGGCAGTTGATTCCCTAGAGCCAGTTGAAACCCCTCCACACTTCCTTCTCCTGGGCTCTTCTTGCCCATTTCCATCAGACCGTCATGTTGAAAGCCTTCTTTTACATCTTCTCACTTTATGCGCACCTGTCAACCACTGCTGGCCATTCATTAGCTCTCCTTCCTGCTCTGTGACCATTTCATCTCCTTTTATAGGCAACCATGTCATTCATTCAGTGATTCTTTAGTAAGCACCTACTATGTCTCAGAGATTGTAACAGGCTCCAAGTATACAAAGTTTTACAAAGCAGTCCCCGCTTTCAAGGATCTCGCAGAAGACTGAATAGACTGTATTCTGAGACATACAGAGTGATTTCTAGGGGATGGGCATCAGCAAGAGGAAGAAGGGTCAAGACATACCTGTGCAGGAGGGCATTGCTTGGCCTGATGTTTGAGAATGTCTCTGATCTACTTCTTTCCTTCAGCTCCTCATTGGTATTATGCTCAAACCTCCTTATGCTCACCAGGGGTCTTTCGGTGACCCTTTTGGATAATTGTCAGTTTTGATGTTTCTGAAATCTACAGTTCCATGATTCTGAGCCATGTAACATTCTTAGTTAACCTATGGCCAAGGCACTGAAGCTTGGAGCTTATACCAAGCAGAGACCAGTGTGAGTGCATCAACCATCTCTCTGCTTCATGTCTTTGGGCAGACTTACAGCTTGGGTTCATTGGGGCCCCTCAAGCTTTTCCCTGGAAACATCAGCGTTTCACTTACGTCTACGTCTACATGCATGCACGCCTAGAAGCCAAAGGAACCTCATCTCTATTGTAAACATCCTGGCTTCCTGATAGTGTGATTCAGTGGTTAGAAAATGGAAAGTATTAAGGTCTCACTCCCAGTCCCATAAACTATTAAAACAACTGACCTTTACAGTGAACTCGAGCTCTGTAGGGACCTCTGTAGACCTCTCACTTACAGTTAAGACTCTCCAAGAGCCAGTCCGCTTACCTGGACCTGCACGGTCCATCTGACTCACAGGATAAGCAGGGCTAATGGGGGAGGTGTACTCTTCCCCATTCTGCCTCAGTCCCTTGCTTTTTCTGCTTGTCCTGAAGCTCCCCTTCTTGGGGTAGAAACTTGGCGTTGTTTAGGACTCCTACCCCTTTGTTCAGGAATTGTTTAGATAAGACTTTAAAGACAGAGCAGACAGAAAGAAAAACCTGTAGCCAAAATGCTCTTTGAGAGGTGATGGTGGTTTATTATTATGTAAGTTCTTGGGATTATACTGTCTTGAAAAACTGTCCTCCATAGTCCTAAATAAAATTGATATTTGAGAATTTAGAATTTGCAGAATTGACGTATTAGAGAGAAAAAGCATTGTGTATTTACTTTCAAGATTCAGACTTGAGTCATTTTCAGATTAGAGCATGTCATGCAATAGCCCTTTTCTTCCTCCCATAGGCCTTTATTGAATGCCTGTTGTATGCATGCCACCATGGGAAGTGAGCTCTCTTAGGATGGCTCTGTTTGACTCTGCCAGTTCATAGATGAGCAATGTTTTGGGAATTGTGAAGCCCCTAGAGTTGGGGAAGGTCAGGGGACTAGTAAGGTTGCCAGAGGCAGCCAAGGCCTAGATGCCACATTTAGCACAGAGCCCAGTTTGCCCCAGAGCGACCCTGGTAACATCCTCCCCAGTTCTGATCTCTTTACGGGGAGTTCTTCATCTTCTTGGGGGCACTGTGAAAATAAAGATCCCTCTACAGTTAAATTCGGTGAGAGGTGTTTGTAAAAGGGAGGAGTAATTGTGTCTTTCAAACTCTTATCAAAATTTTTTTTTTTACCAGCATATACCTCTTTCTTCCTAGCTTGAGAACTTACCTCTGCAACTCTTACGTTCTCCCTAAAACAACCCCACCACCAGACCCAACCATCAGTGTGGGGCTAAATCCAGGGGGAGAAAATGCTCCCCTTTATTCAATGAGTTTATTTCTGACCAGAAAGGGTAGGTTGCTATTTCTGTTTGGCAGAGAACAAAAGCCAGCCATGGAATTGCAAAGAGAGGCAAGAAAGAAGGAATCTGATTTGCGTGGCACAAGCCAAGAAAGAGAATTGTAAACTTTGAGAAGTGTGTCATTTGTCATTCTCAGACTGATAAATAACTTGGAGAGACTGGAATTTCTTCTATAAAATCCCTGATATCAGCACTGATGCTCTAGCCAGGGAGGGAATGTAGGTGGGATTTGACCAACTCCTGTTTACTGGCTCTCCAGATACTATGAATCTTGTGCTAGCAACCACAAGACAGGTTTTATTACCACCACAGTATCCTAGGACAAGGGATTGTATGGTGGCCACGTGTGGATTGATGGGCCTTGTTGGATGCTCCTGCTTTGCCTTCACACTCTAGCCATAGAGAGATGAGTAAATGAGCGTGGTTCAGAGAAGAAACCTTGACTCACACCCCTGTGGCCTTGCAGTCAGGAGGCTGAACGAACGAGCCTCAGTATCTTGTGTACTTGTGGGGAATGCATGTGCAATTCGAGGCAGTGGAGGCTCATCTCTACACAGCTATTAAGTGAAGCCCAGTGGGAAGGGATGGGGGTGCCATGACAGATTCTTGGGCAGAATGGACAGTTTGACCAGTAGTGGTAGTGTTGCTGGCATTTGCTGCTGAGACCAGTGCCAAGCTTGAGAGTGAGTGCCTGCATGTGGTGGAGACATTTTCCAAAGCTGGATCTCTCAACTGTTTGCAATCTGTTTTCCTAAATGCTTAAGGCAGTTTGGCTGGTGGTGTATGGTGAAGGGGTTACAAGTAGTCACTGTGGAAAGGTTCTGGAATGAGTTGGGAGAAGCTAAGTCTCTTGAGGCTCTTCAGTTCCCATGAGGAAAGCCTGACCAGATACCCCTCAGCTCAGGCCGGTTCATGACCATCTGTCTAATAAATGTGAGTATGAGTAATGTTCTTTAAAAAATGAGTCTGAAGAGCCTGTTCACCCTCATCCGCTGAGGTGGCCAAGGCTTCTATATTCTCTTTTTCTTCCTTTGCATTTAGGGTGAACCACTGTTCTTGGGGGAGTAATCCAGCAAAAGTGTGGAAAAGGGCCATGAAAACCAAATGACCACCTCAACCCAGCTCCCTGCTTTTGTCTGCCTAAATTATGAGTATAGCACTTCCCACCCTATCACTTTACTCACTTTGTGAATTATCAACAAAGGTGTTTTTCCTTTTTTTTAAATGTTTAATTGGCTTGTTTAGACTCTCCTGAGACCCTGGCAGTCATAATTGTGAAAATGCCTAGATCATTAGTTGTGGCTGTTAGTTAAGGAGACTTGGGGAGCCTTAAGTGTCTCAGTAAGGAGGACTCTCAAACAATGGTTTGAGGTCAGTTTTCTTTTTTCTTCTTGGTGAGCCATGAGTGCCCAGCATAGGACATGAACTGGACCCTTAAAACGATCAGTCTTCCCATGAAGCCGTTAAAAATACTTTCTTCTCTTTGACCAAGGTCACAGCGGCCCCCTTCTTCAGCTGGGCATCCCTGAGACATCTATCCCCTCAACCATTCAAACATTGGCAAAGTTGAGATGACTTGGAGGCTTAGCTGGCGTTAAAAATAAATGCCCAGCTCAGTGTCATCATGCCAGTAACCTTGATTTTCAAAGCCAGTGTACAATGATCACAGGGTCTGGAAGGACCTCAATCTGAAACTTTAAATGAGAGTCCAGAACTCTAAATGGGGAAATAGAGGCACCATGGGGGGAGCCAACTTGCCCAGGGTCCTGGGACTAGTTAGTATCAAGATAGAATTTCAGCCTGGGTTTTTCAGTGCCTGCCCACTGAGCTCTTGAAGTCATTCACTACTGCTTCCTGTTTTTTGTTTCTGCCCAAAAGGAGTCACTGATTCTCAGCCACATAAAGCAGCAGAATTTCAAATCTGGGAGCAGAGGAAAGAATTCTTCACTTACACAGGTACACGGACTTTTTCAAGAATCCTCCTCTGAGGCCTGTGGTGACTGTCTTGTCTTTCCCATCTATTCTTTAGAATCTTCAACCTTGATAAAAACCAGGGTCTGTGGAGCTTTCCTTGGGCTTTTTCCCAATTGTCCTAAAAGGTCCGATGGCTCATCTTTGCCTAAATTTCTGTACTAGATGTTTTTGAAGTTGGACATGTTTGAAAATGTGTGTGGAAGCCATGGGCCCAATCTACTTCTGAGCCTGTGATAGTTTTCAGTGGTAGGGCGCTGGGTTTGGATGTGGCCAGGCGCAGGGTTCTAAACTCATTGATCTCTGATACTGACTAGTCATGTTGGCGATCTGGGCTTCCACTTTCACCTCTGAGCCTCAGTGTTGTCATCTGTACAGTGGAGAAAGTGCTATTGCCTTTAGGTGTTGTTTTGACAAGTTTGACAGACTAGGCAGTTGCTTTGACTGTGTGGAAAATCTCCCCTGGTTTGAGAGCTTGGGGGTTTGAAAGCAAGGGTGGGGCCAGGATGTTTTCTGCTTTCTAATTCCTCCCTGAAGAGGTTGGGTCACCCCATTCCATCCTTGGCTTCCACTGGAGCTCTGGCCACAGCAGAGTTTTCTAAGGCATGGGGCCATTTCCCAAACTAGTGGGCCCTGGGGAAATCTGGTTGTTTGAGACAGTTGGAGCATTCCTTGGTGTCCTTAGGACATAGGCAAAGCCTTCCGTAAGCACAGGAGAGCTGCACTGGTCACAGACTCTGTCCTGTGCCTTTTCTCCTAACCCGGCATTCATCTCTCCTGCTGACCAAGCGTGACCTACCTGCTTTTTCTCTGTGGGCAGTGGCTCTCTGCCTGCAGAGATAAGCTCTTGATGCACAAACCCCTTTGGAAAATCCCTTGGGCTTCGGATGGGATCAGGCTTCCTATAGCCCCCATGCTGGAAGTGACCCCCTCCCCAGAAGTTACCCCCTCCCAATCTCTGAGCCCTTTCTACATGTACTCTCCTGGAGCTGTTTTCATTCATCTTATTCTTGTGACCTAGAAAGCTGGCATGTTTGTCATTTTAGGTTTTGCAAATTGTACAGATTTCTGAGCCAATGCTCGTAACTGCCTTGGGAGGTAGCTCTTAGTGGCATTACTATCCCCATTTTACAGATGAGGAAGCTGAGAGTCGGAGCCGTTAAATGAAATATATACTGAATGTTGAGCTAATAAATGATGTTGACTGGAGCCAAACTCCTATCTCTGCGGATCTTCGTAGATGCTAAATTTGGCACCTTTTCCTTGTTTCCTTTCACCCATTCACTGCCCCCATGCCCCAGGTCCTGGCACACAATAGACCTTGTTAAATATTTATTGAGTGTGTGGTGAATGGCTCTCACATTATTAACATTCTTTGAAATTGTTGACATTCCCAGGAACAGCAGACTAGAACCCCACCCTTACCTCTCCCCTCTCTCCCCTCCCCCCATTAAAACCAGGTGACTGGAACATAGATGCAGAGCTGAGAAAGGGACTGAGGTCTGTGGTTCTAACTTAAATTTTACTGTGACGAGAGAGAATATTTTAAAAAAACAGCCCAGCTAGTAATTAAAAGACATTGGTTGAAGCAAAGATAGAACTTGATAATTCTGTGTCAGTGGGAAATGTGGTGTTATAAAAAGCTTTCCTAAATCAGTGCATTCTCTGTCGCCTAAACTGAGGGGCTACAAGAGTGGCTGCTAGGACACAGGGATTTTTTTTCTTTTAAATGTTCTTTTCCAAAACAAACTCTAAGCCTTCTCTGCAATTTCCTGGATGGAGGAGCTCTTAGGAGGAGCACCTTGCCCCTGCTACCCCAGCTGCCGTCTTGAAGCTTTGAGAACTTGCAGTAGAGGCCCGACTCAAATCCGGATCTTCCTGATGCTTCTCTGTAGAGACCTTTAGAGTCATGGAAGGC
This sequence comes from Bettongia penicillata ogilbyi, assembly GCA_023548195.1. Lineage (NCBI taxonomy): Eukaryota > Metazoa > Chordata > Mammalia > Diprotodontia > Potoroidae > Bettongia > Bettongia penicillata. The sequence continues at coordinate 6,825,971 of JAJHZJ010000537.1, read as the reverse complement.
CCCTGTGGATGCAAAGCCAAAAAGGATCAGTGCCTGCCTCTAACATGGAATTAGGAGAATCACTTTCTTTCTAGGAGCTGCTACCAAATGGTGAGGAGCACATGTTTGCTGGTTTACATTTGATGGAGGGTTTTCCCTCCCCGCAAAGTGGCCCGGCAGGAGTCTCTTCTTGCCCCTACACTGGATGGGCACCCTTGTTTCTCCCCAGTCATTGAAGCCATGATGAAGCATCTAATGTGTGCCGGGACCTGGTTAAACACAGAGGCCCTGGTAGCCCCTGCCCTCAGGGAGCTCATTCTAATCCAACCATCTGATTGTTGCTTAGCCTGGGACTCGAAAATCTGCTTCAGGAAGGCATCTACCCATGAGCCTCCTGACTTTGACTGCTTTCAAGGGTAATCAGGTCCACATAGACCCTTGAGCACTAGAGGCTCACACTGATTGACCTGCTCTGAATTTCTTCCTGAGAATCCTGTGTGACTCAAGGCCACTTGCTGTAGACTAGAGACTGTGCCTTGGAAGTGGGCAGCTTTGGGTTCAAATTCTGCCTGTCCTGCTTCCTGGGCAGGTGACCCTGGGCAAGTCATAGCCAAGTGCTTTCAGGCTTCCGTGTGCTAGGCAGCCCTTCAAAAGCACTGATTGATTGGGGAAAGGAACTCTCCCCCTTGGAGTGCTGCACATTCCTGAAATCATCAGTCCACTTCGTTGGCAGCAGGGCCATGTTATTTATTTGTTTTTTAGAGTAAGTAACTACTGCATTTTAGGACAGCTGACTGATATCTTTCAAACATGTTGTCAGCAAGTACAGAGGTTGGTGGTGGGTGGTGGGTGGTGCACTGGGGAGATGGGTGGGAGGGAGGCTGCCCCAGATGAGGTGGATGCCACAATGTGCCTGATGCATCTCAGCTCCCAGCGGCCCAAGAAACTTTCTTTACAAATTGCCCCATTGTGATGGTTGGCATTCTGGGTAAAAGTTCATCTAGATTTCAACCTCCCGTGAAATTGCAGAGTTATGACTGAGAAATCTCTGCCTCCTTTGAGAACCTTCAGGGACTGCTGAGGCCTCACAGTTGAAACTGAGTGAAACACACAGGCTTCCATCCACTCACGTGCCTGAGGCACCTCTTCCTATTTCTGTGATATTTTTGCTTGGAATTTGCACTTGTGTGCAGAGAGAATACTGAGGAGCTGATGGAACCTCATTGTTGTCTTGAGAAAACCTTCACAGTTTTTCTGCATCCAAACAAAACTGTGACCTTTGAGAAACTCAGGCCACCCTTTGTGGTTTTTCTTCTTTGAAGCCCTAGATGGCAGAGTGCTTGGACTTACCCCACAAACCTCAACTCTTTATGCCATGAGATCAAGAGACCAACCCTTGATTATTTGGTAACTTCCCTTTATGGGGCTAGGATATTGCGGTTTATTATCTCCCAGAAGAAGAAGCCTTACCCAGAGTATCCTCCAGACACCAAACCATGAGGGGGGGTGGACCTCTGCTTGACAGCAGCTAGTTCTGTTTGCAGTGGAATGGCTGCTTCTCAGCCACTGAGCTTCTCATCATTCAAGGCATTTGGACAAAGGTGAGACTATTCTTTTGTCACCAAGAGCACTGCTGGATTTGTGTATCAGGAAGGAAGGATATACAAGTGACCACTACAGTCCTTCCAGTGTCAGGATTTTGTGGTGGTTATTAGTATTGCTTTACAAGTGACCACTACAGTCCTTCCAGTGTCAGGATTTTGTGGTGGTTATTAGTATTGCCAGTGTCTTTCCACAAGTATTTATTAAATATCTGATAAATTTAAAAATTGACTTTTGTGGGGGTGGAGTCAAGATGGCAGAGTAGAAGGAGGCACGTATGCGAGCTCCGAACCCACAGCCCATGCATTTAATGTAAGAAAAGCACCCCACAAGTTCTGGATCACTGCAGGGTGTGCAGAAACACAGTGGAAGAGATTTCCGTTCCAGAGAGCCGTCCCCAGGGTCCATCGCGCCCCGGAAAGCGGAGTCCACCCCAGCGCGCCCTGGCCATGGCCCCAGAGGAGCTGATCCGAGCAGGCTTCAGGGACGGAACCTCCAGCGGCCGAGAAGGTCCCTCCACCCACAGATGCTGCAGGTCAGTTAGAGACACGTCTGGGCCGGCAGAGAGGGGAGTGGGGTGTCTCCGTGACTCAGGCCCCCTTGGGAGGAAGCGGTGGAGGCAGAGGCAGGGGCAGGAAGTGGCGGAGGCAGAGGCAGCAGTGGCGGCCCCCGGGACTGCCCGAGCAGGCAGGATCTTTATTACTGAAGGTCTCTTCATAAGCCACCTGAAGGAGCTGAGCCTGGGAGATGGCCCTGCCCCACCCACTCCATTACTGAAGATCTCTGCATAAAGCCCCTGAGGGAGCTGAGCCTGGGAGGCGGCCCTGCCCCACCCACTCCATTACTGAAGGTCTCTGCATAAAGCCCCTGAGGGAGCTGAGACTGGGAGGCGGCCCTGCCCCCACCCCAGCAGCAGAACTAAAGCTCACATTGAATAGCAGCCAGACCTGCCACGGAAAGCCCATTTGAATCTCAGACCCCAAGCACTAGCTGGGCGGATCTAGGTGGGGGTGGACAGGAATCTCAGAAGTCGAGTAACTGGCTGGAAAAATGCCCAGAAAAGGGAAGAAAAATAAGACTATAGAGAGCATTTTTGAGCAAATGCAAATGATCCCAACTTTCGGATCTGATGACGAGGAGATATTCTTGCCATCAGGGAAAGACATGGAGGGCGGGGCCTCTGTATCCCAGACATCCCAGGGGGTTGTCGGGTGGGCTCAGGCCATGGAAGAGCTCAAAAAGGATTTTGAAAAGCAAGTTAGACAGGTGGAGGAAAAACTGGGAAGAGAAATGAGAGAGATGCAAGAAAAGTATGAAAAATGGGTCAATACCTTGGTAAAGGAGACCCAAAAAAATGCTGAAGAAAATAACACCTTGAAAAATAGGCTCACTCAATTGGCAAAAGAGGTTCAAAAAACCAATGAGGAGAAGAATGCTTTCAAAAGCAGAATTAGCCAAATGGAAAAAGAGGTTCAAAAGCTCACTGAAGACAATAGTTCTCTCAACATTAGAATGGAACAGATGGAGTCTAATGACTTTCTGAGAAACCAAGAAATCACCAAACAAAACCAAAAGAGTGAAAAAATGGAAGAGAATGTGAAATATCTCATGAGAAAAACAACTGGCCTGGAAAATAGATCCAGGGGAGACAATTTAAAAATTATGGGACTACCTGAAAGTCATGATCAAAAAAAGAGCCTAGATATCATCTTCCATGAAATTATTGAGGAAAACTGCCCTGACATTCTACAACCAGAGGGCAAAATAAGTATTGAAAGAATCCATTGATCACCTCCTGAAAGAGATCCAAAAAGAGAAACTCCTAGGAACATTGTGGCCAAATTCCAGAACTCCCAGGTCAAGGAGAAAATCTTGCAAGCAGCTAGAAAGAAACAATTCCAGTATTGTGGAAATAAAATCAGGATAACTCAAGATCTAGCAGCTTCTGTGTTAAGGGATCGAAGGGCGTGGAATAGGATATTCCAGAAGTCAAAGGAACTAGGACTCAAACCAAGAATCACCTACCCAGCTGAACTGAGTAAAATACTTCAGGGGAAAATATGGTCTTTCAATGAAACAGAGGACTTTCAAGCATTCTTGATGAAAAGACCAGAGCTGAAAAGAAAATTTGACTTTCAAACACAAGAATGAGAAGAAGCATGAAAAAGGAAACAGCAAAGAGAAGTCATAAGGGACGTACCATAAGTGAACTGTTTACATTCCTACATGGAAAGACAATGTTTGTAACTCTTAAAACTTTTCAGTATCTGGGTTGTTAGTGGGACCACACACAGACGTACACACACACACACACATGTACACGCATGCACGCACACACACATACACACATGCACGTACATACAGAGACAGAGAGCACAGAGTGAATTGAATAGGATGGGACCATATCTTAAAAGAAATTAAGGTAAATGGTGAGAGAGAAAGGTAGGGGGAGGAAAGAGGGTGAATTGGAATGGGGTAAATTATATGTCATTTAAGAGGCAAGCAGGAGACTTTTTTAGTGGAGGGAAAAAGAGGAGAGCTGAGAAAAAAAAAACAAGAAGTTTACCCTCATCACATTTGACTGAAGGAATAAAGTGCACACTCATTTTGGTATGAAAACCTATCTTACAGTACAGGAAAGTGGGGGAGAAGGAGAAAAGCAAGGGGGGGGATGATGGAAGGGGAGGGCAGTGGGAGGAGGGAGCAATTTGAAGTCAACGTTCGGGGAGGGACAGGATCAAAAGACAGAATAGAAACAATGAGGGGCAGAATAGGATGGAGGGTAATTCAGTTAGTCTTACACAACACGACTATCATGGAAGTCATATGCAAAACTACACAGATATGGCCTATATTGCATTGCCTGCCTTCCCAAAGGGAATGGGTGGGGAGGGAGGGATGGAGAAAATTTGGAACTCAAAGTTTTAGGAACAACTGTTTAGTATTGTTGTTGCTACTAGGAAAGAAGACATACAGTTAATGAGAAATAGAAAGTCATCTGGCCCTACAAGACAAAAGAGAAGATGGGGACAAGAGAAGGGAGGGATGACAGAAGAGAGGGCAGATTGGAGATAGGGAAAATTAGATTGTTCAGTGTATTGGGGTGGGGGGAGGGGAGAAAAGGGGAGAAAATTTGGAACCCAAAATTTTGTGAAAATGAATGTAAAAAGCGAAAGAAAGAAAGAAAGAAAGAAAGAAAGAAAGAAAGAAAGAAAGAAAGAAAGAAAGAAAATTTGACTTTTGTTAGTTAGATGACCAAATTAGATGGCCAAATTGCTCCTAAGCATATAAGATTATAAAATTATAATAAAAAATATAATGTATAGAGTCAGACCAATGATCCAGGAAGTATAGACTGCATTGGACTTCTCCACATGCAGATCATGGTCTAGTCTGGCTTATTGTTTCCTGGTGAAGTAGTATGAAAGGTAGCCACAGAACTCTAGGATTCCAGACTGAATTTGCCTAGAGTTCAAAGGGACTTTGGAGATTCTCTGGTCCAATCCATATCCAAATGAAATATGCAAGTGTCCTGGGTGATGCCCAGTTCCTCAGGGGGAATTTAGGATCCTTGAGGAGAGAAGACACATTCAGATTCCAGTCTGTAACACATACCCACTACCCTCGAAGAGGCTGTAACTGGAAGTTACCCCCAGATGGCACACAGAGAAGTTGAATTTTGCGAATCCATCCGTCAAGCATTTATCAAGTGCCACCTATGTGCTGGGCCCTACCCTGGGGATACAAATGCAGTAATAGATGAAGCAATCCCTGTTCTCAAGGGCCTTACACTTTCATGATGGTGCAACAGGAATGACCAGCTGGGACATGCAGAATAAATATATGGAGAACCAATACAAAATAGGAAGTCTGAGAGGAAAGACACCAGCAGCTAGGGCAAGGACCTTAGGGAAGGCTTTCTGGTGAATGGGCTGCTCTGAGCAGAACCTTGACAGAAGAGAAGGATTCTAGGAGATGGAAGTGAGGAAGGAATATAGTGCAGGTGAGGGGGCAGGTTGGTCCAGTGCGCAATCACAGAAGACGGTGGTGCAGGAGGGGAAGCCATGTCCATTGAAGCTAGAAAGCTAGATTAGGACCATGTGGTGTGGGGTTTCCAAAGTGTAGCAGGGAGTTTCCATTGGATCCTGGAGGCCACTGGGTTGAGTAGAGGAGTCATATGCTTATCTCTGCACAGTGGGCATATAGTGCCTGAGAAGTGAAGAGGACCTGCCCAGGGTGGTAGCTGTGGGAGTAGAGAGAAGGCTGGGTGGCAGAGATGGCATGAGGTAGTCATTTCACACATATCAGGGGTGTTTTCATCTTTGCCTATAGTTTGTCTTCTAAATGATTCATGGGTTGTTGTAGTATTGTGATGTGTTGTTTTTCAGGGGTATATAAAGGAAAACTTTCTTTACAAATTTATTATGGTTGATATTCTGGTTAAAAGTTCATCTAGATTAACCTCCCATGAAATTGCTGAGTTATGATTGTGAAATCTCTGAATATTCCTATATCGTTGTGAGCAATTTGACTATAATTAACAAAGGTCAATTTTTAAGTTGCTGGGGAAGACCTTTTTCTCACATGTCACAAGCACTGCCACATGGACAGTAGACTGAACTAGCCTTCACCAGGCTGTGCAGGCACAACGATATTCCCTGAAAAGAGGAGGCCCAATGTAGACTACCTGCTTGTCTAGAACTTTGAATTAAGACTCTTTCTTAAGTCTTAGGCTTAACTCTTGCTGTGGTCTGAACTGGCCAGGCTTGGTCAGCTTTATGTGTTCTGGCCATTGCTCTGACTCTCCTCTGGCTGCCTTTGTAGAGTGTGGTAGCCAGAAAGGGACTTTATCTCAATAACCTCTCTGAATCTGAACTCTCCTGTGTAGATCTTTGAAGACTTCCCTACAGATATACTGGTCCCAGGTATCCACAGGCCCTGAAGAGAACAGAGACATCTTCATTTCTTCTGTTTGCCCAGAAATGAAGTTCATCCATTGAGAAACTCAACTGGAGAGGGTCAGCAAGAGGAAAACCAGGATGGTGAAGTCCCTTGGTGTCCATGTCTTATGCCTTCTGTGACCACACCTTCCCCTGAAGGAAGCAGGCATATTTAGCCTGAAGAGGTGAAGAGGATGACAGCTGTTGGGGGATATCAGGGGATATCATGAATGACCATCACACAGAGGATGGATTAGCCTTCTCCTCCCAGCTTCCTGTAGAGTAGAATCCTGAGCAAAAGTAGAAAGATGCCAAAAATCCTTTTAGGCTTAAGGTGGACCAGAATTTCCTATAGAGATGTCCAAAATTAAACTAGGCTGCCTCAAGAAGAGATAGGTCCCTGCTTTTAGAAGTCTTCAGGGAAGGGCTAGATGACCACTTCTCAAATGAGCACTGGTGGATTTTCTTTTGATCTGTGGCTTGAACCAGATGGTCCCTGAGGACCCTTCTCCTCTCTAGTTTGGTGATCCTAAAACACTGGGGGGCTGCACTCATGACCTAGAATCCCATCATCATCTCTCCTCTTGGGTTGTCTGTAGGCCCCATCCACTAGAGAGACTGAAAGCCCCAAATGATACCTTGGAGGGGATTTCTATCAGAGTGGACTTCTTGGCAGTGTTGGCTGCTGTTGACTACTCTCACACCTTAATAATCCAGTGAAAACTTCAAAGCAGGTATAGTATCCCCTAATTCTGGAACTCGGTAGTATATCCTTGAGAGAGAAGGGAAGGCTCTAGGGAATTTTGTTCACTGAACTTGGAAAAATAATACCCATTGAATCACTTTTCTAGAAATTAAATTAATTATATTAGACAAACATCTGCATTTCTTGTGATGACCTCAGTGGGCTCTTCTTTAAATTGTCAGACAGTACTCTTTCTGGGTTAAGGGATAGGTAAAGGCAGAGGGAATGATCTCTTTATACCCCTACCTGCCCACCCCCAGCCTGCACCTACATAGGCATTCTGCACCGAGGGCTGAGTCCAAAGCCCTTGTGTAGGCGCTGAGCGCCTGACCATATTATCTGATGGACATTTGGAGTGAAATAATTGCAGAACATTTTTCATAGTCAGACCTGCAGGTTGAGCTTTCCAGAGGAATTGGATGTTTCAAAATACATCTGGTTGGTTAGTGAAACATTAGTATTAATGATAAATTAATATTAATATCAGTATCAATGTTTATGTAAGTAGCCTGTGGGAAGAAAAGGAAAGACTTACGGACTGGATTCAGGCAGTGCCTCCCCCCACCCCCCACTTCAACATGGAGCATATTTCATCAGTAAAGAATTTTGCATACTCAGAAACTTCAGCATGGAAAATTCTGGGCACTGGGAAGACAGTTCAGCATTGGAACTGCAAATGATTAAACCTTTATGACTGAAGTAATAGGTTTGGGCACAGCACTCCCAGTGGAACAGCCACCAAAGGTACTTTTCCTTTCCAAATAATAATAAACAAACTTTGCACATACATAATACTTTTCATCTTAAAAGCTTTTTGCATGCAATTGTGACAAAGGAACCAATGAATAGTAATTCTCTTTCCTGCCTCTGTTTCTTGAACCGCTCCATTTGAGCAATGTCACTTCTGACACTTAGACTAGGTCTTTCTCTTTTAGATGCAGGTTTTTCCAAACTGCTGGGCAAAACAGTGCCCTTGGGTGGTGTCAGGACTATCTTTCAAAAGCCTGTTTCCACTGGTCCCCCATTAGGGTTGTTTAACCAAGGACTGTCCATTGACCTTCCCAGCTCCCTCCTCCCATACACCTTCACCAGAGCCTTCTGTGTATCCTCAGCCAAAAACAAATACCTGGGTATTTGAGAAGGCCCACCTAGGTGCTCACTTCCTATCTAACCGGGGACAGCAAGTTGGCAGGCCAGCGTGTGTGTGTGTGTGTGTGTGTGTGTGTGTGTGTGTGTGTGTGTGTGTGTGTGTTAGAGGGGGGATTGCAGTCTGTTTTATTCACTTTAATTTGATTCAAAATAAATAACTCCCATCCTTCGGGAGTCCATAAAGGAAATGTTTTCTGAGCATCACATTCAGTCTTGAAAGAAGGATTGGTCTGACTCCAAGGTTTTCCTGACACGTCTCCGAAGCCCCGAAATGGGATATTCTTGCGCTCGTTCTTTGAGTGGCTACTGTAATAAACACAGGGCTTGGTATTGTCACCACGGCATATTACCACCATGGAAATTCCCTGTAGTTCATTGGTCCGTAACCAACAAAAATCCCCTTAGACTCACAATTAATCAGGCTCTGCTGAACCTTTGACGAGCCACACTCACAGATGTCACAGCATGGGAGAGTGAAGGCCTGGCCTTCTCCGAGAGGGGAAAAACTTTGCTTTGGTCTGTTTCTTAAGCGCACCACATTGTTTCTGTGTTTGAGCTTCCTTCTGGCCGAGGAAGGAACATCTCGGTTCACATTTCAGGATAGTGGAGTGAGATAGGAGTTTTTATTTTTATTTTTGTTATGTTTGCATTTTAAAAAATTCATGGCAGGTTAATATTGATTGTGTTCTTATGGAGGCAGACTCGTTGCTACGTCCTGTGTTTTGAGTTTTTCTTGTAAATTTCTCTAAAAACTGGAGGCCTGGTTGGTGATGTGCATTTAGTTTAGTGGTATTATTCACCTGTCATGGCCAAGGAGAGATTCTGGCGGTCATTTTCCACTGATTTCCATCAAGTGGCACAAGGTACTTAGTGTGCTTATCGAATCCTGTGGTTGATGAAAAGGTCAGGACCTTTCCAGAAGTCCACCTTAAACTTGGTGTCTGATGAGCCAGGTGTGTATCTTCCCTGTTACCAGGCTCCTGGGTCCACATGTCTCAAAGAGGCCCATCAGTGTCGGATCCCCATCCCTTTACGGGTCTGCAAACACCTGTGTCCTTGGCCATCAGCATTGGCTGGTTGTGTCCCAGGCTTCTCGGTACTTACCCTTTCTGTAGTAACATCGCAGATGAACTTTTCCCATTGATTTATTCCATACTGTAATATCTACACTGATTTCTGGATGGCCTCAGAAATGTCACACATTGCTTCAGGTGTGTGCAAATGTGGTTCAGACTTTTCACTTGGCAGTTTAAGACAGAGCCTTTCGGACGCTTGGGCACTCGGATGGGGGGTATTGGCCGGGAGGCAGCAGCTTGTTCTGGCAACATGATTTTAAATCTCAGGCAGTGAAATGCCCATGTTTATCATGCACCCTTCACCTATTTATTATAATGCCCTTGTTACAAATTCAGTAATATTTTTGCAAACTCATATAAACAGGTAATTGATGCAGCTGAAATTCTTGGCACAAATTTATTGTCCTATCAGCTAAAATTTTTAAGTGACAAGAACCAAAATAATCATTAATTTTTATAGGGCAAGGATCTGGCTTTTTGTTTGACACAAAGCTGTATAAAAAACTGCTTTGGATTTTATGCACATTGTTTTTAGTTAATGATTTTCAGCTGTTTGTTGTTCCTCTGATAGCATGAAAAAATGCACCATATGCTCAGCCAAAAGACAAATGATTAGCAAATGAAATTCTGGACAGCTGTCTGACTGAGAGCGTTTGGTTGATAGCATTCTGCTATCATAATTAGCTTAAGCTTTGGGTTAATTAACTTTCTACCTGGATATGCATAATAATAGCAAACTGCAGAAAGCAAGAAGCTTTCAGTAGGACAACAACATCGCTGTCTTTTTTATTTTATATTTCAAGAGCGTATTAGAATTTCAAGAGTGATTAATCCTGGGAATATTGTCATCTACTGTAGATTTTATTTGCAAGCCAGATAATACTGAAACAATTGGAATCTATTATACTGCAGAAATAGCATTTTAAAATTGTAATTAAAGTTTCTAAAAGCAATTGCTAATTTCAAATGCCTTTGTTGGCAAGAATATTAGGTATATTGGGCCTTGTATGGGCAGCTTGTCTGATACAAAAAATACCAGCACTTACACCGAGATGAATTTAAAAAAAAGAAAGAAAAAAAGCTCTTCCTTTTATTGAAGTGTTCGTTGAAATCATTATTTCTTTTTCTATCACCCAGACCCCGGGCTTATGCTTCGGGGAATTGAGGCAGACTTAAGATGTCCGATGGCCCCGCTCACTGATTTCTTGGTTTCCTGAGCTAACTTTGAGTTGGTGGGTCAGTTTTGGGGGAGTTGCTTCTTAGTGAAATGATTGACTTTTTTTCTTCTCCTTATACGCTGGCAGCTTACCATGCCACAGTTGACTCGGGAGCGTGTATATGTGCCATAGGTCTGATAAAAATCAGGCTCGCGTATTTGTAGTGCGGTATTTATTTTCTATCCGTAGCAGTTTGTAAATCAATTTGCTGGTTTTATGAAATGGGAAAAGAGATGACTTTGTCCCCTTTCCCACTCTTGTTTGCATGATTTACCAAAGCACTCTCTAAGATGCTCATCATCTTAAGGACTTGCTCTGGGCCTTTGGAGAGCACAAGCTAGTGAAGTGTATTGTGGATTTGGAGTAAAAATTGTAGTTTACATCTCCCAGAGCACCAGAGAGCCTAGCACTTAATTCTGAAATAAGTCATGCCTGTTGTTAGACTAGGAAAAATATTATATCTTCTAAAAAAATTTAAAAAAAAGACTTCCCATATGCAATGGCCAGTGAAAAGCTTTGGTGACGGTGAATGTGACGTGACTCCAGAGATCATCACTTAGCAGACTTAGGCAGAGTGAAAGGTATTATTTTCTCAGATTTGTGACTTGGGGTCAGTCTCTGGATTTCAGGCGCATCCTTTTGGTCACTTCATGAAAGTTTTATTGGGCTGTCAGAACCCATTTTTCAAAATTGGCATCATTTGGGAGGATGGTGAGTTCACCACTTTCTCTAGTTGTCTAATGAAAGGATTGGATCCCCTGGTGGCCTAGTTTGCAGCAAGTCAGGGCTGCTCAGTCCCTGCTCTGAAGGGCATCTCTGGAAGGCCTGGACCCCGTCCTGACTGAAGCACCAGACCCTGGTCGGCTTCAGGCTGTGACAGGCAGGTCTTTGACATCGACTAGAGCAGCCGACCTCCCAGCTGGGCCTTCGGAGATGCTGCCTTCATTTTTGTCTGCCTGAAACTGTGGAGGGGAAGATAGTGGCGGACCCTCGGTCAGGCAGATGTCTGGGTCCCCTTCTGGGGAGCGGTGCTGGCTTGGACTTCTGCCATGCTGGTGCCGCTATTTAGAGACAATGCCAGGCACTCTTTTAGACCTTAGGAGATTTTTGAGAATGGTCCTCCCAAAACAAAAGTGGAGATTTTCAACCAGGAGAAAAATAGCCCTCTGGGCCCTTCTCTCTGGGCACCATCATTGCTAAAGAGTTATCAGTGACTGTCCTGCAGATCTCAGTTGGAAGGTGGGTGAGTAGAGTGTGCTCCTGCCCATGCATCCATATGTCCAGATGCACATAGAAAAACCCAATTAAAAAGCGAGATGGGGTCACTCTGTTTGCATGGGTGATGCTGGTAACAGATTCTCCCATGGTACGTGGGCCAGAGACTGGAGGAAATCTGGGCCCCATTTTAGTCTGTATACATCGATGATTTTCCTTCAAATGCCATTTCAAATATATTGTAAACTAATGGTATTAAAAAACCTTATTTTCCTATTTGTAGTTCTTGATCTTTCATTTCTTTTAATGTCAAAATTATTTATTTGGCCCGTTGTCCTCCAGATGTGGCTGCTGAGGGCACATTCATTGATATTCCGTTTTCATGGGTCCCTGTCCCCATCTGTACATCATTTCTGAATCTCTTTCTCCCTCCCGGGAGTTCACCTATTCATATCGAAGGTTTCATTTGCTGTGTAAACAGAATAAACAGACAATGCAAAAATCCCTGCCATTTTGGAATATAATTCTTCTCAACAACCCAGTGCGTCATGTTCAAAATAACATGGAGAAGGCAATCCATGGAAGGCCACGTTTTCCCCCATTATTGTCCTCTGGGGTCCAGGCTCATCTTACCATTCTAAATGTTTCCCCAGGTTTGGAGAAGTTCATTTTTATTAAAAGTTGGCCAGAAACAGCATTTTGTGGTCCAACAGGCAGTGGTTTTGTGACTGGGCCCCATGAGGGGCCCCCAGGACCTTGGTCCCTCACTGCTTCTGCTCTCGTGTTCTCATGAAAAGCAACTTACCTGGGCAGGGGGCTGCATATGTGTGAGGGACATGCGTTCTTTAGGCTTAGAGCTGCCTGAGCCCTTATCTCCGCCAGGCACTGAACAAGGATTTGTGGTGGGATTTGCCCAGGCTGCACCCAGAACTCCAGAGGCCTGTCACTAATTTCCTCCCTCTCATAAAACATTGTCTTCGTAACTGCTCAAGAGGCTTGACATCCGTAATGATGGTGGATGCAGGCAGAGACCCCCTCCTGCACAGGGCAGTCGAGGGGCTGAGTCTGATGGAAGCAAAATGGAGACAGTGATACCCAAACTTGCAGCATGGGATTAGGAGAGTGAGCTGCTGACATCAGCAGGTCCTGTGTGTGTGTGTGTGTGTGTGTGTGTGTGTGTGTGTGTGTGTGTGTGCATGTGTGTGTGTGCCCTCCCATGCTGGGTGCTGGTCTTCTTCCTCCTTCCATCCCTCCCTGCCCGCCAGTCCGGCTCCTCCTTAATGACCTCCAAATTTGTATGTCGTTAACACCATGTACTGGAGTGGGCCCCAACAAGGTTGGGGAGGGAGCCAAGTCCCTGTCTTCGTTGACTTTTGTCTCTTTTGGTAATTGGTGGCTTTTGCTGCCATATTAGCACAGCCCACGAAGCCAGTTGCAAGACCCCTGAGGTCTGCACAAACACAGCACGAGCCTGGCAAACCGCGTGAGGGCTCTCCGTGCTCTGCAGTCATTTACATACTGGGAAGGCAAAGTCATTTAGGCCTGCAAAATTGTTATTGCTGGAGCACATTTAAATACTAGTCGTATGGAAATTGGAAATAAAGTCATATTAAAATTTGATGCTCAGATCAATACTGGGGAACCCAGGTAATTAAAGTGGGTTTGTTTATTTGGTGCCTTATAAATAAAAAGGGCTTAATACAGACTAATTACACCGACTCTTTTGTATACTGTAGGATAATAATGGCAGCAATTTAAAATGATATTAAATGAGAATTAATAAAGGAATATTGAGTCACTTTGACTGTATTAAGCTGGGTGAAATGATTCCTCATCTCAATTTAACTTTCTGTCCAGAGCTCAGTGATTGATAAGCATTGAATTTTTATAAGATTGTCTAAAACAATATTTGATGGCTGTTCTTAATTCATAACAACAAAACCCATTACTTTGTGTTGCTTTCAAAGAAGTCAGAATTTTTCAGAGGTCTTTCTGTGCCAAATGGCTTTTTGCAAGAGAGAGAGAGAGAGAAGGAGGGAGAGAAAGAGAGAGTGTGTGTCTGTGTGCGTGCATGCATGGGCCCATGCACTGATTGGATCTGGATTCATTGTTAGTGTTTGCTGTTTGGGGTGTGCTCCTTGGGAGGGAAGAAGGGAAGGAGCGTTGATATCCCTTCCAACTATGTGAATAACTCATTGAAAACACCAGCCAGCCGGACTGATGGACACCAGTGAGAAGTAGGTAGTAAGTCATGCCAAATGAGACCTGGAGCCTGCAGAAGTCCAGAGAAGTAGCAAGCCGTTTTCCCCTCCCTTTGAGATGACCTCTAGGGGATAATGTGTTAACCATAAGCATTGTTTGGAATGAACACCACGAATAGCTCTCAGTATGTTTTTAAGGCATCTGCTGCGTGGCCAAACTCTGATTCTACATGAAACAATTAAAAAGAAAACCCAGGTGCCCTCATGGGGGTGGTGTGAAGAAGTTGGGGGGGTGGTTCTCTCTGACATTCTAGACTCCCCAGCTTGGTGACCATTTATTTGACTGTATTCAGGTAGCACGGCCATCACACATCCTGATCCAAATTCCAAGAGTGCTCCCATGTATTTCAGATATAGTTTATTTTATTGTTGACATGGAACTGGGATGTAATTTCTTTTCAGCGAGTCACCCTGGGCTCCTCTCAGCAGCCGGTGTCATAGCCATGTTAGCATTTCTCCCCTTTTAGACGGGGTTCAAAACTCTGTGGAAGGTCGGGACCTGGCACAGAGCACCCTTTCTCATATATTACAAATGGTGGGCATTGTCCATTAATTTCTGTCTTTGAAATGCCATGTCAAAGCTCCTAAGGAATTCACAATGCCAGTGTCCCTTGGACAGCTGCTCACCATGGTCCAGTAAGAGTTTCTGATGGAATTACAGGTGCAGGGAAATGCAGAATTAGAAATATATCTGATGTTGCAATACGTGGGAAGCCATAGCTTTGTTGATGACAGGACAATTCCATTTTTGACAGTTTAATTTACTGTTGCCAGTGGACAAGAGCAAAAGGAGAGTGTGGGGTTAGCCACCTGCCCCCTCATACTGTGTTTCACATGCGAGGTTGCAAAATCATGACTCCTCAACCTGTCGGGCTCAAATGAGAAGGTTTTCTGCTGGGAAAATGGAATATATCAGTGCATGTAATATTGCCTGACCTCATAAAACAAAAGAAAAAATTGCAGATTCTGACAGCTATTATGAATCTCGTCTCAGCATCCACAACGACGCTGAGCTGAGGTATAGTACATGTTTATAATAGAAAAAAAACAGGGTTGCCACGTTGACTTGCAATATGAAGCAAAAAATGACTTGTCAGTAATTCGTTCTCAGATGTTAAAGAGACTGTTGAATTTACTAGTATATACACAGAAAGATGTTTAGCCTGGAGCTGAATGTGGAAATAGTCTGTACACAGAGGTGGTCTGCTGGAGTTAGTCATGGAGCTAGATTGTAATAGAAGGGAAAGATGGAGGAAAAAACACCCAAGCTTGCTAAAGAGCTGTTTATTCTGTGCCAGCTTTGTCATTACAAGATAGACGGAACCTCTGGATTTTCATCCATTGTAAAATGTATAAGTAATAGGACTTCTGAAGTAAGGGAAAAAACTTTGTTTAGGAATTACAAAAATCACTGGAATTGAGTGGGTGTCATTGGAAGGCTTCGGGATCAAGGGAGGGCTTTTTTTTTTTTTCTTATAAGGTGAAAAAAGTTTGCTTTGTACAAAAATAAAGTGTGGTCTCCTAGCCTAGGATTATGCAGCCTCTGATTTAATGTTTCTGTTCAATGGCCTCTCTCCTGAAGCCTGCCAATTTACATTTTTTCCTTATTAATTTTTTCCTAGAAGGAATATAATTATCTCAGCTTTTTTTGGTGTGATTTATGGGAGGTGGGGAGGAGAGAGTGATTTTCCATAGGGCAGTGCTGCTTCTTGGCCCAGTGCTAAGACATTCAAAGAACATTGACTTTTAGTTGGTTTTTGGGTATTTTCCCTTTCTTTCTTCAGGGACGTATGAGGAGGTCCAGCTCTATAATTCACAGGTGTTCTTTTCTTAGTTTTTTGACTCCTAAAGTCCCATAGCCTGATAGCATGCTCGCCCGGTGGGCTCGTCCTCTGCAGTGAAACCTGCTTGTTTTCCTGGTCCCACTGATTAGATGTTGACCAATCCATTTCCTCCTTCTCTCTTAGCCTTTTCTGTCTCCTTCCTGTCCCCCAGCAATGGCCTTTTCTGGAAGTGGGCAGACCTCCACTCACGTCCAGGGTCTATGTGGCAGCATTTCTTCCTGACTGTGTCATTAAAGCCAGGCTTTCTCAAGCACTGAATAAAATTCTGCTGATTTAATCGTTCACTCCCAGTTAGAGAGCACAGTGGTTTCAGACCCAGTTAGCTCAGAAGGAGTATTATTAGGAAGGCTTGCTCAGAGCCTTGAGGGACTAGGAATTGTTTTTTGTCTGGGCTAATTGGGCTGGCGTATGTGTGGGCAGGTTATCCTCTCGCACTGGCGGCAGCTGTGATATTTACCCATGCCTTCCTACTCTGGTGGAGCCCAGCGTACAACATGGTGTGCCTGGCCATTCCGTGTTTGCCAGAACTCAAGAGCACTCGAATCCAATTGCAGCTCATGAATTTGCTGAGAGTGTCAGTGTGTGGAAACAAAGCGCATACCAAGAGAATGGGTCAGGTTTGCAGTCACAGCCACCATCAGTGAGCAGCCAGGAACTTGCAGCTACAAGATCATCATTCCATCGCCCAAAGAGAGGGCAAGGATAAAGGACAAGGGGGGACCCGGGTGAGAAACAATTTTAAAAGGCAAATACAGGAATACAGTCCAGGAGATGAGATTTTTTTTCCAATTTTGTATAATACTGAATTAAAGCCTTCTTAAGTCATCTAGAATTGTAGAAGCACCATGATTTTACTGGAGTCTGTGTCAACACACCTAAGCTGAGTGACAACACCTGCCTGCATGGCGGTGGCAGCGCAGGGAGAACATTAAAGCAGATCATTCGAAATTATTAAACAACGTAATGGAGTGAGTCCAGTGACAGGAGGCGAGATGCAGGAAACGCTACAGGAGGGAAAAGGGGACAAGTCTCCAGCTGAGGCTGGCCTGGCTTGCCCCTTGTTCTGTCTCTATAAACTGGAGCATTCATTCCTCCATAAAAAGAAAATCAGGGGTATCTGCAGGGAGGACATTTGGGTGACAGAGGAATGTGGCTTTTTATAATTCCATGCCCACTTCAGCCCTAACCTGGCCATTCTGTTGGTTCCGATGTTCTGGTTAAGGAGTAGGCCCCCAACCTGGGTGATGTTCAAGGGAGAAAACTAGGATAAACTAAGGAGCAGCAGCAGGATCTGTGTGACTGGGAAGGGCTTCTGGGCTCTGAGAGGGCAGCATTAGTGCCGTCACCACAGGCTCAAACTGTGGGCCATCCTGCTTGCTGTACAGTTAACATGCTTTGGAAATGCCTGGAGAAAACAGGGAGTCAGGGAGAGTGCACCTGTGCATCCTCCACTAAGAGATGAGATCCTTGTCGAGCAAAGACTGTTCTTATGTCCCCAGAGCCTTGCACACAGTGGGCGCTCAATAAATGCTTTTGTGATTGTTTGATAGACTGAGCTAGAAGAGGGAGGATAGGGAGCACCAGAGTGCACAGAGTGCCAGGCCTGGCATCAGGAAGGCCTAAGTTCAAATCTAGCCTCAGACACTTCCTAACTGGGTGAACCTGGGCAAGTCCCTTCACCCTCTTGTGCCTCAGTTTCCCCTCATCAGTAAATGATCTGGAGAAGAAATAGCAAACCCCTCCAGGATCTCTACCAAGAAAACCCCAAATAGGCTCACAGAGAATCAGGCATGACTTAAAAATGGCAAAATCACAGCAACAGGAGCTAGAAGGGGCCTCAATCACTAAGCACCAAAGGAAACGAAATCTGAGAATTTGACCCAAGGTTACATGATGAAAAATGGTAGGGTTGAAATGAAACCCAGATTGTTTGGCTCCTAACTCTGTGTTCTCCCCTTACTTGTGATGTATTACTCTTACAGGGACTCCCAGTCTTGGTGTGGAGGACTCCTTCCACCCACATAGATTGCGGCCCCTCCTCTTCACAGCAGCTCAGCCCAGGGTAGCCTCATGGTGGCTCTCCTGTCTACTGTCTGACCTGTTCTTGAAACCTCTCCATTCAGTAGGAAGGCTGTGTGGATGATACAAGGGGAGGAGGCCTGGCTACGAAGTGAGGATCTGAGTGAGTCTCAGCCTTGCCACATGAGGGGGACAGGATGATGAGGATCTTTCTGCAGCATAGAGATGATATGTACATGCAGCATTTATATAGCACTTCAAGATTGGCAGAAATCTTGATGTGTATTACCTTATCTGAGCATGCAGGCCTTTAGACAATTCACTTAACTTTTCCAGGCCTCAGTTTCCTCCTCAGTAAAAGGAGAGGGTTAAACTACATAGCTTTGAAGGACACTTCCAGTTCTCAGATTCTGATCCCAGGGTCTGTCAGAGATGACGTTCCACTGGTACAGCAACCTGGAGCCCAGGGCCTGGGCCAAGGGGCCTTTTCAGTTCCGTGGTATTGTCTTTGGTTTTTATTTTCCTCTTAGGGCCCAACAGTGTAAATTGAACTCATCATAATCAGCAATGATGTCACAGCCTGACCATCCAGATTGTGTTCCAAGTATCAAGGGTTGGTCTGTGACCTGTGCTTTTATATATTATTTTTTCCTTCCTTCCTTCCTTCCTTCCTTCCTTCCTTCCTTCCTTCCTTCCTTCCTTCCTTCCTTCCTTCCTTCCTTCCTTCCTTCCTTCTTCCTTCCTTCCTTCCTCCTTCCCTCCTCCTTCCCTCCCTCTCTCCTTCCTTCCTTCCTTCCTTCCTTCCTTCCTTCCTTCCTTCCTTCCTTCCTTCTTCCTTCCCTCCTCCTTCCCTCCCTCTCTTCTTCCTTCCTTCCTTCCTTCCTTCCTTCCTTCCTTCCTTCCTTCCTTCCTTCCTTCCTTTCTTCCTTCCTTCCTTCCTTCCTTCCTTCCTTTCTTCCTTCCTTCCTTCCTTCCTTCCTTCTTTCCTTCCTTCCTTCTTCCTTCCTTCCTCCTTCCCTCCTCCTTCCCTCCCTCTCTCCTTCCTTCCTTCCTTCCTTCCTTCCTTCCTTCCTTCCTTCCTTCCTTCCTTCCTTCCTTCCTTCCTTCCTCCTTCCCTCCTCCTTCCCTCCCTCTCTCCTTCCTTCCTTCCTTCCTTCTTTGCTTCCTTCCTTCCTTCCTCCTTCTCTTTCTGTCTTTCTGTTTCTTTTTCCCCTGCTCCCTCCCTCATTCTCTCTCTCTTTCGTAGTATATTCCTTTCTTAAGAAAAGCCATCTCAGTGTGAGCTTGCCTAAAATATTTAGGGTTTCCTTTGAGCAGTTCACTTCTTGCAGTATGTGAGACCATTTTCACCCACTGCTTCTCTAATCACAACGCTCTTCCTGTCCTCCTTGTCCATACCCTCGAATTGTTCTTGAAACAATGCTCCCGTGGGACCAAAGCCTCAAGCTAGTGTGACATCCTTTACCATACTTCAGTCCGTGCCTAAAACAGTTACATGCCACATTATGTCTGAGTTCACAAACACTGCTGTCGCCTTTCTGAGGGGGCATTATAATTATCTTCTTTTTTTCTCTCCTTTTCCCTTCCTCCATCTTTTTTTCTCTCTGCTTCCCTCTTTCTTACTTTCCTTTCTCTCTCCCCTCTCTCCCTCCTTCCTTTTTCCTTCTTTCCTCCTTCCTTCCTTCCTTCCTTTCTTTGTGGAAGATGTAGTACAATGGGATTGTGGCAAGGAGTGACTTTCTCTACCATCACAGGCATACCAGGGACATATGAAATTTCTAGAAATAGATATGTAGAGAAAAATAATTTATAAAGCTTATGGAGAGCGAAATTAAATGCCTACAGATTCTCTTGGTTTGTTTTTTTTAAAGTAGAAGGTGGTCCATTATTCAGGCTTTATTGAATACTCTTAAGATGGCAAAATCAAACCTGTGCCATCCATAGTTTTATACTCTCATGGCACTATTAGAATTTTGTCCTCAATGATAAACAATCCTAGTGATGTTTCCCTTTCTTGCTGCAACAAATGAACAAGCAAACAAAATCTTGTGAATCTGATTGGGCGGAATTCTGATGTACGGAGCAGTAGAAGGAAAGCTAGGCTTTAGTGGCCTCTCTCTGCACATAGCCCCCGAGAACCTTTTTAAAACCATTTAATTACCTGCATTTGCCTTCTTCTGCTCTGAGCTGTATAATTGGCTGCTTACTCTATAGAAACTAATAAATTATTGAAGAGACTTACTAATGTCTAGCTAGAGAAACTTGCTTTTAATTCAGAACAGTGAACAGGTGGAATTATTAGTCCAAGAATATTTTCCAAGGAAATATCCTCTCCCAACTTGTCTTTAGCTGGACTGATTGAGAAGTCATGCTGGGGGTGTATTTTGCTCAAAATTGATCCATTGTGTTTGTGCATTTGTGCCCTTCCCCCCTTCTGCCAAATGGATATTCTTCCACATTTTTCCAGTTGCTTTTTTAAAAAATAGTTTCTTTTGTGTAAGTACTGTCAGTGTACAATCTTCAGACGAGACATGGCTGTATAGGCTAGTTTTTCCTCCTTCAGATCAGCAGCTTTGGACGGCATCTGTTTCTTTGGCAGCCACTTCAGCCTGCTCTATCTTGTCATTTTAGAGTTCAATATCTTGCTGCTCTGAAGGAAAAGAAAAGACTGGGGACGAGTTGGACCATTGTATTTGGTCTTTTGACCCTTCGTGTTGCCCATGAGCAGTGAAGGAGAACTTTTGACGAGCCGTGTCAGATGTGACAGGCAATCTCGTTGGGTTGAGTGGAAATGTGCTGTACAAGTTTGAAGCCTTAGTTGGGGGCATTTTCTGGTGTTCAATGCATTTAAATTGACACCAGACTTCAGCGTGTGTTGTTCATTTCAGAACCAGGACCATGGGCTTGCGTTTGCAAAGGGTGCCCATCTGTGAGCATTTCCAAAGCATTTTGCATATTGTTCAGCAAAACAGACCCTGGATTTACATTCCCAGTTTTCATTAGTTTTTCTTTGTTTCTTTCTTTTTAATAACTTATGTTTGATGTGAAATTTTCATGCTTCTCATTCATTGGGGTTTTGTGGGATCTTTTTTGTGGGATGGGGAAGGAGGGGGAATATCAAACACATTTTTGGGGTTTGAACTCCAGCCACATTTGGTGTCTTTCATGTGCAGGGTACTGTACCCATCATTGTCTGAGCACTATACAAGCATGATGTGGGCACAGTGATTCTCCCACTCTTTGGTTAATTTCTTTAAACTGGAATATTTGAGATGTAACACCATAAGCCACTGCAGAATCTTCTTTCCCTGCTCTGGGATGAGCACAGACCAGTTTAAGTCCATGACTTGACTTTTCCCTTAATCAGGTTATCAGTGGGGTGTCCCTAATTACTGGTCACTTGATCAGTCACTCAAATTCTGTTTCATTAGTCAAGAAATACTAGTCATTACTCATAGGGCTTTGTACTTGGAAAGAGTGGATAATACCCCTACTTTCAAGAGGTTCATAATCTAATGGAAGGTATTAGACTGGGAAGCTTGGAACCAGTGTGTGTGTGCGTGTTTCTCATTTATGTCTCTTCCCTCTCCCTCTCCTCTCTTTTTTCTTTTTCTGGAGGGAGTCAGCAGAAGTAGCCTCCTCTCAAGTTTACAATCTGGTCAGGGACAAGTGACATGTACATAGATAACTAAGCACTAAGAACTGAACAATCATCCCTAGACATGGCCATTTCAGAATGCAGAGAAGGAAAAAAAGAGGGTTGTGTTATAAAACTGTGAACTTCTATTATATATAGTTTGATATTTTAAAGTATTTGTTTAGTCGTTTTCAGTCATGTATGACTCTGTAGCCCCATTTGGGGTTTTCTTGGCAGAGATACTGGAGTGCTTTGCCATTTCCTTCTCCAGCTCATTTTACAGATGAAGAAACTGAGGCAAGCAGGGTGAAGTGATTTGCTCAGGTTGCACAACTAGTGTCTAAAGCCAGATTTGAACCCTGTTCTTCCTGACTCCACATCCAGCGCTCAATCCACTACACCGTCCAGCTAAATTTCATTGGGTAGTAACATTTTTCCCCTATTTGTGTCAATTTCTGAATTCTGTGTGTGTGTGTGTGTGTGTGTGTGTGTGTGTGTGAGAGAGAGAGAGAGAGAGAGAGAGAGAGAGGTTCAGCAGGCTGCTGTGTGCCCAGTAGGATGCTGTGACTGCTTTTGGTGCCTCAACACCAATATGGGGAGGTCAGCTCTTGCACTGGAAGCTCCATCGCTAAAACAGAAAAGAAGTGGACCCATCAGCTAGACATTGAGAAAGAGAAGTGTGGTATGGGAAGTAGATGAAAGCCACGAGAAGGGCATCAGGCAGAGCCATGGACACTGAAGGAGGCAGCTGCACTGTCCTGCTCCAGAGCGCCGACCTCCAGGCTCCCATAAGGGATGTGCAGAGTAGGTGGAAGCCAGTCCATACTTCTGAAGGGGAAGGCACCAGTAGCTGATGGGCATCCCACACATAGCAGGATCTGAACTGACTCTTGAAGGAAGCCTGGGCACAGAAGTGGGGGCAGAGCATAGAGACAATAGTTTGAAGTTGGCAAGATGGCCATTGGTGCTGGGTTGTCATGGGTGTGCAAGGGAGGAAAAGGCAAGAAGACAAAGGGAGGAGAGGGCCTTCCATGTCAGACAGTTTGTGGGGCAGGTAGCTGTGTGAAATAAGGTAGAAATGTCGAAGGAGCTGCAGGCAAACGAGGTCTGAAAGGGTGAGGGATTTCTAGAGGGAACTTTGTGGGAGAGCTGAATGCTGGATAGAGAAGCTGGCAAGGAAGGGCACCCATCTTATTCAGGTCACTCTTTGTAGATGATGCTTGGTGTAGGGGAGGGAGGGGAGATTTTAAAGTTCTCAGAATTGAGAGATGGGGGCTTAACTCTTTTGGTCTGGTTTTCATTAGGTCAGGGAAAAGCAGATCCAAGCCAGAAAAACAGTGGTGAATGAGGGAGAGATTGATGATGCATTCCAAGAGTAGGGTTGATGGTTGGAGCAGGGCAAGCACCTTGATTCTCCAAGCCTCAGTTTGCTCATCTGAGAAATGGGACTCTTTCCCTGAATTGTGAGGAGAATCAAGTGAGATAACATCTGTAAAGTTCTGGAGAGAGTGGTTATTTTCTCATCACTGGAAGCATTGCTCTCTGAGGTGGCAAATTCTACTTTTCGACTGTTCTTAATTGTTTGGAAACCTAAATTGCTCATTGGTGACTTCCAGTTATGGTGAAGCCAAGCAGAACTACTCAGTCAACATGCATTTATTAAGCACCTGTGGTTTACCAAGAAGTCTTTGCCCTCCACTCCCATGGTAACCCTGTAGATACTTGACATTAATTGTTTCCACACCTATCTATTCCCCCTTTCCCTACCATGAGATTAAATATCTGAACTCTGTCATGTGATTAGACACCATGAACTTAAAGTGAAAAGAAATTTGTGACTAACAGTAGTGGAGGCATGGGAAACAAGTCATTTGCTGGCATGTTCTCCATTCCCTTTGAGGGTCAGGAGGAAGAAGAAGGTGGATCTCCAAGCCCAGAGCCTGTGATGCCCACACAAGCCCTTGGGGGAAGCCAAAGTGAATGTGAACAAAGGCACTTTCTTCCCAGTACAGAGTGGCCAACGTTGACCCTCAGATGCCCATCCAAGAAAAGCTGCTAGAGATGGGGGCCCCCTCTGGAACTTAGGGATGTATGCTCTGCCTGTCCCCCAAAGGGCTGTGAGATGATTTTTTTTAAATGTATTTAACGTTATTTTCCACACTGTGATGTGTGCTGGGTTTTTCACATTTCACATTTTGATAATGTTGCAGGATAATGGAGTAAGCACCCAGTGTGTTGAGCCCTGTTCATAAGGTGCAAGGGGTAAAAACAAGTCAGCCAAGACAGAGTCTTTGCCCTTCCAGAGCTCCTGGCCACTGGTGAGCCAAGCTACATGTGCATGCATATGCGTAGAGAACTGAGGCACTCTTTAATGCATGAGAAACCCTTTACAGAGGAGTGCCAGGTGGAAGGTGACCCGCCCGGGGTCATGTCACTTGGCATCCTCTCCTTCCTCTGTGATAGAGGCTTGGGTGCTGTGGTCCTGTGCTGGGCCCAGACATGCTGCCACCACCCCACTGCCTTTCATCCACTTTGCAGCCTGTTGTTAAGCATGTAAACGTTTTCATTGTCTCCCTGGTGCAGGCAGGCCTTGTTCACCTGATGCAGCTGCTTCTGTGCCTCTCTCCCCCAGTTAGGCCCTTCCGCCCTGAATTGCCTCTCAGGCACCTTGTCCTCTCTCATTAGAGCTCTCTGACTGAGTAACCTCATGGGCAACGTGTCCCTCCTCAACTGTATATTATTTAAACCAGGATACATTTATAAGTCCAATTAAGGTCTTCAATATTTCATCTCGTTAACCCAGACAGAAGTGCAGCTCTCCACTCTTGTATCTCCTGGGAGTCTCTGTTTTCCTTAGGTTATCCTCCTGTGAGTTTTCTTGGAGAAAAAATGCCCTATCCTTGCTGGCTCCTTGTAAATAACTGCAAATGTTGAGGGGAGCTACTGTACATTCACATTCTGGTTTCATTTCCCCTTGTTTGAGTCAGGAGGAGCTGTCATCTTCTTCAGTTTTGAATGCTCTAGTTTGTTTAATTCTGCTGCTCTATCGATTTGTGATCAAAAGGAAATCATACACTCAAATGCTAATTTGCTCTGATTGGATTGTCAAAAGCAGCCACTTATTTGACATCTTAAAGTTTCTGTTTTTCTCCCAATCTCCCCCACCCCAATTTCTTCTGTTACCTATTTAGTGGGCCTATTGGGTGGGTCAGATTTTGTCACATCCTCCCTGGGTATAAATTTCCCATTCTAAGTGAGTATTCAGAGTAATTTAGCCAATTACAGCTCAAGTGCATGAAATGGGACCCTTGTGGCCTGAATGAGCTATGGCACCTCCCACAGTGCCTCATTTATACCCAGGGCATGAGTTGCTTGCTAGCAGCATCAAGGATCTTCTTTGCAAAGAGCTTGGAGTGGGAAAAAAAGTGTTCTTTTCTCTTTGTTACTTGAGTGTCACTTTCCTGGTATCTCCAGAGACCTTTTAACAGGAGGGAAGTTCTTAATTGTCATTAGATTTCCTTTTCCATCTTTGGTTTCTTCTTGAAAGTAGGGGGAGAAATCCATGGAAAGCATACTCTTAGTTTTACTTACAGGTAGGTCATTGATCACTTGGATAGGTGAGCAGTTATTACCTTGAGTGGGACTTCCAATGGGTAGCTGTGGTTTGGCTCTTTTCTTTCAGGAGGTCCTACAGGGTGGGAAATTGAAAGAGTTGTTTTGTCTTCCCCTGAGAGAGCTTTGACTCTGGACTTTACCTGTGCCCTCTAGAGCAGCGTGGGCATTCTTTCAAAATCCTTTACACATCTCTGTTCCAAAGGGGATTCCCTTTCCATTTAAGTCTTCTGAAATATTATGAATCCAGTGAACTTGTGGATTCTTCTCATATTTCTCTCCACACCGCCCCACCCCCCACTGCCACCAGCATTTCTTTGATTGCCATAGCTGTAGAGGCACCAAGAACATGGAGTGCTTTCAATACAGATGCCCATATCTGTGACTTTCCTATAGTCCTTCCAGCTCTGCTGTCAGGCAGAACTTCATTTTGTTTTTCCTTCTCACAAAGCAATGCTGTGGTTACTGTTGCTAATCAATTCTAATTGAGGATGAACTAGGGAAGCAGGACACGGTGCCAAGGAAGACAATAAATGTCTGGGACATAAATACCAATGTACTGCTTCATGTGAGGGCAGTGTAGTTGTAGACATTGGTCTGAATTGTGTTTCTTTGTTGTAGTAGAAAAGTTAGAAAAACAATTTCTGTGAAAGCATACCACATGACTTAAAAGTCCCTCCAAGTAGGAGGGTCTCCTCCCCCACTAAGAGCTTTTACATTGGATCTTCATGCTTCAGATCATCCTTGGCATCATTACCATGGCAGAATGCTAGTTGGGAGCCTTTTTAGTGGACATTCGGTGGTGGCACATAGTAGGCATTTAATCAATCTTAATTGACTGACTGACATCAGCTTCTCTCTGTAACAGACAGCCACAGCCAGAAAACGTTGGGTTTCATGCAGCCCAAGGGCTGGAGTCAATGGGCATGGCTCAGTAGTAACTACCAGCTCCTACCAACCATTTGGTTCCAGCCTTGTTCTGGGAGAAAAAGAGAAATCACACCTGATTTATATCTGAACAGAGAGAATCGATATAAAACTAGGGCATTTGGAAATCTCCAGTGATCTGTATTATGAATATCTCTGTCTTGCATGCGTGCTGCACCTCACATTGTTCCAGATGACCTCTGGAGGCAAGGGTAGCCCTTCCTCATGACTTAGGTGTCTCCTCTACTTTACCTTGAGGAAAGCTCTTTACGAAGTCACTTCAGGTGCTGCATTGGCTCAAGCTGTGAGTCTGGCTCCAAGCACATAAGCCCAATTTGTAGGAAGATTTTTTTGCTGTTCTCTACAGCGAAACTTTATTCCCCAAACGATATCAGGTCCTTTAAGATGTCCAGTGATGGAAGAAGAAACCCAGAGGAACATGGGCATTCCATAGGTTGGAGTGCATTCCATTCGCATCTGAGCTAAATTTCTCCATACTTCTCTTAAAGTCGGGGCCTAGAGAGACTTGGGTCTTGGGTCATCCATAGATTGATACTTCTGAACTTATCCTAATTGTCCTACAGAAGACAATAAATGTGATTTCACCTGTCCCACCAGAGTGTCTCTGGATGTCTTCACTGACCCACATGGCCATACATAGCCCCTACATCACCATGGGCTTTTATCCATCCATCCCCACCTTGCTTCAGGGTCTCTGATCACACTGGATTTAGTTCATCCTTTGGGGACAGAGCAGAAGTTCTTGACATGGAAGATGAAATGAGAGTTGTGACTGGAGTAGAATCCAGATGAGTGTGGGAGGCAGGACAGAGTCAGGAAGAGTGAGAAAGAAGGAAGCTTTGACCACCAGAATCTTCTGGACTAAGGTGAGGTAGTAGTGGGGGTGGGGAGCCGTATTGTCTACCATGACTCAGAGTTCCATTAAGTTTAGCAAATACTCAGACTTGCAGGCCAGGCATCGAGTCAAGGAGATAAAAAGATGATGATGTGCTTCCTGTCCCATGTGCACTATATATAATACAAGACGGAGGGATGGGAACATTTTCTACTGTGCCGCCCTAGTTGGGTAAGGACTGGATTTTGTCTTAAATAGAGCAAGGCATTCTTGAGCAGAGAAGGAACTGGATTTGGGTGTATTTGGTTTAGGGGAATTAGAGCCTAGAAACAGAGACCAGTGGGTGATCGGGACCTGTACTGAGCTGAGGAGCCTGTGGAGAAAGAGAAGGGACAGGTGTGAGGGCTCTTACAGATTCCATATATGTAGAGTGAAAAGGTTAGGCCAGACGGCTTTTGAGCAGCCCTATAGCTCTAGGACTTAGTCCCTTTGATCTTGGAGGCCATCCTGTCTGATCTTTCTTGCACATGTGAAGGCTCTATGTGTAAGACTTGGCAACTAATTGAATTTGCAGATGGTGAGGAAGGAGTCTAAGATGATCCTGAGATTGTGATCCTTGGGTCAGTGGGAAGATGGGGTTTTCAATATTGCATGCAAGTATTTTACCCTGGCTTCTTCAGAGTAAGATATGAAAACTATTGCCCTCACAGATAGATAGCAAGCAATCTCTGCATTTCCACCCGAGGAGGAAATGCTCAGGGTTTTTAGACACAGGAGCCACTCCAGACAGAACCTTCCATTCAAGCCCCTTTTCAGTTTTCTTACTTCTTGTCTATAAGATGGCTCATAGTGTGGTTCATAGCACGTAGTGAGCCTTTCATAAATGTTAGTTTAATTTAATTGAAGCTGTGTTGAGATTTCCTGCAGCCCAGTGGGCAGAGGCAGGAACAGCTGGCTCAGGTTGAGAATGTCATCACCACCAAACATGGTCTCATCTTAGCCTAGGACAGATGAGAATTTTAGAACTGTCAAATGTGAGAAAAGTAAGACTTGAGAAGTTGGGGGCAGGATGGAGGGAGGGTTTAATCTGAAATAAAATTAAACATTTATTAAGTGCTTATCAGACATTGTGCTAAGTTCTTGGGCTACAAAGAAAGGCACAGATAGGCTCTCCCTCAAGCAGCTCACATCCGTGTGCTTGGAGACATGTAAATCAATAAGGTCATGCATCTAGAGTACATGGAAGGTACCTTATTGGGAAACATTTGTTGGATGAATGAATAAAACAAACAAATGCATTTTGCTAACTTGGCTTCCTGTCACAAATGCTCAGGAGTAAAAGTTGACCATTTCCCTCTTACTTGGCTGAAGAAAGCTTGACTCTTCTTCTCCTCAGGAGAATGCAAAAGAGAAGTGGGTTCAAGCTTATTTTCTCACCCTGAGATCATTCACATTTCTAGTTGAGGAGCTAAGGGATTGGACAAGGCAACTTTGCAGGTCTGTTCTTACTCTAAATCAGTGAGCCTGTGATCTTTTCTCCTTTTGATACTAATCCTAACAATGACCAAAAGAAACATTCTTCAAGGATTGATGGTGGAGAGAACAGTCAAGATATTAGCATCATACATGATTTAACAGGGGGAAAAATGAAATAACATCATCAGAATTTACATGAAATTGTGTTACATTGTAAAAAGGAAAAAAAAATACAACAGATGAGTGTGGAGAGGCCTCCCTCTGATTCATCACTGAAGACAGAAGGATGTGCCAATACTTTAAATAGCCCTGATTATATGTATTTGACAGACATGACCTCCTGATCTGTCTCAATGTGAAGACATCAAGACAGAGTGCACCAGAGCATTCTCTCCTTACAGAAGATGCAGTGAGAGAAATCTAGCCACAGACCTGTCATTTTAGGTACCTAAAATCCAAATAAAAACATTGCCGTAACTGTACCTTTATGAGGTACATATTCACTTATGTGTGTCTAGTGTTACAGAGGAATTTGGAGGTCACAGTCTGTGGTTGAGTAAATAGCCTTGGGGCATTTCTCTAGTTTGCTCATATAGGACTAAAGTCACAATTTATGCAGAAAACCCAAGTGAAGAAGCTAAAACATTGTGCTCTGATGGTAAAACCAGATTCAGAGGCAGCATGGGGGGAAAGAACAGGTTTCTTCAAAGATGAAGCTCAGGCATTAGAATCATCAGCTTATTATTGTATTTGGGGGCCTGCTCCACAACTTCACAAGGACAGATTTCCTGTCTTCTGAGGATGGGATCATTGATATACCTGTTAGCATTGGTCAGTGTGACTTCTCAGCATCTTATTTGTGTCTCTGTGAGTGAGGGCAGCTCTGAACATGTCCTTCAGTGTATTTGAGCTGCATACACCAAACGGGTCTTGGGAGGGTAAGTGTATCAGAGCATAATTAGGACACTGCATCATTAGTGGTTGTCCGCTCTGTTTCTGAAGACTAGGCCAGTGAAATTGGATTCACTTTAAATATTTGCTACGGTTTCCTGATTATCAGGCCTGACTTACTTGGCTCAAAAACAGAGGCAAACATAAGTGTTTGCATCGTTTGTTATGTAAAATATTTTTGCCTCTTGCATTTAAAAGAAATAGAACTGTGACTTCCCAATCATATCCTCCCATTCCCCGGTATCACTCTCTCTTGAAACAATAAAAGTCTCTAAGTGCTTCTATCCTGCAGCCTCCAGCATTCCAAACCTGAATTCCCCCGCCTCTCTGTGTTATTGCTCCTCCTAAGTCAATATTGGTCAGTACATTCAATGTGAATCAAAATATTTTTCTGCAAATAGTAGTTCGAACTCTTCTAACATGCACATAACTCATAATAGTAACTCTGCTCCACATCTGCTGGTGGGTCTGGTTGTAATAAGATGCCCTTCCCAAGAGAAGCTCATCACATCTCATCTCCCCACCAGCCTTAGATGACATTGCCTCCTCCAGCCTCTTCTGCCCTCTGGCTGGAGGCTCAAACTCCTCCCAAGGCCTTCCTTTACAGAAGGCAAAACCTGGACTCTCAGCTCATTCCACTTGTGTTGTTGCCCTTCCTGGCTTCGGCTCCATGTAAAAAGATGACTAGGACTGTCTTTTTATTAATGGTGTCTCCAGCACTCAGTCATGGGTGCTTCATAAATGTTCATTCATATGGAAGTGCCTTTCTAATGAAATAATCTGTTAATGGGAGGAGGCCTCTCTCTGGTCTATGTTAATCCATACTTTTTCGTAACTTTTTATCCTTTATCTTTTTTAACTCTCCCCTTCCCCGACAAAAGAGCATTTAATGTCACTTTAGGAGCTTTGTTTTTCTTTGATTTCCCATTTGAAATGCTTTTGTTTCTGGAATACAAGTGGTCTCTTGGGTTTCCCCTGAGAGATAGGTGGTGGTCCTTAGATCTATGACATTTAGTGATACATAAAAAGAAAACAAAAAATAGATGTGTAAATTGGAAAATTCAGATTCTGTACCAGTAGGTAACTGTAGTCTTTAATAGTAGCATATGAATTTCTGGGAATCAGATAGTAATCCATATTCAATGACAATGAAATACACATACATGCACATGCAGTTTCCCAAAGGTCTTAGTGCAGTTTTAAGCTTTAACATCTTTAATAAGTTATTAAATGTTAAGTTTTAATAGTTTAAAACCATACTACTACTTTTGGCACATTGTGTGGGTGTGGGTGGATGTATAGAGATTCATCCCTGTTTAGGCATTTAGAAGGGAGAAAAGGCTTAGACCAGTTTAGACCATGACCTAAATCTGCGATAATGGCTTCGGTCAACTGTTTCCCTGGGTTTGGAGATCTTAAATCATTTGACTTGAAATTAAATCATGTTCCTCTAACCTATCAATGGAATCAACTGTCCAGCCTAATGCTTTCTAAAGCTAAAAACTAAAATACTTTAGTTTTCACTGTATTGACTAAAATAACATGTCTAATATAATGCTAACATCCTCGACTGAATTCAGTCTGATTTTACCTAGGTGAGATTAGGATAGCAGTATGCACAGGAGTCTGGTAATTGCCATCATGAGGTTTCAATTATCAATTGCTTCTTGCAGACAGCTAATTTATTGTAATGCCCAATAACATTAAACACATTTTTCCCCTTTATTCAAAATGGTTCTCACTTGCGCTGGATGACTAACGATGGTTAGTAGGATTGTCATCTGGGTGGCTAACAATGGACTTTGAGGGCGACCTTACATACAAAGACAAAGGATGGTTTAATAAAAACTAGTTCAGACTTAATTTCCAAGGCTTGGAAAAAATAACTTGTCTTCTCTCCCTCTCTCAGAACACTCTGGTCTTGGGTCTCATCATATCTGACCTTATTTTGCAGTTAATTATCTACCAAGAATTTTCTCTCAATCCCCCCAATTACATGTAAGATACTTATATACAGGGACTGTGAGTTGCTTCAGCTCTGTCTTCCTCATACGTAACAAATATTTCCTGAACTGAATTTCGTTTATTCATTGTTGCCATTCTCTCCTTTGGTCTTCATAACAACCTTGCGCCATCACTGCCTCCATTTTACCAGGAGAGAAAGCACATGGAGACAGGGCTCTTGGCAGAGTCATGCAGGGATCTAATCATGGACAGTGATTTAGCAAGAGCAGTCAAGCAAGCATTTATTAGGCACCTACTGCGTGCAAATCACCATGCTAAGTGCTGGGAACATAAAATCAGGAGCAGACAAGCAAACAACTACAAACGTACAAGATTTCTGTAGAATAGATGATCTTGGAGGAGAAGCACTAGTTGGGGGAAGGGGGAGAATGGCACCCCAGAAGGCTTCCTGCAGAAGGTGGAATTTGGGACAAGACTTGGGGATGTAGAGACAGAGATGATGAGCAGGACATACTTTTGGGCCTTGGGAGGCTCTGAGTCAGGTGATGGCCGTGAGGACTTAGCGGGAAGGGGAGGATGGTGCAAGAAAGTCGTTGAGCTGATTGTTCTTTAAGCCCTATGGGATCCCTTCTATCTGACTAGTCCTCTTCAGTCTCCTTACTTCTCAGGGAGGTTCTAGTTCTCTCTTTTCCGGCCCAAAGATCTTTTTCCTTGACAAAGTTGAGAATCTCTACTTTTTCTGCATCGTGAGTTCACTTTGCCTCTCTACAAGCAGCACTTTTCATCCTTCTTTGATCCTCTTTTTCCTACAATATAGCTTAAAAACAAGCCAGGCCCTTTGTTGTCCTTAGTTTGAGTTCCTTCTGAGCATTAGTGTCCCAGGCACAATCTTGGTCTATAAGTCCTCGCCATGCTTTTGTATTCAGCCTCTGTTACTGGCTCTCACTTCCATCTCCTAACCTGAAGTCATGTTTCATTGAAATGGATAGATACATGATTCATAGTGAGAGAGAAAAATACCAGATTTATGTGGCTGGGATTATTCCCTCACCAGGGAGTCTTAGCTGCCTGGCATGGTGAGGAAATGTGGAGGAGTTTTGCCCAGAGCAACATATGATGGGTGAACTGTAAGGAAATTCACAAAGACTTTTTTCCCCTCAAGTATTTGTTGAACTTCCCTGATGTTCTTTGTGCTGTGCTTGGGCCAGTGTTAGCCTGGAGAAGGATCTTTTATACAGATCCTAAACCCTAATGGATTTTTGGTAGAATCCAGACCCTGCTAATGGGTCCAGGTTGTTAAGTGGATTGTAAAATGAGAACCACAGCTTTATTTGGACACACATTCGTTCCTGGGGAGGTGGACTCAGCTTTGAAATTCCCTCTACCAGGGAAGCTCCACTTTCTGCTGCAATTTGGACAGTGGTCAAGGATGGAGCAGAGGAAGAGGATTTGGATGGTAGCATTTAGCCCTAAAACTGTTAGTTATCTTCTGAGGAGAAAGGTGTCAGTTGTCTGTTAAAAGACAAAACACAAAAGCACTTAAATTTTCAGAAGTACTTTTGTGATCCAAATGAATCTTAGCAGCATAATACTACAAATCACACTTTTAGATATATTCATAGGTTTAGAAATAAGGGGAAACGAGTCACGAAATAGCTAAACTTTTAGATTCCCAATGTGGTACATCTGTACATCTCTAACCTGATTCTGGATCCAGTAAATATTGAAAAAATGGGCAGTTTGATCATTCCTACAATTTGTGTCATCCTTCATGTGGGCCTACACTCTTCCAGCTCACCATGAAGCTCGCCATCTATTCATCTTGTCCTGCACTTGTTCATTTCTTGTTCATGATTGTCCATAAAGCCTTAGATTGTCATCACTTTGTGGGCACCAGTACAATACCTGGATGACACTCTTCTACCCCTCAGGGATATCAATAATCCTAATTTCCTAGGGTGACTATGAGGATCAAATTGGCACAAAATGGATTAAATACTTTGCAAACCTTAGAGTTGTATATAAATACTAGCTGTTATTGTTGTTGGGTATAGGTAGACAGACAGATAGGTTGGTAGGTAGGTAGATACTGAGATGATAGATCAGTAAGATAGATGTTAGAATATAGACAGATACAAAGATAATAGATAAATTGATAGATACAGACAACATATAAAATAGAGGCAGTGGACAGACAAGATGGACAGACAGACAGACCATCTATTAAGCAC
This sequence comes from Bettongia penicillata ogilbyi, assembly GCA_023548195.1. Lineage (NCBI taxonomy): Eukaryota > Metazoa > Chordata > Mammalia > Diprotodontia > Potoroidae > Bettongia > Bettongia penicillata. The sequence goes on along the minus strand of JAJHZJ010000537.1, from coordinate 6,792,269 downwards.
TTACTCTATGTTAAGCACTTTGAGTACAAATACAAATGGATGCAAAACCAGGTGACAGCTACCCCAGGAGAGGATGCTGCTTCATTTTCTTTGGTCTCCTGATGTGATCAGCTTCCCAGAAAGGATACTTATCCTTGAGGAAAGATCCTTGCACTCCGTCCCAAATTTCCTCATGTGGTCCTCCAGGCTTCTTGGATAGGGAGCATGTTAGCACTGATGGGGTTCAAGTCCTCGGCCAGATGTGCTCTTTGGTATCCAAACCAGTGTCCCCCCTTTGAGAACCAAAGTTAAATCTGTGTTTTATTGACAGTCGGGAAGTTGTGGGATACCTTGTACCCTCTGATCTGTTTTCCCTACTGTGCACCCAGCATTGCAGAAGGGAAGGGGTCCTGCCAAAAGCTGCCACTGTGTGGAATGCTTTGATTTAATCTATGGAAAAGTAGCTCTCAAAGACCCAGACAGACACTCTGTCATGAAAGATACGTTCAGTTTGATATTCCTTGGTACTTTCATGCCATCCCTTCTAGCTCCAAATCCCAGGACAACTCCTAGGATATGTGTTTCATGTAACTAGGTTATTATTTCTTACAATAATTCATCAAAAAGATATACTTGAAACTGGACAGGATTTACCAATCATATATTTGAAAAAAGATTGCATTCCTTTGGGTTCATTGCAAAAAATAATTGCCACCATAGTATTTGCTTTATGCTCCATACAGTAGAAACTTGAGAAATTTCACAGTATAGTGAATCCTCAACATCGAATTTAACTTTCCTGACTTCAGGTATTTGCATGACTTTATTAGTAGCCTCATTCACATTGGCACCCTCACACCTTCTTGGCTGTGTGCAGTAGAGGAAAATATGAGCCTGCGCGTAAGCTTGTGGGGGGGCTAGTATCCTGAGAACTCAGGTCTTGTTCACCATACTGTTGTAAAGAGCGAGCTCCCTGTGCGTTTATGGCACATTTTCTTTGTTTGCCTTTAAAAATCGTTCTGTGTTGAAGTCCTGCCGGCAAAGTGTCATACAAGTCCTTTGGGTTCTGAGCCTAAGTGTGTAAAGTCAGTGATGTAACTTGGTGAGAAAATAGAGGTGTTAGATTAGCCTTGTGCTGGAATGTCTGCAGCTGCTGTTGGACGAGTTTGGTGTTAACAAATCGATGATTCATTATATCCACAAGAAGCGGGAAAGGATTTATGGCACTCTAGATTTCTTGTGTTATGAAAAATGAACATTACCTGAAATCAATGTTTGTTTTTTTGTTTTTTAATTGAGATATTAGCACAAAAGTACACAGAATTCTAGAGAATTGCTAGTGAGAAAAATGTTTTGCATGTTACCAGTTTTATTTTGTGTACTGCATTTTATGGTTTTTTTTCATGATTTCATGAAATCATGTTTTCATGTTAGGGAAAGTGCATATTATCAGAATTAATGTTTTATTATGAAGAGTTGTGGGCAGAAAAGTGTATTTTCAGCAATCTCTAGCAAAAGATTACAGGTTTTGGTGGTCACAGGAATTTAACTAACCCCTTATTTTCCAAAGGTTCATTCTATCAGCATTTGCATTTTTTACTTTTATACTATTTTCTAGAAATGCACCTCCCGCCCCCCCCCTCACCTTCCACCTCTCCCTACTTGAGGACTAGCTGTAGATAGAGTTCTCTTGGGTAGCTAAGTGGTGCAGTGGCTAGAGTACTGATGCTGCATCTTTCCGAGTTCAAATCTGGCCATAGAAACTTACTGCCAGGACCCTGGGCAGTCCACTTAACCCTATTTACCTCAGTTTTCTTATTTGTAAAAGGAGCTGGAAAATAAATGGCAAACCACTGCAGTTCCTTTGCCAAGAAAACCCCAAATGGGGTCACGAGGGTCATAGGCAACTGAAATGACTGAACAGCAGCAACAGCGTCATGATGTCCTTAGAGCATCTTTAGATTTCATTGGCAAGAGCCAAGGGACAGGAAGTCAGAAAGACCTTGATTCAGATCCGGCCTCAGGCACTTACTGGCTCTTTGACGGTGGGCAAGTCACTTTGCCCCTGTCTGCCTCATATTCCTTATCAAAAAATGGTGAAAGTAATACCTCTGACCAACAAAGGTTGTGACGACCAAAAGAGACAATTTGTATACCATGCTTTACAAACCTTAAAGTGCTATATAACACTAGTTATTATTTCATTGATAGTTTTTACTTTCAGAGTAAAAACAAGTTCTTTGATTGAGGGTAAAAGTGGTGGTGTTATTTTTCTAAATATTTTTACATTTCACTTTTTGCATTCTTTTTAAATTTTGAGTTCCAAATTCTCTCTCTCCCTCCCACCCCCTCCTACATTCAGTGTGGAATGTTTTAAAATATCCTTGTTGCTGCTCCAGAAGTTTTAGGTTTTAGTAAAAGTAGGAAAAAGTTTGTCTTAATGTATTCAGAATTGTCATGAGTTTGCTTTGTGTCCTTCTCCAAATGGTAGGTGCTTACTCGGTGCTGGGTGATTTGAGTTGACTTTCACATGAGGGATGATACTGCTCAGTACAGGTGTAGAAACACAAGTAAATTACTCCTATTTGTCATCTACCTTGGATCATTAAGAATATTTATATTAAGATATTAAGTATTAGCCAATCAATTTCAGAGTGACTTGAAAACATTAGTTGTTATGTTGTTCCTTAACTGGTGGCAAGACAGTGTAATTTCTACATCAGAGCAATCATATTTCCTTATTCTTTATACTGTGTCTTAAAATGTGTACCTTTGACCAAGGTACTTTAATAAACTTTCATTGAGTGCTCATTGTGTGCAGGTTGTTAGTTGGCCCTGATGGTACAAAGACGAAACTGGAATAAGGGGCAATCTGGCATGTCTGGAGAAATGTGAAATTAGAGAGAGTCCTTCCTGCTGAGGGAATCCAGGAAGACTTCCCAGAGGAGGGAACCTTTGAAGTTGTAGATTCTGAGGGGGGTTGTGACAGCCTAGTCATGAGTAGTGGATCAGGAAGGAGAGGAGAGAAGGCTGGGTTCTGAGATGTCATATGCATCATCGTGACTGAAATGACAGGTGACTGAAGGAAAACTGCATGAAATAAACCAGGACTGGGGGACTAGCTCCCCAGTGCTCTTCGTTGGCTCTGCCTCCGTTCCAGACTCAGTAGCCTGAGGGTGCCTTCCCATAGTTATTCCTTGGTCCATCAGTAGGTGTTGGTGAGTGCTTGCCTTGACCTTCATGGGTCATTGCTTCAGTGGAGAGACAAGGATTGGCAAACTTCCTGCAGGCTTCTGTCTTCCATTGATTAACTCCTGAGAGCGTTGGGCCCTGGAGGAAACTGTTTAGTTGCTGAAGGCCTGAGCTGGTGATTCTGGAACAAGCCTCAGTCTTTTGGGTGAATTTGTCACTATTATCAACAAGGGAACCCCAAGCATTTTTTAAATACTTCCTGTCTGCAAGACACGATACTGGGCACTGGGGATACAAGTACATAGAATAAACAGCTTCACCTCTGAAGGACCTTACAGTCAATGATGAGAAACAAGGACAGATTATAAAGCATACTGTGCAAATATCAATATACCCCAAGGAGTTAGATCAGGCATAGTTTATGAAAGAGGACGCTGATAGGTGGGGGATGGGGATCAAGTGCTTGAACTTGAACGGAGAGTCAGGGAGGCCACATTGAAGGCCTTTGAGAGGAGAGGAGAGAAGTGGGGGCTGGGTGATTGGAGAGGAGGACCTGATGAAATGGAGAGATTTGATAACTGGCTGGGTGCTATGTGGGGTGCAGTGGGGTAAGAAGCTGAGGACTCTTTTGAGACAATGGAAGATGGGAGTAATGGTGCTTTTGGCTAAAATAGGAGAGTTGGGAAGTGGGGAGGCACGGGATGGTGAGTCCAGTTTGGGCCATGAAGAAATTGAGATGCTTCTGGAACCTTCATTGTAATTGCCTGATGTTGACAGAGGCATCATCATCTTCATCTCCAAATCCTGAACTTCATGTAGAAAACCCCTGCACTAGATGAATACACTGACTGAAGGAAGTCATTTTTCTTCCTGCTTTCCCACTGGTTTTGTAGGCTCTGAGCTAAGAAATCCTCACCCCACCCCCACCCCCAGACCCTTCCATTTGCCTCTTGAAAGGATCTCCCGTAACTATTTATGGCTAAGACAGAAGAGAACTTCCCAAGAACTAGATAATTACTTCAGTCAGAACTCCAGACCCTGTAAAGTAACAATGCATTTGCTCTGCTAACAGTGGACTTAAAACCTTGTTTAAGCAAATCACAGAAAATACTTTCCAGCTGGGCAAATAGTGCAGTGTGTGGAGACCAAGAAATTAGGTTAGCTGTGGGCCCGCAGAGATCAGTGAGTTGAGTTTTAATTGATGCTGTCTGCTTTCAAAAGAGCAAGGAGTGATTTCAGTGTCCCTGGGGACTTTAGGAATGCTGCTGTCGCGATATGCATCCACTTCAGCAAATATTAGCAACATGCCACAAGAGCTGGGCCTCTGAGGTCTTATTAATGACAGCTCACCTTTGAGGACACTGAGAATTACAGTCTTCCCTTATAAAGACACTTTTTTTAGTGGGTTTAGCTTTAAAATAAGCAGAACCTGCAAGCTTTCATCTGGTGGTGGAGGAATGGTCCCACAACCACTCGGCTCAGTGTTTGTAACTTTGTTAACTGAATATGGTGACAGACTCAAATAACCTGGCATTGCATGGGGCGCATTTTAGGAGTCTTGGAACAGGTTAACAGAAATGGACAGTGGAGAAGGCAACCAGACAACATAGCCTCTTTCCCCACCTTCCTCCCTCCCAGTTCCTGTCCTTGCCTCTGCCATTAAGAAGAGCCTTGTCCGGCAGCCAGACTTTATGGTAGCCGTGACCTCTTCTACTCCTGGCTTGAGCCTGTGAAAAAGTCTTCATCCACCACTTAGCCCTTGACACTTTGTGATGAATATAAGAAGAAACCTGTGAAAGCAGACCTCCTAGCCCAGTGATTTCATCTGGAAGAGGCCTCTAAAAATAAACACGCAGCATCAGTCGCTCTTTTTTACAGTGCTTCATCCTTTAGCTCTTGTATAAATATCTGCCACATTTCCACAAGGAGTTATTGCTGTTATATAGTTTACAGACACTTTACTGTCATCTAAGTGGTTTATTTTATTCCCATTGCTGGAAGAAAACTACAAAAGGAATTTGGTAATCCGAATGTGATTGTGGGCCAAGAGGAATGTTTTGGAAGGAGCTAAAAGTAAATTATATTACTGGGTTATTGCGTTTATGAAGCCTTTTCCATTGTGCTCCAAGTTAGCATTAGTTTTTCCCAAGTTATTAGCTATCTGTGGCATTCTAATGACTGGTGGGGAGCAGCCAACCTTGTAATCTTTGGGTGGGTGGCGAGCAGAGGAGGGCAGCTAGCATTACAAGGAAGGGGAATCCCAGTGTCTACCCAGAAAGTCTGTCTGAGGAGGAATTACTCCCACCTCTCCAACCCTGAGAAAGTTGCTGAACAGCTCTGGGTCTCAGTTTCCTCATCTGTAGAATGAAGGCTAGCTCTGAACTGATGAGGATACGAGTGTTCTGGTTTTCATGTTTTCCTGTCCCTCTCAGAAGAATGGCCCTCAGACCCTACCTCATCCACTGTTAAAATACACTTTGCTGCAAACTCTTCACGATGGAGACTCACAGATTCATATCTAATCTGCTTTTGGTAGAGAAATTTTGTTTATTTGTTGCTGCTATTCCTTAAACTCAACATACCCACCAAGATTGTTGTGATCAGCAAAACAACAGCATAACTTCCAGTGGCTGCCAATTGATTTTATCGTCTGTGATGTTGTCACTGTAAATACTGTGATTGTTGTCCATATCTGTGTATGCCTTCTTCCCTGTTCATAACAAACAGTGATCCAGAACTTTGTGGGATGGGAACAGTTGTCTTTCGGACAGTTCAGGTTAACACTGCAGAGAAGGCATTTTCTGATTCTTTGTGAAGAACCATACAGAGAGGGGGCCCCAGATATTTGCCAAAGGTTGGGGGAGGGAGGGTTTTCCTTTCCATATGTGACCACGTGGCAGAAGCCATATTGGTTCACTGGTATTTACTTAGCATCTTTGGTCCTACATGTCTGTCTTTCCTTGAGTAACTATAAGGTATCCAAAAGCCCCCACCAACTAGAATTTTTACGGTGGGTAAGTTAGTGATTCTATAACATTGGCTTCCATTGTCTGTTTCCTGCTAACCACTGCTAGAATTTGAGATGAACCTAGTCCATATCTTGGCTTGAAAATGTTTCTGTTTGTTTAGATATGTGGACATAGGTCAACAGATGAATGAGCAGAGGTCTGAATGACTAAAGACTTTCCAAAAGACTTGCTGTCTGTTTGTTTGGACACCAGGTCTGAATTTCAAATAGAGATTTAAAAGTGGGACAATTGGCCAGGGGACTTTGTGGTTGCAAAGATGGAGGCATGTCCCCAGAAGCCTACATCTTCCCTTCCACTCAGCATGGCAAGAGGGAGACTTTTTGCAGGTAGAGGTTCTGATTGGCGATCTTCCCAGACCAGATACAGTCTCACGGGGTAGAACTGTAAGCTAGCAAATGGTATGTAAGCAAGCAGAGGCCCAGAGAGACTAACTGCCTTTGCCCCTTCTCAACACCCTCTCCAGTCTTTACTCCATCCCTTTGAGCATGAGGAGAGCTGATGGCGAGCATGGGGAGAGCTGATGGCCATGGTAATTTGTCAAAAAGGTGACATCCCAGTTCCAGTGGAGCTGTTTAACAGTGCTGACCAGTACAGGCAGGCTGTACCCACCCTAGCACAGTCTCTAGAGATAACAAAGATAAAACCTAAGCCCATTCTTGCCCTCAGGGAACACCTATGCTGTTCAAGAGAACATTGATCACATTCATACATACAGAAAAGATAGAGATGAGATAAAAATAGAGATGAGGGAGGGGGCATCAGCTGCATAGCAGGAGTTCAGATTGGCAGACCAGAGCATTTCAGGAGGACTGGGCACTTGGGTAGGAAAAAAAATGAGATCTTTAATTTTACAACTTTTAACTGAAACTGAGCATTGTTTTGTTCAAAAGCCTAATTCTGAGGAGTCCACAGACTTCCAAAGGGATTCATAACCCCCAAAATGTTAAGAATTCTTGCTTCAGAGAACAATGCTTATCAATTCCCATGATACTTGCTTCTAATTCCCTCATAATCAAGCCATTGGGTGACAAATCCTTCTACTAGAGCTAGCCTGGGCCTCAGACACAGCAGATCCATAGCCCCTCCTTGGCCCACACTTAGAGGCCTTTCCATGCGGAACTTGTCAAGAGTTTTAGTTCATTGGCCTTCATCTTTGACCATCCCATGGTCCCCTTCATAGCCCAGCAAAACATTAGAAGAGGATTTCAGTGGAGAGCATTTAATAGATGTGTGTAAGGTAAACTGTTGTCTTCTGTTGGTTACAGCATAGGGTGTGTATGTGTGGTTTACTTGGCTACCCAGGATTGATAATGAGGGGAGGTTTTGGTAGGAGCTTGGAGGCTGTGACTGGCAGGCCATGAGACCCAGTGGTGGTGAGAAGGGGAAAGTCATTGGGAAGACCATAAAGGAAAGAGCAGGCTGTGTGTGCGGTTACTGTCTGCTAGCTGCCAGCCCACAGATCATAAGTGAAATGAATGTGTTGGTGATCACAGCTTAATCCCTAATGGCTGTTTTTCCACACCTCAGAACCACAATGTAGTTTTCCACAGTTGGAAGGTTCAGACTTGAGATGGAAAGAAGTGTTGCATCTCGGGATGGAGAGATGCCCAGGATGGCTGTCCACTTCCTGCATTAATCCTGATTAATTCAAGAAGACCCAATTGAGCAGTCTAATTAGCTACCAAGTTCAAGGAGGAGAATTCAATTCCTTGGCCCCCATCTGCTCCTTGATTTGCTCTTTTCATCAGAGTTCCAAATAGCATTTCCATCCATAGTGGAGCCCTGTGCTAATGGAACATATCTTTAAAATAACATACTTTGGATCCCAAACTGTTGATTCCAAACTTAGCCCCCTCCTCCTACACCACCTATAATTTTGCCAGGCCTTTGAATCCTGGATTGTCTCAGTCATGTTCAGCTATGGGGCCTCAGCCAACATTGGCCTGCATCTAGCCCTGTTGTTGTGCTAAGTTAATGTATAATTCTTTCAACATCTCACCCCCTTAGGAGCAACAGGTACGCCAGCACCTGTTCTGTCAGTCCAGATGAAAAGGCCTGACCACTATGACTCCTCTCCTCTTTGATCTCCCCAGAAGAGAGGTCGGCATGTCTGCCTAGAGATTCCTCTGAAGAGCAATTTAAAAGTTGCATTTGAGCGACATCAAGTGAATGTCTCCTCGGCTCATGCCGAGAGGAGCTCTTTGGTGTACTTCATGGCTGGGTCTAAGGAAAGATATTAACCCTTCCTTTCAGATGAACTCCCCCACATCCCAGGCTGCTCTTTCTTTCAACTCTGTGCCTCTCGGACAAAAATCATTGTGCTTTCCCCCAAGCCCTTTCATTAGGCATCCGCTCATGGTCATGTTCACATTTGCCTTGACAGTCAGTTGCCTTTAGTTTATTAACATGTCTGATATTTAGCATATGACCTAGACTGGACCACAGAGGTGCTGAAGAGTATCATGGCCTATGGGTGAAGGTGAATGCTGGCACAGTGCCTATGGATGGAGTGGATCTCACATTTTTAACATCTGGGAAATGTTCAAAAGTTGGAGGTATACTTAACCAGGCATTTGCTACAGCCACCAACAGCAAGTTTAGGAAGTGAATGTTGCAAACTAAAAATAAATAATTAAGTAATTTAAAACAAAAACATAAAGTGGACATAATAGTATGTCTAGAGCCAGAGGTTATGGCAGGAGCCCTAGGAAGGAAGGTGATGCTTTCAGCCTAAGGTGAGGTGTTGGATGCCATCATAACCAAAGCAACTTAAGAACTAGTGAAGATGTGGAGAAAGTCTTTGGGGAATCATAACAACGGTCCATGCAGTAGCAAATGTGAAAAGCAGCAATGGGGATTTCCTTAGTCATCTACTGAAAACAAGTTTCCAAAGATGAAAGCCATACAAAATGTCATAGCAGCCCAAAGACCAAACTGTACCACTGAGAGTCTATGAAAACCTTAAGCTCTGAGGCAGGGGAAGCAAAGAAAGTGGAGGAGAGGGAGACCCCAAGGAAAGAGGATGTGGAGAGTGCCTGTTCTTTCTCTGGTCAGCACATTGGAGAGCAGAACAAGTCTGATCCAGTTGGATTCAGGGAGCCTGCAATGGATGTCAGAGCAGTCTGTCAGGGGGAGTGGCAGAGACCAAGCAGTTCAGCCCATCTGGGAAGGGGCAGGGCACATGTACTGCCTATGGTTTGTGAAATGGGCACAGTCATAGCAGAGTCCTCCCGTGGATATTAGGAAGACCAAATGGGTTGACATGTGTAAAGTGCTTTGTTACTGGAAAGCGCTGTCTGAATGTCATTATTGTGATGTCACGATGATGGCCGGATGGCCAGAGTCTGGGTTTGAATCCATACTTTGTTCCTCACTGCCTGTGGAACCTTCATCCCATCTCATCCCACCTCACTTTCCTCCTCTAAAAAATGAGGTCACTGAAATGGTGAGTGAAAGAGATAAACATGTTCCTGCTTTTTGTTTTTCCAACTAGGAATAATAACTACTGGGAGTTTTCTACATCTTAGCATGAATAGTGTTATATACCAGTGTTAAAACACATTGGACAGTCAGTCAGTAAATATTAAGTGTCTACTATGTGTCAGGTACTGTACTATGTGCTGATGATACAAAAAAGACAAAAGATCCTGATGGGCTAGAATTCTCTAGAATGGGCCAACTTGGATATTGTGGATTTCAATAAGGATAAATGAAAAGGCTTAAATTGGGGTGCCAAAAAGTCATTTTCACAAGTACAGCCTGGGCAAGGCCTGAGAGAATAGCAGTTTGCCTCAAACAGGTGTGACGGGGAGGTTTAATCTCCTGCTTTCTTCATGTGCATCAGCAAGAAATCTCTAGTCTTGGGATGCAAGAGTGTGTGTGTGTGTGTGTCTGTTTGTTTCACCTGGCAAAAATTCAACCTCCTAGAGGCTAGGTACAGTTTCATATTTGTCCTTGTCTCCCCAGTACATGCTTGGTGTATAGTAGGTCCTGAGTAAATGTCTGCTAAATGACTGATTGATTAATTGATTGATGAAGTATAAATGTAGTCCAGGAGCAGTACCTTGTTCCTTTAATTGTGCTCATGGGTCAGGCCCAATTATTGTCCCTTCAAGGGGGGGTGGGGCCCAGTCCCCATCTCTCTGTCTGACCTTGCAGTAGAGCCCACCTGGATGGGAGTGCTTCTAGGTCGCTGCATGGCAACCCCTGGTTGCACTGCAATTGCCAGAAGGTCCCCTCTTTGATTGAGCACAAAGGTGCCTCACTCTCTTACCATGTGCAAGTACAACAGGTTTCTCCTGTTGCTCCTTCTATTAATCACTTAATTGACTCCTGGATTCATATTTTCCATAGAAATGGGAGTCAGGGTCCATGATTTTGAGTCCTCATTACATAGGAAATAAAGTTCAATTCCTGACAATATTTTAGCATTTCTAGATCTAATGAGTCCAGTAATGCTTTGTCTATTTAAAACCATGATCTTAACATGAACAACCCAGAATATTCTGAACTACACGGTTTCATCTGTTTGCCTGCTTTCACCTTACGTCGGCATCTACTCTAGCATGTCTGGTTCCACATCAGCATAGATCACTTTTAAGAGACATTTTCTTTATTATTCCTGTGCCTGAAGACCCAGAACCATGGCTAGAAATAGAAATCCTAAATACGAATGAAGAAGGTACAAATGAAATGGAATTCCCCAATTACTCTTGACTCCTCCCAAATCTTAGCACATTTATCTTGTAATTGCTTTTTTGTGTTCCCTCTAATAAAGCAGAAGCTTCCTCCAAATAGGGTTTCCCCCAGACTCAATATTTGATACATAATTTGGGCTTTATGAGTGATTTTATAAACTTCCCTGTCTTATGTTTCATGTCTGCTGCCTCTATCTCACTCACAATGTCCTTGTGTGAAATATTTTCTTGGTTTTGGGGGGTGGTTCTTGAGGAATGAAGAAGTTAAACTGTTCCCAGAGCCCAAACGTTTGGTGGAGGGCCATTGTCTTTTTCTCATCACTTCTTTCATAGATGTTCCTCTTGTTAAAAAAAAAAGCAACAAAACTTGTTTATTTGCTATAAATCTATAATTTGCTATAATAATAAGCTCCATCACTGCAGGCTCACCCTTTCAACTTGTGAAATGTTGTGGATGGAGGGAGATTTTCCCCATTGTCCAGGCAGTGGGTGCTGCAGACTGCTGGAGAATAGAAAGCCGAAGAGGCTGGCAGCTGGCTCCTCCAGCCTGTGCTGACTGGGGAGACGTCAGCACCCTGTGGCTGGCAGCCTCTTGATCTCTAGGACCAGGGAGCACCAGGAGGAGCCGCTGCAAGGAGACACGTCCGCTCCATCGGCTCCCTCTGAGCATTTTCCCATGTTGCCGTCTGCACCTTGCTGACACTTGGCTTCATCGAAATGTTTGATTTCCTGTAAAATGCAAAGTGAACGTGTCAAAGCTGACTTGACACTCCCCCACTTTGGACCGATTAGTACAAATTGCATTTCATGTTCATCAGCTTGTTCCCTTAGTCCACAACTTAGAGACAGAGCTTTGTTGTGATCAGTGAGTTTGAAAAGGCCTTTGCTGACATGGGTGGTATTTGTGTTTGCAGTATCTGTTAGGTGTCCTGCTCACAAGACAGAACATCAACGCCGGTGGGGGGGCTGGCAGGGGAAGAATTATCACTACTGCTGTTACTAATTAATGCCCTTTCCAATCCCAGGGACTGTTTCAGTGTGTAAAAGTGCACAAAAATAGACATGCTATTCATTTAAGTAGGAATGCACAGAGAGGCTGTAAGTAATACTGGAGAGAGCCTCCATCAGAGAGCACACCTGCCATAAAATACCTTCCAGAAATCCCTGCTTGCTTCAGGTCCCAGGTACAATATTCTTTGTTGACCTGTTCTACATTCAAGTAGGAGCTTAAAAAGGAGGAATTAGAGTATTTAAAAAAGGTTGGTGGATTTATAGATCAGCTTGAATGGGAAATGGAGGTTGGGGGAACACTTGGAAAATCATAGGTCTTGGATGGGAAGGGTCCTCAGGGGCAGCTACCCTACCACCCATGTTTTACTGTTGAGGAAACCAAAGCTTGGAGAAATTAAGGGATTTGTCCAAAGTCACACAAGTAGTGAATGCAAAGTGAATCCAGGTCCTCTGACTCCAGAGGTGATGCTGTCTGTGTTCTAGCAATGATTATCCCGGAATCTGGGAATTAGAAGAGAAGGCAGCCCCTTCACTTGAGAAACTGAATCTCCAAGAGACTTTTTGAACCGTGCTTTTTTTTTTTTTAACTGATAATTTAATCTTAAGATTCCTAGTGTCTGTCAGATCCTACTGACAAGGAAAGAGAGAGTAGTCACTAACAAGCCTTTACAAAAAGAGACCTAAGACCCTGAGACAAAATAAAGTTGGTGGAGGGCAATAAATTTGCTTATTTTCTTCATCTCTGGGAAGATGGGGTGCATGGGGTGCTGGAGAGAAAACTACTTAGTCAAGGGTTTCCAGCCATCTCCAGGTGCCATGCATGGCTTCCACAAAATGTGTCCTCCTGTTAGGTGCTCCTCAAGTGACCATCTGCCATCATGTGCTCACAGCCATCAGTCAGTTGCCAATCCTTTCTCATGGGTTCATATGTACCCAGCATTTTGTAAAACGCTGGGGAGCCAAAGAGTCAGAAGAACTACAAGGAGGAGACACCCTTACGACTCTTAAGTCTAGCTTCCTGTAGTTGATTGCTCTTCTGGGCATCCAGCTGGTGTTCCTTGTGTGAATGGATAGCCAGGCTGCATCAGGACTCAGTGCAGTGAGCGCAGGGCCATCCACCACCAACAGCATCTGGAGGCTGCCCTTGCCTTGTCTGAGATCCCAAGCTCTGAGGTTCGGGGCTCCTTCCTGCTCATGTAACAGAGCTCCTCTCTTAGTGAAGGTAGCAGGCATGAAGAAGTATCGCGTTTCTGACTTTGGCTCCATCAGTTCTGTGCTCTCCCCTGCCAGGCTGACCAGACACCGTAACAAGAGAAACGAGGACTCTTCAATCAGGCTCCAGCCAACTGTGGGAGCCGGATTTCACATCATTCCCCTTTGTGTCTTCTACGTTCCTTCCAAACTAAATAGCCAGCTGTTCCCCTAAGGTTCCCCTGACACCCCCTAGCACCTCTGTACCCTGCATAGCGGCCCCTGTCCCAATCCCTGGAATGCTCTCTGTGACCCTCTTCTGCCTTGGACAGGTGTTTGCTTTCTTGGGGCTCCACTCTCATTTTTCCTTGGACCCTTCCTCTCCCAACCAAAAACAAAACAAAACTATTCCTAAGCATCTGGTCCCTTGCCCCATCACTGCCTGTCTTGAGCTTCAGTTTATGCACCATCTCTCACACACATGCCCCAGGACCTTGCATAGTACCCCCAATAGAGCAGGCTCTTAATGAATACTTAGACCAGTTCTGAATTTGGCTGAAGATTCTACCTGAAATTTGAGGCTCCAATCGATGTATCCCTATGACATCTGTTTCAGTTTTGTTTCTAGGCAGCATATAGTGCCCAGATCACTGAACTGTGACATTTCTCTTGCAGAAATTACCTGGGCTGCCTCAGCTCACCTTCCTTCTTCTGTGGCATGGGCCATGGACTGCCCCAGTCCCTTGTTCTCATAAAGGAAAAGCAAAATAATCAATAAAACAAATTGTAGCTTTGCTTTAAATGAGATCATGGTGCCTGTGTGTGTGTGTGTATTTTTATTTTTATAGTTTTTTTTACAAGAGTGTATGACCTTTCCATCCCACAGCCCTCACTTATCCCACTGTATAAAAAAAATAATAAAAAGAAAACCCTCACCACAAACATGTAGAATCCAGCTGCACAGATGGCCCTGTCTGCCAAGTCCAAGGATATCACCTCTCAGGCAGGACCTTCAGTTGTGTGGGCTCCCTGGTTAGCATTCTGAGGGCAGAATGCTAAAGTCTTACAAAGCTGGTCTTCTCTACAATGTATCACTCTGCAGACATTATTTTCCTGGTTCTGTTCCCTTCAGTCTGCATCAGTTCATAGAAGTCTTTGTCTTTTCCTCTGAAGTTGTTTATTTCCTATTTCCTTGCAGTACGATCATATTCATTACATTCAGTGAATATTGTATGTAATATTCATTACATACAATGTCCTCCATTGGCCTGGAGTCAGGAAGATCTGAGTTCCAGTGGAACCTCCAGACCCTCACTAGCCTGAGCAAGTTGCTTTACCTCAGTTTCCTCATCTATGAAATGGGAATAACAACACCTACCTCAAACAATGGTGGTGAGGATCTGGTCAGTTTATATTTGTAAAATACTTCGTACAGTTCCCGGCACATGCCCTCCCCCACCCCACCCCTCCCCCAGGCAGTAGGGGAGTAGACCTGGTAGGGACATTTACTGGGTCAAGGGGAATCCACTATTTAATCACTGACCACTGTTCCACAGCACTTTTTGGAATGGCTGAATCAACTGCACTTAGATTGTGTAGGTTGTGTTTGTGTAATGGGTGTTATGAGGGATGGAGGTAGGGAGAGGGCAGATTCTATTAGGAGATGAACCTGCCAGAAAACTGAAGCATCTCTTAAAAATGCCTGTGGGCCTAAGCTTTCTGGATGAGGCTCTTTGGTGTTTTTTCCATCTTCCTTTGAAAAAAAAAAAGAAGTCGGGGATACAGGTTATTTACCTTCCAGCCTCTCACTTCTGAGTTTCAGTGCCCCCCCAGATCCAGCCTCTCGGGGCCCCACCTTCCTGTCCCACTCACCCCCAGGTGATGGCCCTGCCTGCTGTCCTCCTCTGCCCAAACAAACTTTCCTCAGTGCTGTGTCTTCCCCTATTCCAATGGAAGCTCATTGAAGGTAGGATACGCAGTAAGCACTTAATAAATGCTTCTTGAGGCTGCCCAGTGGACTGTGGGCACCTCAGACACACCCACCCCTGGAGGACTCCCCGAGGTGTGGCTGATCAGATGATGGCTTTTTATTCCTTCGAGGGACTCTAATCCCAGCCCTCTATGTGTTTGCCTTTCCATCCCTACTGGGTCCCTTCCTGGTGCCATTGAAGGCCAGGGCTTTTTTGCTATTCTGTGTCTTCCCAGACAGAACTTGGCACGTAATTGACCAGCTTCAGAGGAGGGGTTCTGTCCTACTGATCCCAGCCCTCTCTGGCACCTCCCACCCTGCATCGCTCTGATTTCTGTCACCATCTCATCAGCTCAACCTTTGTTCCCTCCCCCACCCCCGAACTGACTTCTTTACTAAAATGCTGGAGCCTCTCTTCTTAGTGAAGGTGAGAAGGGCAGGCTTTGATAGACTTTCCTTGTGATTTGTGACAGGGTGAATCAGTTAATGAGTCTAATCTAACTCTAGTGAGTATTGCTCAGTTTGCCTCTCATGATTTTCTCTCTGAGATGATTTGGGTCCAGAAGGAAATCATTTCAAGCAGTTTCGGTCTTATGAACCCTTGCCTAGATATAAACTGGCCACCTGTTTTGTGCTTTGTAATATTACATTTCTATGGATGAAAGAATAAAAGAAAAGAGAATTTGTGGGCAACATGGAAACTTTTTCCCTTTCTGCTCGCTGTTTGCCCCTTTGGCCTGGTGAGTACTGGTCCAGCTTCTAAAAAACCCTGGCTGAAGGTGAACCTGAGCAGGGTGTGTGCAGGATGTGAGGAGCTGTAAGATTAATGTCAGGTTAATGAGCAGGGGTGGGAAGAGTTAAAGATCTTCCCTGCCCATTAATAGGCCTCTGACACATTTTATTAATTTCTGATGAGGCACAGGGTCACAGAGTCTTGCCCTCCAGCCCTGAAAAGAATCTCTATACTCTGAGATGAGGTTTGGATTTGGGACTTATTTTTTGGAAGAAGATTTATAAGCCAGATGAGACTCTGGGCAGCAGTTTTGAGAAGCAATCCCCCCCGCCTCCCCCCCCGCCCCGCCCCAGCTTTTAAAACCCAAATGTTGGTGCCTCTCTCTCTGGTAATGATATATGTATTGTTTGTGGTCAGACAGTAGGAAGCCCTGTCTGTTGGTCTTTCTGTTTGTAATTTCTGCTTATCATTTCTGTTTGTATTTCCTCTGAAGTTCAGGATGCTGACTTTTCCCCCTAAATTAAGTGAATGATATATGTGCTTGATTAAAGTGACCCCCTCAAAAGTTGCTTTCGTTTTAGAAAAGCAGATCTAAAAAGTTGTGCAGCAGGCCCTCCTGTGCATGTCAGGGTCCTTGCTGATTCAGGGGCACCAGAGAAGCTGCCGAGCCTTGCCCTGGCCATCGAGCTCCCACCAGAGAGCTACCTGCCCGATCTGAGGGGGAAAAGCTGGAGTCAGCAGTTTGGAGAAGTCAGATGTTTAAAACATTAAAAGAAATCTAACTTTTAGTTGCAGTGGTTTTGAGTTTCATGATCTCCATGTGCCAGGGAACCTCTAGAGAGTCAGAAATCCAGGGGGAGTTAGGGTTCAAAGAAAGCAAACACTTTGGAGCTGACACACGGACCCACTGGGGAGGCTCTGGGTGCTGTCAGAGGGACAGCCTCAGCCAGCCAGCAGAGACAAGCAGACCTGCTGCTGGGAGGCTGAGTCTGTAGTAGCAGCTTTCACAGGAAGAAATATGCTAGTATCCTTCCATGTATGTGTATGTGTGTACATGTATATGGTGTGTATGTACTACTATGTGTGTGTATGTGCATGAGTATGATGTGTGTGTGCATCAGTATGGATGGTGTGTGGTGTACTTGTGTGCATGTATATGGTGTCTGTAGGCATGTATCTGTGAGTATGTGTGCTATGTATATCTGTGGGTATATGTATACTATATGTGTGGTATACGTGTGTGCATGTATATGGTTTGTGCACACATGTGTGGTGTGGGTGTGTATGCCGTATGTATGTATGGTGTCTGTAGGCATGTATCTGTGGGTATGTGTGGTATGTGTATCTGTGTGCACAGTGTCTGTGTGTATACATGTACACATGTGTATGTGTGTGGTGTCTATATGCATGTATTTGTGCATTTATGGTGTGTGTATATTTGCGTATGATGTTTGTGTGCATGTATCTATGTGAACGTGTCAGTCTCTCTCTTTCTCTCTCTTTCCTCATAGATTTCCTCAACTTCTTGAGCGAGGTTGGTGCTACTAGCTTTGCTTTGACCTCTGGTATTCTTCCTCTTCCTTGTGCCTTGAAATGTTTTATTCTAAGACAGAAGAGAATACCAAAGCTTAGGGTCTTGTCATTTAGCTCTCATTTTTGAAAAGTGATTCATGGCGAACTTGTTTTCCCCAACACCAGTTTGGCTCTCTGTGTTGGGACTGGGAGTTTTCACCTGTTTCTCCTTGTAGCATCAGAGATCTTGAGTTGGCAGGAGCCTTGAGACCCTGAGCTCACAGGCCTCCCCCCACCCTCTTACAGATGAGAAGCATCAGCTCCTTGAGTTAAAGCTGACAGAAAACGCATAGGGCCTCTAGACCAATGCTCACCTCATTTTACATATGAAGAAACTGAGGCCCAGGGAAGTGATGGGACATCCCCATGGTCACACAGGTAGTCAGCATCAGACATAGGATTTTAAGTGGTCACCTCTTATTTTTTCTGTGCCCTGGCTTTTCCTTGGGGGAGGAGGGCCTGTGAGAGGGAGAGTACTGAAGGGTGTAAGGAAGAGTATCATGCCCTCTGTTTTGTTAAAACATTTTATCTCCCTTAGTGCTGAGTAACCTTGTCAATTAACCCATCAGTCAAGGAGTATTTATCAAGTATCTACTATGTGCCAGACATTTTACTAACTGTTTGGAAAGATAAGGACAAAACACACACACACACACACACACACACACACACAGCTGTCTGCCCTCTCTCCACAGGTAATAGGGAGTGAGCTGTCAGTGTTTGTTGGATACATGAATGACTGGATGGATGGATGGATAGATGGACGGATGGACACACAGGCATGTGGATGGGTATATGCATGGAGCTTCAAGCTCTGGTGCCAAAGAAGAGTAGAGATAGGTTATAGGACACAGCCTAGTTAGATCACACACAAGTAGCAGGTGCCAAGAGTCCAGAGATAATGACATGGATTGTTTAGAGGTAGAGAAGTCAACAAAAACCACTGGGTGGAGTCAGGACTGGAATCAGGTAGACTCAGAAGGAGGTTCGTGAACGAGCAGGGCACCCAGCATCAGGTGGTTAGTCACACAGCTGGAAGGGCTACCCAAGGTCTCTCTAGCTCCATCGTAGGAAGCCCAGGCATGGACCTTCTTGACCCAGGGTTCTCCATTGAGTGAATCATCCATGTGTGGTCTTTGTCCCATCTGCTCAACTGAGAGGAGTTCACAGGACTTAGAGACACATCGCCACTGCTACCCAGTGGGAAACTGAGGCTCATAGAGGTGACTTACCTAAACCCAACCACCCCTGGGATAGAGCTTCAGAGAAGGGATTTGTACCCCAGTCCAAGAACCGTTTGGAAGCCCTATCCTGTGGGAAAGAGACTCTCTCCACCAATGGCTTCTTGGTCATTATCAATCCTAAGTAATAAGGATGAAGTTTTTCCTTTACCTTAAAGAACAAGAGATGTTTTCCAGATTGTCTTCAGTACCATGGGTTACTAATAGTGTTTAAAGTCAAGTACTGCCCTGGAGGGTTCCTGGGTAACATCCTGGATTTAATTATTTCTACAGGCAGGCTGCTGCTGCTGAATAGAAAGTAGAAGAGGCTGTTTGTGTGAGTGAGTGAGGGTGTGAGAGTGTGAGTGTATGTGTATGTGCATGTGTGAGAGAGAGAGGGAGGGTGTGTGTGTGTGTGTGTGTGTGTTATGTTGGGTAGCTGGGGAGGGGGTTTTCAGTACTTAATGACTGTCTCAAAGGCGGAATCAAAAAAATTGTTCTCCTCCCCTCCATTTCCCAGAGGAACCTGCTCATTATGTCATCTATTTCGGGGGCAATGATGGGATTGCCTTGTAACCTCTCCGTGGATATATGGAAGGTACCCAGCCAGCGATTGGAAAAATTGCAAGAGCCTTGTGCCTCAGAGAAACTGTCCCCATTCGTGTATCTATCTTCATCAGCAGAAGCAGGTCCCAAAATTAGACAGTTGTGGGTTCCTTTCTCCTGCCTGTGAAATGACTTTTACTGGGCAGGCCACCCTTTGCTGAGCAGCAGCCACTGGCTGCAGAAAGGGCCTTCTTTCCTTGGGAGGGTGGCAGATCACTGGGCCTCTTGCAAGCCTGGGTTCCTCCAGCACTCTCTCACCAGGGCTCAACCTGGATCCCTGTCTGCCTACAGGCATTTAGTACAGGGGCTTATTCATCCTACGGCTGCCAACATATGGGA